>CM022299.1:625113789-625485402 GCA_011799875.1 Thinopyrum elongatum
TATCCGTATCAGTTTTAAGTTCCATAAATATTCGTTAGACTCTAAGTCTTCCGAAGGGTGTATCAAGGTTTTAATCTTGAATCACTTATATGGAAACTAACACGGATTGTATTGGCATTTAGCCAATTCTGGAGTCAGGGCCCATCAACGCTTCCTTGTGTATTGTAGGTATACTGTTGTCTAACAACAATATCTCGTTTGCGCACCTGAGAGGTTTGCACGAGCCTTGCCCACGTGGTTCAGCTGCAAGTTCGATCGAAGTCCATACATATTATTGTAGAGACTTCCGTATCAGTCGCAGTAGGAAACTCTGGAATCACTTCCAAGGTCTCTTTCCTTTGAACTGATGACGAAGATACTGTTTACCCTATCGAGTTGCATTGTTCTCCCACTCACCTTATTGAAAGAACCATTTTCTTCAAAAAGGATACCGTTCTTTGTGGCAAACCTATTTGCCTCGGTATAGTGGTGGGGGAATACCCAATGATTTGGGATAACCTACAAAGTAGCACTTGTCTGATTTGGAATAGGTTTGTAACCTTTTACACAAGCCCCATATTCCAAATATTAAGAAAAGATATAACATGGTTGGGCGTACCATACCATGGCGTCATTTCAACAGACCCGATGGAGCTCTTTTCAGTGTAAAAGCCATAGTCTCTAAATCATCACTCTTTAAAAGGGACAATGGCAAATTTATTTATGTCATCTTTGATCTTACCATGTCATAAATGGTTCGATTACATCTTCACAGACTTTCCACTCACAGTGGTGTTCCGGGAGGTGTAAGTTATGAAACTCTTTTCACAACTCATCAGACATTCGCTAAACTTGTAACTCAAATATTCCTTTCTGCAATCGAATTGTAGAAACATAATTTTCTTGTTACAATAACTTCTACGTCATATTTGAAAACCTTTCGAATGATTTCAAAAGATCCAGACTTACGTCTCATCAAGTAAATATCCACATATCTACTTGAGTCATTTCTGAAGATAGATAAATCCATTACTTGCAACAACCTTTATCGGACTACACACATCAAATGTATGATCACCAATAAGTTTGTTGTCCGTTCCTTATGGCCTGTGAACGGTATTTCAGTCACTTCTCTTTTCGGAGGAAAGTTGCAAGTGTCAGATGATTCAAAATCAAACGACTTCAAAATCCATCATAATGTAATTTATCCATGCGGGTTTCTCCAATGTGACCAAATGCAGTGCCACACTTGTGTGGTATTCTTTTAGTCTTGCGACATTTAGCGTCAGTGTTATGGATGTATCATATTACCATCAATATTCATAACATACATCCCATCTAGGATGGAAGCTTGGCCCTTCATGTTATTCATAATACTAAACAACAGTTGTTGTTTTTATGAACAACTCTTTTGCAACAAACATTGTGCAATGGGCTAGAGTGTATGGAACTCTAAAATGAATTATGAAAGTAAACCCAGAGGTAATGTATTATTATCAATATTCATAACATACATCTCATTCATAATGAAAGTATGGTAAGAATCGCCACAGTAACTTGTTTGAAACATTTTCCAACTAACTGTGCCACCACATTGTGTGTTACGCAAACCCTCAATTTAAATTGAAAATCGCACGGAGAAACGGTGAAGACTGTATCGATGTAACATATCACAACGAACTCTTCATGATCCGCTTGCGAGAAAACCTATCATCAGAGCTACTCTTGCACTCATGACACTTTTCACTGTTGTCCTATGATCAGTACTTTTGAACTTTGGTATCTATACTCGCAACACCTTGGAGTATCGAACATATCTGGTTGTTTTACATACCATGGAATACATGATTAATCAAACACAAGAGTGTGTGAATCTCCATCATGTATTTTGCTCATCAGTGTTTTGGGACACCAGTCTGCAAAAACTCTTTCCAGTGACTTCGGCAAGAATCACTCCTTGGCCTTTTAATGCTAAAAGATTTTAGCATCTTGTCAATATGTATTCATTGCTTAGCCCCATTAGGTAAATCTATCTCCATAGATTATCATGCCTAATATCAAGGCTATTTAGCCCAAGCACTTCATCGAAAAACTATTTTCAAATGAAGTCCTAATTCGTGTCAAGAAATTTATTTCCAATTACCAATGTGTCAAGCACACAAGGTTTTTAGAAATATATTTATGCTCCCACTACTTTCTTGAATTACAAGCATCTTCGTTACCCATTGATGAAGTCAAAACCCTTTTTGACTATTTAATCAAAACACGAAGATTCTAACTCCATTTTGCTCTCTTCTGCCATCGCTGGAACTCTGAAGTTTGCATACCTACTAGCATCCTCTGGATCGACAAATTACTTTGGACTGTATCACACACAGTCCGGTTTTATTTCCATCAGATGGAAATCCTTTTGTCATCCATGTTTCATATCTCATGATTGAAATATGTCTTAATTGCTAGTTCAACCCGAACCGACTTTAAGCATCGCTACGGTGAGACAATCTCATCGTAGTCAACTCCTTGAACTTGTTATTGCAACAAGTCGAGCTTTATGGATAAACATTTTTACCGTATCAGTTTTAAGTTCCATAAATATTCGTTAGACTCTAAGTCTTCCGAAGGGTGTATCAAGGTTTTATCTTGAATCACTTATATGGAAACTACACGGATTGTATTGGCATTTAGCCAATTCTGGAGTCAGGGCCCATCAACGCTTCCTTGTGTATTAGGTATACTGTTGTCTAACAACAATATCTCTTTTGCGCACCTGAGAGGTTTGCACGAGCCTTGCCCACGTGGTTCAGCTGCAAGTTCGATCGAAGTCCATACATATTATTGTAGAGACTTCCGTATCAGTCGCAGTAGGAAACTCTGGAATCACTTCCAAGGTCTCTTTCCTTTGAACTGATGACGAAGATACTGTTTACCCTATCGAGTTGCATTGTTCTCCCACTCACCTTATTGAAAGAACCATTTTCTTCAAAAAGGATACCGTTCTTTGTGGCAAACCTATTTGCCTCGGTATAGTGTGGGGGGAATACCCAATGATTTGGGATAACCTACAAAGTAGCACTTGTCTGATTTGGAATAGGTTTGTAACCTTTTACACAAGCCCCATATTCCAAATATTAAGAAAAGATAAAACATGGTTGGGCGTACCATACCATGGCGTCATTTCAACAGACCCGATGGAGCTCTTTTCAGTGTAAAGCCATAGTCTCTAAATCATCACTCTTTAAAAGGGACAATGGCAAATTTATTTATGTCATCTTGATCTTACCATTTCATAAATGGTTCGATTACATCTTCACAGACTTTCCACTCACAGTGGTGTTTCCGGGAGGTGTAAGTTATGAAACTCTTTTCACAACTCATCAGACATTCGCTAAACTGTAACTCAATATTCCTTTCTGCAATCGAATTGTAGAAACATAATTTTCTTGTTACAATAACTTCTACTCTATTTTGAAAACCTTTCGAATGATTTCAAAAGATCCAGACTTACGTCTCATCAAGTAAATATCCACATATCTACTTGAGTCATTTCTGAAGATAGATAAATCCATACTTGCAACAACCTTTATCGGACTACACACATCAAATGTATGATCACCATAAGTTTGTTGTCGTTCCTTATGGCCTGTGAACGGTATTTCGTCACTTCTCTTTTCGAGGAAAGTTGCAAGTGTCAGATGATTCAAAATCAAACGACTTCAAAATCCATCATAATGGAATTTATCCATGCGGGTTTCTCCAATGTGACCAAATGCAGTGCCACACTTGTGTGGTATTCTTTTAGTCTTGCGACATTTAGCGTCAGTGTTATGGATGTATCATATTACCATCAATATTCATAACATACATCCCATCTAGGATGGAAGCATGGCCCTTCATGTTATTCATAATACTGAACGACAATTGTTGTTTTTATGAACAACTCTTTTGCAACAAACATTGTGCAATGGGCTAGAGTGTATGAAACTCTAAAATGAATTATGAAAGTAAACCCAGAGGTAATGTATTATTATCAATATTCATAACATACATCTCATTCATAATGAAAGTATGGCCCTTATGTTATTCATAACATCGAACATCAAAAGTTCTCTTATAAATAACCTTCTTGCAAGATACCTTATGCAATGGGCTAGAGTTTGTGAAACTCCAAATGAATTATAAAAATAAATACAGACGGTAATACAGTGATGGAAGGTATAGTAACATTTACTATGTTCCCTGTGTATACCTAAAACTCATTTCTGGCTAGTCTTTCAGGCCATAGTAGTTCTTACATCGAGTTGCAACAGAATGCAATCGAGCGGGTATCTTTGTGATTAACTCACAATACCCAAAAATTAGTGATTAACATGTTTAACCATAATTCTCAAGAACTATATCTTTGACCAGCCTTCTATACATCAAAAACTTGTATGACATTCATACATGAGCTGGATATTTCAGTCTTCTTTCCTTTTTGCCATTATACTTCTAACAGTTTAACTTTTAGTATTTCTCCTACTCTCAGAAGAAGCACTCAACTTAAGAGTGGCGTTAGCCCCGAACTTCCTAGGCGTGAAAGTCTTACTAACACCCTTCGGACACTTCCTTTCTCTTTAAGTTGTTGTTTTATTCACCGTTCATCATATGACAGGCGTTCTTCTGGATCCCTCTCTTATCAGTCTAATGCATAGTAAACTCCTTTACTAATAGTTTGCAAACAAACATTGCTTTGGATATCTCATATCTTTTAGCCTTTGTCTGTCTCTGAAAATGATTTTCAGATTCCATGAATATCACATAACTATCCAAACTATCGAAGTTCGGGTCTCATGCAAGCAAACATATTGCACTTGACTGAAAACGGAATTCTAGCTTTTGGATCGAAGGACGAGAGTCACATGATCCATAGCATAAGAGAGAGAATACCGAAAGTATGCGATAGGACAAAGTCCTTCTTGGCACTCTTGAGGACAATCCTCACATTACGTTACCAACCGTAAAGTATTAACCAGATATTTAACAGCTATTCAATTTTAACAGGGAAGGTGGAAACGCGAGCCATTATTCTACAACTATTAAGCAAATCACACTTAGACAATGTTCAAAATTAATTGCACTGAGAATTAAAAGAATTAATTCTACAGCACGCTCCCACTCAAATCAATATCTCTCATAATTGATTGTGAGTGATTCAAGACCCGTGTTTTGATTATTCGTCATTGATGTTAGTCACCACTGATGACGAAAATCTCAACCGGTAGGCCAACCTGCCAATCACATCTCTATGCGACTTGTTCATCTTTCGATGGGCGTGTTCCGAGCTCATGACTGTCATGCCTGAACGTCAAAGACAACCAAGTGATCTCGCTGCGAGGTCTGAACTCACCCGCCTCACACATCCCTAATCGTTCGTACCCATGTTAGTCATGGCGCACCCCGAAAAGTTAGGTGCCATGACGGTGCTACACTTGGGAGAACACTATCAACTATGATATTTTTTGTGAGAGATCACCCTAATAAAAAGCGACTACCGCGCAATCAAGAAGGGTGCATCATAAGGGATAAACATCTCAGGCAATTCATAATAGCATGATATGGTATAGCCCTTTCTGACGGAGAAGTCTTGTATTTCTTCGTCTTCGGCATTCGCGTCGGTGTACACCTTCGCGAAGATTGCCACCACCTTGTCGATGCACCAGATAATGTTGCTATCTCTATAGCTAATAAAATAATGCATTACACAAGGTTGACACGCAGGTCATTTAAAGTGCAATCATATGGCTCCAGCCATCATGCCAAATCATGACACGCAGGTCATGTTAATCAATTTACATCATATAGACATCTCATACATAATCAAATTAATTTGAGCACTGCTATACCACATCACATGCACATGCAAACCCTCCTGCAAAACCAAGTTAGACGCCTCTAATTGGTTCATGCAAAAACTTGTTTTACGTGGCTTCTAAGGTTTCGAAACAAACCGAAACTACCAACGTCCATCATCAAGTATGATAATCCAAGTCGCTAGATTAACAATGCAGGGTGTATGAAACACGAGATAATAAAATCTCGAGCCCCATACTAAACTTCGTCATATGCATGACCCCCGTGCAGATCATATCTGCATTGCCCTTTCGTCTGCGAAACATCCATCTTTCTTTAACTAAAGTGGAACCCAAAGAACTGTTAGCACTTCGTTGATCTGTCAATCAGCATACTCAGGAGCAGCATGAAAGGATCGCGGATTGCCAGAACTTTGTGAGATTCCACAATGCTGTCAAGATCAGGACTACGCAAATTCAAGGGAAGCAACAAGAACATCGGGTAACAGATTTCATCTGCTACCCGCACAAATAATTTTCAGTAATAGAACTCATCTACTACCTAATTATATTGTGCAACACCCATACATCTCTATGTATTCTAGATCGCAACTTGCATCTACGCATAGCACGGCTCATGATGCCACTGTAGGGTAACGCGGCAGAAAACAAAAAATTTCCGACCTACGCACCAGCCCAGGACCACTATGGAGACTGCATACAAGGTTTGATCATATTCGTTACCGACTCGTAGCGCAGCGGAAGTAGAGTCGATGACGATCGGCGGTGCAGATCCCCGCAGCTAGGATTTACAACCTCCCAACCGCGAGGATGTATACCCTCATCCGCCACTAGGACAGCCCTCCGGGAGGCGGTCGGACAGTCCCCCGGACGGTGTCGCGGACAGCCCTTCGGGAGGACCTTCGATACTCGGATGGTCACTCGGACAGCCCTTCGGGAGGACTCACAGAACTCGGACCATCACTTGGACAGCCCTTCGGGAGGCACTCTCGAACAGCCCCTCGGGCACTAAGATCGAAACTACGACCTCTCTACGGGGTTGCACACATACGGTGTCATCTATCCGGCAGGGCTTCGCCGTCCAGAACTAGTTCCTGCCGAAACCCAGACAGCCTTTCGGCTCTACGAAACTCTTTTCGTGGGAGGGAGAGAGAAGCCAGATAACATCTTGGCATGTGTATGAGAGCAAGGGATGGGGAGAATGGCAGCCCCTTCTCCTCCTTTTATAGGCCAAGGCAAGGGGTGGGGTGGGATGTTGAAATACCAAAATACCCAAGCTTCATGTCACACATGAAAGGGCATAATGGTAACACAAGGGGGGCACCAAGGGGACACCACCATGGCAGCCCTTGGGCCAGCCCACACCTTGTCTCCCCCATGGGGGGGGGCCCAACAAGCCACCAACATGTCTCCATGAAACATGCATGCTCCCTAGACAAAAAGCCACCAAACATGCAACCCCCGATTCGTGGGATCTTGTCCCCTCGCGCTGAGACAAGATGTTTTCCGCGAAACTTTTTCTGAAAAATTCCAGAAGGTCCCAGAACATTTCCGGCACCCTCTAAAATTATTCTGGGCATGATCCGAAACATTTTTGGTGCGGTGGTTTTCATCAGCGGAAAGCATTAACAGCGGTTATGGCAGTTTCGGAACATTTCCAGTTTTTCTCTCCGAAAATTCCCAGAAGTTCCCAGACCAATTCTGGCATCCTCTGAAAATTTCCAGGCGGTGCCGAAACCCTTTTTGACCAAATAATATATTCCGAAACAACTTTTCGGTTTTACCGAAACTCTTTCGGTGTTCTCTCTCTCGGAACTCTTCCGTTGTCTCCGAAACATTTTCGGTGACTTTCTCTCAGACTCCCTGTCTAGCGTTCAACAGATAGATGACCCTTAAGCATGTGACCCTATAGGTTCGGTGAAGTATAGACATGACCGGAACTCTTTCCGATCAATGATCAACATCAAAGCCGTGGACACCCATATTGACCCCTATACCCACACGAATAAATATTCGAGTGAACCTCCAGTTGCCGTGTGCTATTCCTGTTGCTTCACGATATGTTACAAATACCCGAGGTTAGACATGTTGGCATTCCTGTGGATCAACAACTTGTCCACTAAGCCAGTTACCTCGTTACCGGTATTGTTCTCTTTTCTCGTTACTGTGTTCCGGCATCCCTGTGATCAAATCACCCTGTGTCTGGCCAGACGATGATGGATACCGTAACACCGAGAGGGCCCAGAGATATCTCTCCATCGCCGGAGGAGCAAATCCCAATCTTGAGCTATCAAGTTACTTGACACACTTTTCCATGAACCCGTAAGCCGCCGTAATAGCCACCCATTTACGGATGACGTTTAACAAACCCCAAAGTTCATGAATCAAGCATGAAGAAACTTGATACTCTCATGGTCTGAGGAATCATGCAAACGTTAACTATCTCTGTGTTATTAACCATTAACTCATGACGAATGTATCTCATAGCATAACATCAATTCGGGTCGATTCAACACAAATGTCCTTCCTGACATTGTGCCCTCAAAGTTGCTGGCATAGACATGCCCATGATTGGGAAAACATAATCATCATGCAACACTTGAGCTAGTCTTAGAGGCACGACTAGGAATACATTTTACCGTTTATAATACCACACGTGCACATGGGTTTTCCCCAGAGCCTTTATGGATATACGGGCTCGGGAACCATAGCAGTTATAGCATGGAATATAAACTTAATTATGAACAGGGAGATAATTAATAACATTTATTATTGCCTCTAGGGCATATCTCCTACATTATGAAGTCATCACAGGCGCCTCGCTATCGACGGAAAACGTCGCCTCCCACTGAAAGAACATTACTCCTTTATGAAACAGCAAAGCGTTAAACTTGAGGTTTGATCGCTGGCAGGCCCACATGGCAATGACACGTGTCATATAATTTGTCTTAACTTCATAAAAAACATTAAGTATTGACCATATTGCATTTGTGTCATTTCTCCTAGTGATGTCTGCAAAACATATTATTTGTATTATCTATATTTTTTGCGACCTTCTAGTGTTATTGCTATTGAAATGTACATATTTATGTGGTTAATGTTTTTATTGCTACATTGATATGGATACCCATGGATAGATGGATATCCAGCGGGTATGGGTATGGCAGCATTCGTGATCCATGAATACTTTCATGGATGGGCAGTGGACAGGCTCGTGGATATGGGAATGGATTTGGATTAGCTTTACCCATGCAAACAAGCTCCATTGTCAACCCTATATACCATCGGAAGTGGCATATTTGACAATGATAAACGATACAATTGACAACAAGCTTCGACAATATTTATGTCTCAAATTTTATGCATGTTTCAATAGCATCGTCTCAACTACAAGCATATTTCTAGTGTGTCATTTCAACGACATGTTTGCCTCAACTACATTGTATTAGCGGATGAGTGTCATCACTGCATCATCCCAACAACATCGTGTGTAGCCAATACCGCTTCCTCAATTCTCATGGGGTAAACATGTGTTAGCAAAACATTTTGTTTCATCCCTGACTTGGCTACAGTTCCCTTCCCCTTTGCATGTTTTTTTCATTTGGATTGTACTAAGGGCCTCTGCAAGAGATTTGTTCATAGGTAATGTCCTTGCATGGTTGTTCAATTTGCAGTATTGCATCCATACGGATTATTTACATGAGGATTCTTCTAGGGTAGAGGGTAGCATAAACTTCCTAAGAGCAGCGATTCGGTGCCCAAGCTCATCTGCACCCGTGTGGAAGAAAAAAATTCAAAACAGATACTAGAAAAGTTCAAAAAAAAAATCCAATTTTTTGTATGGTATATAATTTGGTGCGTGAGGTGCGCTTAGAATTTCAGATCATTTGGACATATGAGTAGCTCTTGGCGAAAAACGACTGGGGTCAGTAAAAATGTTTACTGTTCATGTATTGTTCTGGCCCAGTTTGTCATTTTTGCTGAGAACCACTCATAACTCCAAATGATTTGATATTTAGAGAACACCTCATGCACCAAATTATCTACCATGCAAAGAAAATTGGATTTGTTTGAATTTGTTCTGTATTTTTTGTGAATTTTTTCTTGACCAGGTGCAGATGAGTCTGGGCTCAGAAATGGATATTCGAAACTTCCTCTTCTTTTGCACTATACTTGACTAAAATTGTTTGGAAATTTATTTATGGTGTAATACAACCAACTATGGTACACATTAAACCCTACAAATCAAAGCCCTAGAATTGATTTTCACATAGAGGAGTGAAGTTAGAGGGACATCAAACTGACTCGACCTTTTATTTTTAAACAATGAGCCTCTTTGTCGATTTTTATTAAAGAAACCGCTAGTTTCTTACAACAGTTCAGAAAATAAGAAAGGCTACAGCGAAATGATTAATTATAAGTTTCTTACAACTGTCAATTATAGGTTTTAAGATATCCCATTAACAAAGCACCAAAAAGGCAAGTAAATTGACAATAGAGGTTGTAGAAGGACATTAGCTTTGCAGATGATTAGAAGATTATCCCACACCAGATGAAATTTTGGTGATAGTTGACGCCCATCCATGACTCCTAGTGTAGTTCTCCCTCATCATCAGCTGATCTTCAGCACTCCATCCTAAATGCTTTTTCCCCTTGGCTTGTCTACAAGATTGCCTAATTGATAAGATAATAACGCAAGCTAAAAATTACAGTTGCTTGGTGCTTTATCTATAAAGCGGGGCGAAAGCCTGTTTCGAGAAAGCTAAAAATTACAGTCGCAAGATCATCTTGGAATTTATTTTCAAAGCATGCAACATTACTGACTTTTGTCCAGCACAAAGCAGCCCCTCCCAGGAGAAAATGATCCTACCCAGTTGAATGTGTGTCATTGTCCCCTATTTTCAAGAGGTTTTGAATTTATGCTAGTAAGGTAAAAACGAAAATAGGGGAGAATGATTTTTTATCTTTCATTTTGACCTTATTATGCATGTTAAAATCTCCAAAAATCCGTATTATGCATGTTAAAATATAATAACTTATGTGATAGGTGCCATCTCTACTTTAAGATACTGTAAAATTGTCTTTCTCATTCTCTCCTTTCTTTATTTTAATTAAGAAAAACTAGGCACGGTCAATTTTTTAATTTTTTTTGCGCACATAGGCGCCAGTCAATTAATAACGGTACATCATCTACAACCACGTGGTGTACGTGATAAGCAACCCAGAATGAAAATGAAAAGCGCTACGTGGTAAGGGGATGAATAAAACTAGAGGTTGTCCAAGCAAGCATGCGTTTGTTTAGCTAACTTGGAAGGTTGCTTCATGAAGTGTATCACCCAAGTCTTGTGGTCATCTTTATAAGGCAGCTGCTCTTGGTCTTCCAAAGTTTCGATTATCAATTCAAACACGATAAGATGGTGGAGACTAAAAGATTCCAGATGTACTATTTTATTTTCTTAGTGACGGTCGTGAAAAATAATGCTGGACAGCAGTTCCTGAGCTGGCGAAATAAAAATGACTGCAGTGTGGTCGTTGCCTATAATAAGTCCATGAGTCACAAAAGGAGGGAAGTGTTTACGCGCGGTGCGCCGGCGGAACGCTCGGGCCGGTTGCTTTCGCCTCGCTGGCGCTAGCCACCAGGAAGGCAACACGTGTACCTTATCCTCTCCCTAACGCCCCCATCCACTCCTTTCTCGCGGGGAAGTGTTTACGCGCGGTGCGCCGGCGGAACGCTCAGGCCGGTTGCTTTCGCCTCGCTGGCGCTAGCCACCAGGAAGGCAACACGTGTACCTTATCCTCTCCCCAAGGCAAGAAAAAGTAGGGAAACGTTGCTGGCCGGCTGACCGGCTTAAAACTGAGCCAGTCGAGCGCGAGCCGTGCGATCTAGTCTGATCGTGCGTCTCCCCATCGTTTCAGCACGAGACGTTTTCCAGGCTTATCCAGGCGAGGGTCGCGCCCGTCCACTCGTTGCGCTGTCATCCCCTACCTCTCGCTTTCTTCCTCACGAGGGGGCGTCGCTACCTACACACGCCGCCGCCGCCACGCGCCAGCTCTCTCGGGAGAGCGTTGCACACACCCTCCCACTTCCCTTCCCGCAGTTAGCTGGTCGCTGTAAATCACCCTCCCGTCGGAGCAAAGCACCTCGCCGGTCGCAGCTTTATGTGCTCGGTTCCAGCGGCGTCGACATGTGGTTCCCGCTTTTCTTCTCCACGGCTCCAGCACCTCCGACTGCGTATATAGCTTTTTCTGCTGCCCGGTTCCAGCACCACTGCATACAGTTTTATCTTTTCTACTACCTAGTTCCAGCATCGTAGACCTGGTGATGCAGCTTTTCACCGCAAGTCGCCGGAGAGCTGGAACCGTCAAGGCCGGGAGCTTCAAGTCGCCGGACAGCGGGTGCTCTCACGCGAGGGGATGCTGCAACCGGCATTGGCAGAAGCTGGAATCGCCGGTTGGTGGAGTTGCAACCATAGTTTACGATTTCGAAGTGGCAAAAATTTCGCTAAAAACCCTCGAAATGTACGAAATTTCGGAACTTTCAAAAAAATTTGTTTCGGACAAATCACCGAAATTTTTGTTTGAATTCGAAATTGTTTAAATTTAAACATTTAGATAAAGCAGAGTGTAGTACACAGTCAACCGAAGAGCATATCTAACTCAATGGTTTGTCCGTTGGTTATCAATCAGCTGTCCACGGTTCCATCTTGGCTAGGACATATTTTTGCTAAAAATATATATTCGGTGCAAAAATAAAAAAATAAGTTGGTCCATCATGAATCAAACTCTGGACCTAATGATCGGAAGAAAACTGTCCTACCACTACGCCAATAGAAACCATGTTGATTCAAATTGATCCATGCTCTTTTTAACATAAAAATGTAAACCAGCTGAAATTTTTTAAACGAAAGGAAAAATATTCGCCACCCCTTGAATTGTCGAAATTTCTGGAAATTTCGATGAAATTTTAAACTATGGTTGCAACCATGGTTGGCGGAGCTGGAGCCAACGGTCACCGCCGGCGTTGGAGCTGCAACCGTTGGTCACCGCTCACGTTGGAGCTTCAACCGTATGCATAAGGAGCTACAACCAGCCACGGGAGAAGCTGCAACCAAATTTGCGACCGTGTTACTTTTCTCTTTCTCAACAACGAGAGCTGCAAACCGTGTTAACGGAGCTGCAACCTCGCCGGAGCTTCAACCACGGCCTGAAATGCTGGAACCGATCCTTTTTGCTGGAACCAATGATTCATTTTGCAGGAACCTGCATTCTGGTTTGCTTCTAAGATGCATCACGGCGAGCTGTGGTGTTGCATATCTATGAGCGAGGACGAAAGCTGCAACCGCCAAAGAGAAGAGCTGCGTCCAGTGAAATTTTAGGTGGTGCTGGTGGCGATTATTTTGCTGGAATCCAGCGATGGGTGGCGCTATTTTTGCTGCGTCCGGTGAGAGTTTTTGCTACGACCGGCCATGATTTTTGCTGGAACGAGCATCTAGGACGGCGACGACTCTGTGCCTCACCGGATTCAGCCAGGGCTGTTGCGACAATGGCGACCTGTCGAAGGACAAGCGCTTGTGGTCGGCAAGCGTGGGTGGGCGGGGAGAAGCATGAGCAGCCCGCGAGCTCGCATGCGCTGATGGCCGGGAGGCGCGGGCGGCCAAAGACGATCGAGCTGCTGTTCTACTCTCTGTTGAAACGGTTCACAGAACGACGAAGCCTTCCAGATCTGACGGTTACGCGGGCACTAATCAAACGGCCCTTGAGTGACTGGCGGAAGCTTTGGCCGGTCAACCGGCGCAGAGCAGCACCCGAAAAAATATGCATGATCTATTGATGGGCTTTTGCACTGGAACGTAATAATCTGGTTCCGAGATGGTGCGAAATATCTCGCTCGCATGAACACCACGTGCGTAAAAAGAGCGGGCGAGCGTCCTTTTTTTTTCTTTTTTTCCTTTTTTTTTTCTTTTTGTTCTTACATTTTTTCTTCATCGTTTTTTTGTTTTCTCAACATTTTTCTTTGTTTATTTCACAGTTTTTACTGTTTTTCTTTCCATACTTATATATAGTTTTTTCCTCTGTTATTAAATTTTACTGGTTTTTTCCTCTGCTTTTGTTTGTTTTTTGTGCTTACTTTTCAGTTTTTATAGGTATTTTTATTTTTGTTGTACATTTTCGTATACACCAGGAATATTTTCTATATACAGGTTTAACATTTCGAAAAACCATGATTAATTTTTTATTTTTTTTATTTCTACTTTTTCCATAAACATTGTAAAAAATTATACAGTAGGAACATTTTATATATACACATTTCACATTTTCTAAATTCATTATTAATCTTACCATACATATTTTACATTTTTGTATACAAAAGGAACATTTTTTACATACACATTTAACAGTGTCCTAAAACATGATTAACATTTTAAGAAAACTTATATACTTTGATGTCTAGATGTTTCCATACAGGCTGTACATTTTTTTGTATCCATTTTTGTATACACCAGAAATATTTTTTCTATACACATTTAACATTTTATAATTGCATCATTGACATTTAAATAAATGAAAATTATATTATTTTATATTTCTATTTTTTTCATACACATTATATATTTTTTGTTTACGCCAGAATATTTTTTCTATACACACTTATCATTTTTAATACTCCATCCGTCCCAAAATAAGTGACTCAACTTTGTACTAGGTTTAGTACAAAGTTAGTACAAAGTCGAGTCACTTATTTTGGGACGGAGGGAGTACATGATTAAAATTTAGAAAATAAAAAATTATAGGATTTTTTATTTCTACATTTTTCCATACTCATTGTAAATTTATTTAATATATTTTTTCGTACATGTCGGAAACATTTTTTATATTCACACTTAATATTTTTAATGCATGATTAGCATTTTCTAAATTGTATATATATAATAATTCTTATAATACATATACTCATCGAAATATATGGAAAAGTACAAAATGAAAAAAAAACAAATGTTAAAAGTAGAAAAAACGAAATATAAAAGCATCGGTTGCCTATGTCCACGCTGGGCGAACCCAATCGCAGTAGTGCGGCTGCCTTTAGTGAGACATCCTACCGTCTCGCTTCAAGCGAGACAGGTACCCCCCGCCCCCCCTAGATGGTTTCCGGCTTATGTTGTTGTTGGTCTTGTTTAATGGGCCTAGTAACGCTTTTCTCTTTTCTAGGTTGTTGGACCATAAGATGCATTAGCCTAAGGACCCTAATTACCCATTAATTAACAATCTTTCCCTAAAAAAAACCATTCACTGACGATCGAAACCCTAACCACAACAGTAGGGCCTTGTCGGTATCGATCTGGTCGTTATGGCGACACCGCATCAACCGGCCGACTACACGATGTTCCTCCCACTGCCCTCGTAGGCTGCGGCATGCAAGACACTCTGATGCGAGTGCGGTGTGTTGATGCCGCCCAACGCGGTCAACATGTGTTTGTGCTGCCTTTGGGCACATATCGCCACGTTGTCCTATTGTACTGCCCTTCATGCTCCTCGTACCTCGAGTCGCTGCGGTGTTGGAATCGCGCCAGCTCAGAGTCTCCCGAGCTCATGCAGGTGTTCCGCTACCGCGTGCAGCGGCCACTCGAGCGCCTTGGCGTCTCCCTCTCTGGGCCCGAGTTCGTCTTCATGGAGCCGCCTTCGAAGCGCCTCGGCTCCGCCTACGCCTTCGCTGTGAGGTCCTCCCCGGCCGCGATGTCGCGCTGGAGCGGGACCATGCCATCAAGTTCATCGTTCACGAAAGCCTCTATGACACCTGCACCCCGGCCCACACCGACCCTGACCAGGAAATGTGGTGCGCCATTTTGCAGATGCGGCTGCCCGTGCTACACCGCCGTACGCTGCTTCACGTCGAGCATCGATGTCAACGGCTCCAGAGGGATCGACTTCCTCTTTATGTCCCTGTCCTGCGATGCCGGTTTCGTTGGTCTCATCGCCTCCCTAGCTCTGGCACACGTAGCGGACACGACGAGGCAGCTCGTGGCACAAGATGACCCATAAGTATAGGGATCAATCGTAGTCCTTTCGATAAGTAAGAGTGTCGAACCCAACAAGGAGCAGAAGGAATTGACAAGCAATTTTTAGAAATGTTTCACTACAAGTGTTGTAGGATAGTCTCATAGCAAGGTAAGTTGTAACAAGGTAACAAGTAGCAATACTAACAAAGTGCAGCAAGTGGCCTAATCCTTAATTGTGCTAAGGGCAACCCAGTGATACTTCTTATAGTGATTAAAATACTCTTGAGAACACACGGGAATATCGATAAGTTGCTTTTCACCATGATTCATTGAGTTAACATTCATTGCCTTGATAAGTATTATGTGGGTGGACGGGAGTTAATTAAGGTATTGTCCTAACTTGAGCAAATACTTACTTATGATTGTACTCTCCGTGCAAGCACCCGCAACTACAAGAGAAGTAATTAAAATATAAATCTAACCATAGCATAAGCAATTGGATCCAAAACAGCCTCTTACAAAATTATTCACAAACTAGGGTTTAGGTTTCTATCACTCCCACGACCCATAATCTACAAACTAATTCTACAATGCATCAGACGGCGGACAGCCCCATGTGATGAGGTGGAGCTCAATGAAATGCTGGAGGACCTCAGAATCTAAGAGTGTGAGTTGTGATCTTAAATAATTAGAACATGAAGGCATGCGTTGCTGTGCCCTTCCATACTAACAAAATAACAAGATAGACATTTAAGAAAATTATATGTTTAAAAAATCTGAGAAAATTTGAAGTAATTCAAACTTAGTGTTGGAACTGGATATCGAGTGATGCACAAAAATTGTGTTTACAATAAATTGGACAAGGTAAGTAGGTAACAAGTGACATGTAATCTAGTTTTACCGGAAATATTCTTCTGCTGCTGAGATCCACAAAGCAGCTAGTACCTGCTAGTCGAGGCACAAATGGATCACACACAATAACTTAGAGCAACTCCAACGAACCGATCCAAACGGACGTGCGTTTTGTCCGCTTTTCGTCCGTTTGGGTAGGCCAGGCAGACGTGTACGTCCGGTTTTTCATTTGGGTCGGCAGGTGCGCCCAACGGGAGGCCGACCCAATTTTGCCTGCGTAGGAAAAAAAAGAGCACGTCACAGAAATAAACATAATTAAACATTAAGTGGCCGGTCAACCGCCGGCCAAAGTCCACTTAAACATAATTAAAACATAAAAAGTCTGCGCCCGCACGCTGCCCTAGACGTCCTCCACCTTGCCCTTGCCCTTGCCGTCGCCATCGCCGCCGGTGAGGTCGATGAAGACGGGAGCCAGGCCAGCCCACCCGAACGCAGCTTGGTAGGCTGCCAGGACAGCCTCCTCCGGCGTCTGCTGGGGCACCAGCATTGCGGCTCGCCGGGCGCGCTCCTCCTCCTTCCTCCTCTAGCCGCAGGGCCTTCTCGTCGCGGCGCAGCATCTGCTCATACCGCATCTGCCGCTCGCCGTCGGCCCCCTCCTCGGCGAGCCAATGAGCCTTCCAGCGCTCAAGGTGGGCGGCCTCCTCCTCCGGCGTCGCGGCGTAGTGGACCGGAGGCGCGCTCACCCACTCGCGGAGCACGCCAGTACACGTGTAGGACTCCTCCAGCCTTCCGCATCGGCATTGGCTCCGGCTCCGCCTTGGGCTTGACGATGGGTAGCGGTGGCGGAGGCGGGACGAAGAGCGGGGAGTGGACGGAGTCCCCTGCCGCCGACAAGGCGAGGGCACGCTCCAGTCCATCCCATTGGGCATCCTTCTCGAGCCTGCTCGCCTCCAGCGCGTGCTGCAGGGCTTCCTCGAGGGCGGCTTGGTACGCCGCCTCTTCGTCCTCCTCGTGCGGCAGAACCTCAGGCGGCGGCGGAGGAACGTCGTGGTCGACGTGGATGCCCGGCCGGCGCTCCTTCTCGTGCTCTAGCGCGAACCAGCGCTCGCAGTTGGGGGAGTCTGGTGCGTAGGCACGCATCTGCCGCTGCTCCGGAGTGAGGGCGTCGCAACACCGGCGAACCTCCTCGGCGTGCGCCCGTGCCATGCGTGGCACTCCCGGAATGGGGATCCGCTGTGGATCCAGATGCCAGCCGTGAGGCAGGCTGACATCCGGATACTGCAGTGGCCGGCGGTACTACCAGTGCCACCGCACCTGGTAGATTGGTATGTACAGACGCTGCCGCTCCGGTGGCGAGCCGCGTCTAGCAGGCAGGGGCGGAGGAGCTCACGAAGAGCTCGCGCCGGCGGTGAGCTTCCCCCTCCCCTTCCCGTTGAAAAACCCCATGGTGGTTTGGGCTTGCTAGGGTTCCTGGTCGCCAGCGAGGGAGCACCGCGTGGCCAGATGTGGACGGGTGTTGGAAGTGGATGAGGCCGGCCCCGCCGCACGCTTACAATAAAAAGGACGGGCACGGCGGACCTTCCACACACTGCCAGGCGGGCCCCAAGGTAGGTGGTCACATTTAATAAGTCGCGGGCAGTGGTTGGGTGGCTGACAAGTGGGACCACGGCGGACATCGAGGGGACGCGCGGCGTGTCCGCTTCGCGTCCGCTTAGACGCATTTCAGGCGCAATTTTGGGCCGGAAATGGGTCAGCGCGGACGCGAAGCGGACGCGTTTTGGGTTTGGGTCGGCACGTTGGGCCTCCGCTTTTGTCCGCGCTCCAAACGGACGCAGGCAGACGATTTGGGTCGCTGCTGCGTTGGAGTTGCTCTTACAGTATACAATGACATATAGACCCCAGAATTTTTAAAGTGTTATGATGCTGCTGCATTGGAGATAGATCAGGCTACGTTGAAACTTCGTAGAAAAAGACACTTTATTGGTTTCAAACATTCATCGGCTCCCTGACAATGTACTTGAGAGTGTTTTGGCATTTTATGCCTATGTGTGTATCCTGTCGCACACATGAACTTTGAACACTAAAAGAAGAGGGCAACAAGAATAAGGAAATCCTGGCTGGGATAAAAACTGAAGAGATAGCACACTATGCACAACCAATCGAAAAAGGTGCAATGACAACACGAGGGAAAAGAAATACGGTGCACAAATTGATCAAACCGTATATATGCAAGGGCGATGCACACCGATTACGTACATGGATGGAATATATAAATGACAGTTCGAAAAGAGGAGGCAAACGCATCTGCACTACTCCGCAGGAGTTACGGGACGCAGACCACCGATTCATGCATGATCAATTATGACGCTGCCATTTCAAAAAAACAAAATTATGAGGCTGCTAGTTGAAAAGGATATTATGACATTGCCGCCGGGCGCGCCTATATCTCGCCTTCAGCGAGTCTGACTTCGGACTCGCTGAAGGGGCGAGCGACCTGGGCTGGTCCACGAGCGCGGGTACCACAACATCTTTTTTTCTGTTTTTTCTGTATGTTTTATGTTTTCTGTTTTCATTTTTACTTTTGTTTATACTTAAAAAAAACTCTTCAAAAAACATTTGAAAAATGTTGAACAAGTATTTAAAAAAATGTTGATCATGTATATCAAAGTGTTGAACAAGTATTTAAAAAATGTTGAACCAGGATTTTGAAAAATGTTGAACAAGTATTAGAGAAAATATTGATCATGTATATAAAAATGTTGAACAAATATTTGAAAAATGTTAAACAAGTATTTGAATAATGTTGAACATGTATGTGAAAAAATGTTGAACAAGTATTTGAAAAAATGTTGATCATGTTTTTAAAAAAATGTTGATCATGTATATAAAATGTTGAATAATTATTTGAAAAATGCTGAACAAGTATTTAAAAAATGTTGAACATGTATATATAAATGTTGAACAAGTATTTTAAAAATGTTGAACAAGTATTTGAGAAAATTTTGATCATGTATATAAAACTGTTGAACAAGTATTAGAAAAATGTTGAACAAGTATTTAAATAATGTTGAACATGATATTTGAAAAAATGTTGATCATGTATATAAAAATGTTGAACAAGTATTTGAAAAGTGTTGAACAAGTGTATTAGAATGTAGAATGAAAAACAAAAAGAAACAATGGAATAATGAAAAATCAGAGAAAACAAAAAAGAAAAGCAAACAAAAAAGAAAATAGAAGGGGGGAACCCGGAGAAAACCGAATAAAAATAAAGAAAAAAAGGAGAAAACCGCAGTAAAAACAGGAAAAAATGAACATGTGTGAAATCGTATTCTTTCTAGTAGGTCGCGCCCTAACTAATGTACACCAAGCCGATGCTGGCACAGTGGCCAGCATGCGTCGAAGAAACAAGGAGATCCCAGGATAGATCCCTATCAAGCGCTACGGACGTCGCATCAATTCGGTCTGATGCATGAGAAACCCTCGCATTTTCCTAAAAAATAGGAGAAACTCTCCTGGTCTGCCCTGGAAGCAGCAACCCACTAAGAGCATCTACAACCATATTAAGCAAATTTGGTGCCCTAAACGCCCATGGGCGTGTCAGCTTTCAGTGCCCGGACAGTAGCCCATTTGCCCCTCCACAGCCCCAAATCCTAAATTCAGATACTCTATTTTATACAAAGTCAAGCAGTCTACATATATCATAAAGATTGCATAAAACGGGCACCACGTGGCGGTCAAGGAGAAACCCTCCTGGTCTGTCCTGGAAGCAGCAGCCCACTGAGAGCATCTACAACCACATTAAGCAAATTTGGTGCCCTAAATGCCCGTGGGCGTGTCAGCTTTCAGTGCCCGGATAGTAGCCCATTTGCCCCTCCACAGCCCGAAATCCTAAAATCAGATACTCTATTTCATACAAAGTCATGCAGTCTACGTATATCATAAAGATTGCATAAAACGGGTGCCATGCGTCGGTCTCCGCCGGGGTCAGTGACTGCCGCATGACCTCGTGGAGGCGCACCACCTCCGCCTCGACGGGGACAGAGCGCGCCTACTGGCAGGAAGAGTCGGGCTCCGCTGCCGTCGCCTACTGCCGCTGGCGTGAGGACACCTTCACCTCCTTCTCCGGCATGCGCTTCCGCTTTGGAGCCGCGGGCACGAGCACCCACCGCTGCCCAAGCGGTGCTGGCGCCGAAGGAAAAGGGGAGACATGTGGAGGGGCCCTGCTTTGGATCTGGAGCGGCGTAGATGGGCGGGCGTGGCCTGCATTCCGTCGACAGGGCATCGAGGAGCTCGTGGCGGAAGCGGCGGAGCTCGAGATCCCGCCGGTGTCCACGCGCGAGTGCTGGATGGCGATGCCGAGCGCGGGCTCCTCCTCATCCGACGCGTCGCTGCTAGATCCGTCCTCCTCCTTCATGAGACCATCCCAGTCGATACGATCAGGCTCGCTGCCGAAGTCCTCATCGAACTTGGCCATGCCAGAGGGAAGGCTAGGATTTGGGAGGAAGCGAAGGAGATGAGGGGAGCGGAGAAGACGAGTGTGGACTAAGGGTTTGACTAGGGTTTGTTCGATGGGGTGAGGTATCTGTGGGGGAGGCGCAGGCCCTAGCGGTCCGATCCGATCTCACTAGTGCAGAATTGGGCTTTAGTCCCGGTTCGTAAGGCCCTTTAGTGCCGGTTCTGGAACCGGCACTAAAGGGTGGGGACTAAAGCCCCCCCCCCCCCCCTCTAGTCCCGGTTCAACACGAACCGGGACCAAAGGCCCACCACGTGGCATGAGCACACGCCAGGGGGCTGGGACCGGGACTAAAATGTTTAGGGGTTTTGGGTTTATGGTTTATTTTTTCCTTTTAGTTTTGTGTTTTCCATTTAATTCTTTTTCATTTCAAACATATTTTACGATACATATATTCCTACATATTCAACTTGGTCACTTGGATACATCCACTTTAATCTAATATGTGTTTCTTCCACCCTGATGATATACAACTCATATCATCATCATAATGATATATATAACAACTCATCATCATCGTAGTCATATATACAACTCATCTTGATCGTAATGATATAACAATCTCACCATTATGATCATCATAAGTTAACCACTACTAGGTAAGGTGCTAGTGATATAACAATCTCACCATTATGATCATCATAAGTTAACCAACTACACTAGGTAAGGTAGCAAGACCTACTACTCTCTCTCGGGTAGCATAGCATAAAACAGAAAAACCCCTCCTTCTCCGTTATGCAGCATAGAGATCCAACTGTCTCCAATTTGTGGCCTTCGCTCAGCCACTGTTTTTCTCCAAGCCTTGATTTTGAGGCCTCCATCTGTTTTAGAGGTCGAGTATGCATATTTGAGACCCTCCGACCATGGTCGTACGCAAACAACTGTCATCTCACCTTCGACAAACATAAATGGAGGCACAACCACATCCGGGAGCTTCTGTTGAAGAGCATAATAGTAACATATATAGTTAGCAATGAAGTTTACTTCAGAAGAATGTATGAAAAAGATGGACTAACTAGTGACACAATAGTACAAATCTTACCATGATACTAGCACGAATGTTAGCATTGCACAACTCGTGGACTAGTGGCACGTATTTGCCATAATTTTTCCCAACTCCATAGATGATCTTAAATTGCAGAACGTCTTTAACTAAGGAGATAAGATAATTCTTCTCCTCCCAAGTTAGCTCTGCGCCATGACTGTAGTAGGTGTCGTCTATTATCTTTTGTATTTCTTGGGAAGAGAGAAAATAAGCTGTCAATTATAAAAAAAAAGTTCAGCAGGTATGAATAACAAGTATTTTTAGATAAGGAATATAGATCATTTAACAAATGTGTTTAACAAACTCACACGGAGGCAGAATCGGAATCATGTTAGGATCCAGCCAAATGTTTTCATCTTCCGGATTGCCAAGATCGAATGTTATTTTCATATCCTCCTCGAATCCATAGGCCTTGCATAATCCTTCCCAATTTGAACATCCAAAATGAGTGTGACCTACTTCATTTATTATCTTAACCTCAAAATCGAAACCATGTTTCATTTTAAGGTGAGCTATCTTCGTGTCCACCTTGGACATCTCTTCGAAAGATAGCTTCTCAAGGACATATGGTCTTGCATAGCAGGGTATGCACTAGTCAAATTATAAAAAATGGAAATTACACGTTAAAGCAAAAATCTTAAGCCATGCTTAATTCAGAAGAAACACGTGCCACTGAAGTTACATACCGTAAAACCTTCGAAGCCCTCCTTAACCGTGAGGGAGAAGCATGTACCGTTATCTAGGTGCGGTCTGTCGCACATACCCCCTTCGTCGGTACAGTCATCGCACTCGGGGATTTTATCATCATCAGACATTTCCTATATATGTTCATAATTCAAAGATTAAAAATTACGGCATGACCTTTGCAAAAATAGGACATATCAAGCGCCTAAAATTTGTCGGAATGGAAATGAATCAACAATCCTCCTAAAAGGTATAGCATTCTTTGATGAAGCCATGGATTTCTTCAATACTTTGACAGACAACGTGACATATAGAAGAATATATATATAGATGAGATCAGGAAAAAAATGGATCAACTTGTGCACATCCATAATGGGGGCATTCTTGATAAATCCCTTATTAAAGGACTAAGAGAATCTATTGTACTATACATACATATACTAATTAATTGCAAATACATAACAAACTTTTGCAAATACAACATTAAAATATGCAACTTTTGCAAATACTAATTGCTATACATTGGATCAAATGTCAAAATTCTAGTTACATTGGATGTCAAAATTCAAACTTCCTCTCAAATGTACATCTATGTCCATTCATTGCATCTATGTCAAAATTCAACTTTGACATATGATCAAATGTTACATATTTGATCATATTTTACTAGATCAAACTTTGACATATGATTAAATGTTGCATATGTCAAAACTCAAATTTTGACATATGATCAAACTTTGACATATGTCAAAATTCTTGCATCTAGTTACATTGGATAAAAATGTTGCATCATGAAATATGCAACATTCAAACTTTTTTCAATATACATCTAATCATCTAGTGAAAAAAAAATGTCAAAATTCATCTAATTAACATTTATATATCTAAAATTCATCAACATTTCTATAACTAAAAGTACAAAAAACTAAAAAAACATTCATCTAACATTTATATATCTAATTCATGTAACATTTCTATAACTAAAAGTATCAAATTCCTTAACTTTTTCTAGATACATCTAATCATCTAGTGAAAAAAAATGTCAAAATTCATCTAACTAACATTTCTATATCTAAAATTCATCTAACATTTCTATAACTAAAATTATAAAAAACTAAAAAAAACATTCATCTAACATTTATATATCTAATTCATCGAACATTTCTATAACTAAAACTATAAAAACTAAAAAACAGAAAATAAGAAAATAAGAAAATGTGTGTGTGTGTGCGCGCGTGTGTGTGTTCATATGCATGTGTGTGTGCGTGTGCGGGCTTGATCTATGGGAGGGCGGCCATGGCGGCAGGGGCTCACAGTGGGGCATCGGGGGCGGCAACGGCGACACCAACGGCGACGGCGACGGCGCGAGAGCTCGAGGGAGGGGCGGCGCGCGACGGGGGCGTCGGGGGACGGCGACGGGGGACGGCGTGGGCGGCGCGTCGGGGGCGGCGACAGCGTGGGCGGCGACGGCGTCGATCGGGGCAGGCGGTGCGTCGTCGACGGAGAGGAAGAAACAGAGGAAGAAACAAAGGGAAACTGAAATTTTTTCAAGTATTGTATATATAGGAGGGACCTTTAGTCCCGGTTGGAGCCACCAACCGGGACTAAAGGTCAATTGGGGCCAGGCGAAGCGGCGGGAAGTGACCACCTTTAGTCGCGGTTGGTGGCTCCAATCGGGACTAAAGACCCCCCCCTCCCCCTTTAGTCGCGGTTGGAGCCACCAACCGCGACTAAAGGTGGTGTGCTGCCACCCACGGTGCACAAGTTTAGTCCCACCTCGCCGAGCGAAGGGCAGCCGCACTGGTTTATAAACCCAGCCGCGGTTGCTCCTTCGAGCTCCTCTCTAAAGCAGGCCTTCTGGGCCTACCTCTGCAGCGCTGCCCTGTGGGCCTACTGGGCCTTGCGGGCCTGCATCCTGGCCCAACTACAGGTTGGGTTTCTAGTCGTATGCAGGCCGTTGTGGCCCAGTAGGCGGGCTTTTTTTATTTAATTTTTTGTTTTCTGCTTTATTTATTTTCTTTTATTCCTGAGTTGTTTTTGCTTTATTTAGGGTTTCTTTGTGAATCTTTTTGCTTTAGGTAAAAAAAAATATAAACTTTCTGTTAGTGCGAGTAGTTTTCAAATTTGAATTATTTGAAATTTGTGTGAATCACTAGTTTGTGAATAACTTTACTTTAAAAATAGATTATTCAGTGATTCTTTTTTCTTCTGTTTAATACTAGTATGTTTTATCATTATATTCAATTTGGTAAAACTTAGATAAGTTTAAAAAAATGAAATGCCTTTGTAACAGATGAGTTTTCGTCCGAAACCCTGATACTTCGACAGAGATTGTCCATTTTGTACACGAAGTGGATCTAGTTTTTTCCGTAATCCTCTCATCTTTTTAGCACATGCTATATGGGTGAAATGATGATACCATGCCAACTTTCAACCTTTTCAGAGTTCATTTGTAGTGCTTTTCAATTTCAGGGTTGTTTAGCTCAAAAAAAATCAGTAAATGCATGAAAAATGGCAAATGAAGTCAGAAAGGGTTGATAATTGATGACGTAGCTTTGAATGGTGCATACTGAACGCACAAAAAATCTGGAGTTGAAATAAGTTTAAAAAAATGAAATGCCTTTGTAACAGATGAGTTTTCGTCCGAAACCCTGATACTTTGAAAGAGATTGTCCATTTTGTACACGAAGTGCATCCTGTTTTTGCCATAACCCTCTCAACTTTTTAGCACATGCTATGTGGGTGAAATAATGATATCATGCCAACTTTAAACCTTTTCAGAGTTCATTTGTAGTGATTTTCAATTTCAGGGTCGTTTAGCTCAAAAAATCAGTAAATGCATGAAAAATAGCAAATGAAGTCAGAAAGGGTTGAAAATTGATGACGTGGCTTTGAATGGTGCCTACTGAACGCACAAAAAGTTTGGAGTTGAAATAAGTTTAAAAAAATGAAATGCCTTTGTAACAGATGAGTTTTCGTCGGAAACCCTGATACTTCGAAAGAGATTGTCCATTTTGTACACGAAGTGCATCCTGTTTTTGCCGTAACCCTCTCAACTTTTTAGCACATGCTATGTGGGTGAAATGATGATGTCATGCCAACTTTGAACCTTTTCAGAGTTCATTTGTAGTGCTTTTCAATTTCATGGTAGTTTAGCTCAAAAAAAAAATCAGTAAATGCATGAAAAATAGCAAATGAAATCAGAAAGGGTTGAAAATTGATGACGTTTGTCCGAAGCACAAAAGTACATGTTTCAAATGCCAAAACACATAAGCACCCTAACTATTACAAAGATTCCCTATGGTTTGTCCAAAGTGGGACTTTCCAGATATATAAGTCCGGAAACTCACTAGAGAAGAAAGTGATGACAGTGAAGCCGGTCACATCTCAGAGTGGGATCTTTGGGTGTGAAACTTTTTCTTCGCATGTGTCCCTTTGCGCCGTAACCATGGACAATATTCATCATTTAACTGGATGCTCGGGTCAATATTCACTGTGAAGGGAGCAATTTCATGAAACTTTTCATAATCTTCTGACATGTCTGTCTTGTCATCCACTCCCAGGATGTTTCTTTTCCCTGAAAGAACTATGTGGCGCTTTGGCTCATCGTATGATGTATTCGCTTCCTTATCTTTTCTTTTTCTCGGCTTGGTAGACATGTCCTTCACATAGAAAATATGCGCCACATCATTGGCTAGGACGAATGGTTCGTCTGCGTACGCAAGATTGTTAAGATCCACTGTTGTCATTCCGTACTACGGGTCTTGCGTTACCCCGCCTCATGTCAGATTGACCCATTTGCACCGAAACAAAGGGACCTTCAAACCACGTCCATAGTCAAGTTCCCATATCTCCTCTATGTAACCATAATATGTGTCCTTTTCCCTCTTGGTTGCTGCATCAAAGCGGACACCACTGTTTTGGTTGCTGCTCTTCTTATCTTGGGCGATCGTGTAAAATGTATTCCCATTTATCTCATACCCTTTGAAAGTCATTATATTCGAAGATGGTGTCGGCGTACGACACCTATAGGATCCGAAGGACCCCTTTATGGTTCGGCAGGGAGAGAGGTATGCACAAAGAGCAGAACCGATGATCAACGCGAGGGGATTTTTACCCAGGTTCGGGCCGCTGATCAGCGTAAAACCCTACTCCTACTTTAGTTTATTATCAGTGTTTTCGTCCCAGTTCTATGAGCGCTTGCAATGAACAGTGTGTTCGTGCAGCAGCTACGCATGCAGAATGGGCCGAGAGTGCACTCTCTAGAGTCCTCCCCCCTGTAGCAGTTGCCTTGGGCCTCCTTTTATATTCAAAGGGGTCACCACAGTGGCAAACTGCTCATATCGAGGTGTAAAGTAGCTACATGGTTATCATACCTAACCACTGACGGTTTAGGACAAATGCATTTAATGCACCATGAGGTGTCCGTTTAGGCTACCCCGGCAAGATCTTGCCGGGAGCCGAGCCCCTGGTCTCCAGATCTCCTTATCTTCTGATCCTTGGCTTGAATGTCTCTTTGATAACCTTGGATTGATCTTCAGCTGTTCCCTCGACAAGCCTTGCCGCAGGTATGGCTACAACTACCCGTGCACAAGTATGGGGTACTAAAGGCCCAATATTTAGTACAGCGATAGGAGCCCCCGGGCCTAGGACACACACGAGTGCGAGGCGTTGTTGGGCTAGGCCCAAACAGTGCACGGGCATGCGTGGCAGGGGTTAACTGCTTGTAATTATTCCGCTTACTGCGTTTCCCCACTATGCGCGTTGAATGCGCGACGTGGGAAGCGTGCGCTGAAAGGCCACGGCCGCAGCACGCTCGTATAGGCGTATTCACATTGGGTAGTAAAAGAGGCAGCCTCGCTCCTTCCCCATAGAAAGGAATCCGCAAAGGCGCTGCCCATTTACCCCTTCTTCTTTCCAATCTGGAATCCGCCATTACCTTCTCTCTCCCGAGCCCAGAGCAGAACTTCTCCTCATCCGCTCACCGCCTCCGCACCCGCTCTATCCTCGGCTTCTGCCTTCGCAACCACCATGCCACCCAAGGCTAGCAAGAGCAAGGGCAAGGGCAAGGAGACGAAAGCTGATGTCCCGGAGAGCGAGCTAGCGAAGATGCCGAAGAAGTACGTCGTCTTTGCTCCGATGCTCGACGCGGAAGCCTTGAAGAACCGGTACCAGTGCATGTGGGCGAGGGAGACGAAGGCTCACCCCGCGACTTGCGTGGCCCCAGGTTCTTCTTCCAAAGGCGGACCAGATAGATATCCCTTCTTCGCCGCTTGTTTTTATTGCGGGCTCTGCCCTCCTTTCTCCGATTTCCTTATTGACATCATGTACACATACGGCTTCCATCTCCTGGATTTCACGCTGAATGCCGTAACATGCATGTCTATTTTTGCTCATCTTTGCGAAAACTTTGCCGGAGTAGTTCCCAACATTTCCCTCTTCCGCCATTACTTTATTCCTCGCCTCCAAAAAGCGGAAGCCCTTTCTGGTTCTATCTCCTGGATCCCAAGGGCATGGAACAAGGAGATATATCCAGATGGGGTTTACCACGAGAAGTGGGAAGAATGGCGGTCCGAGTGGTGCTGGATTAAGGAAGCAGATCCCCATCCATTCTGTTCGACCAGACGGCAGAAGGCGGTCTGTGGCGAGGACTGGAGTGATCTCAATGCTCAAGATGACAAGCTCATGGTCGCCACCACCAGGATCCTCCGTTTGAAAGCTGGCGGGCTCACAATAGAGATGATTGGCTCTGATTTCCTTCACCGCCGCATCGCCCCTCTGCAGAATAAGGGGAGACCAGCTTGGGAGTTTCGGAACACGGCAGACATCATGAGGCTGCGCCCCGGACTGAACAATAACTTGACAATTATGCATCTTGGCGCTCTCCGTCACAGGCTATTTCAGCGCGAGGACAAACATAAGTTGCCAGCGAGAATTATCCCTTTGTGCAACAACTCCGCCCTGGGGTCAATCATCGCCGCAATGCCAATGTTCAACGCCCATGGCCTTGACGCGACTTGGGTCGAGCCATCTGCGGAGCAGGCACAAAAGTTCTTCGACGACTTGTCGGAGAGGGCCATCCGGCTCGTCCGCGCCACCACTGATGAAGAAGTGGCGTATATTGCCACTAGGGTGGAAGAGGCGAATCTTGCCGCAGAGGCCGGCAGCATCGGCTTCACGGAATGGGAAACTAGCGACGCAGAAGTCATATTCGAGGAGAATCCTGCCGGGGAGGATAAGGCTGCCGGGGAACAGAGCGGCGCAGTCGCCGAGAGCTCATCTGACGAGGACGCAGCCGAAGAACAGCCGTAGGAGGAGCCCCCAGCTCCAAAGAAGGCAAAGCGTGCCCTTCGGAAAGCCGCCTCTGGCGTCCCAGCAAACCAAACTTCTTCGAGCAGCGAGGCTTCCGGCAAGAAGGCGGCCGGCAAGGCCACACCGCGGCAAGGAGTTCGACAGCAACCCGTGCGGCACACGAGACACACACCTGCGGCAACCACTAGGGCGGCAGGGGTGTCTCACACAACAGCACCGGAGGCTGGGGCGGCAGAGTCACGCCAACCCCCTGCACCTGCTGCAGCCAAGCGACCCAGGACCCCTCCTCTGCCTCCCCATATGGACACCGCAACGAAGGTCGATTTCGACATCTCCGGTTTCAGCCCGAAATGAGAAGAGGAAAAGTAAGTATCCTGTCACAGTCTTTATCTCCTAAATTCTGAATTTGATTGATCTTATTGCCTTGCTTTGTCTTGTCTCTGCAGTGAGGCAGAAACTTTGGCGGAAAGGATGGTGAAGAGGGCGAAGATCTCCACGGGCGACGAGCCCCCGACAAGCTCTGCAAGCGTGCCAGAAACTATTATCATCAGCCCGGAGCTTAGCCCTCGACGCAGCCCCCAGCGCAGCCCCCAGCGTGAGTCCACTACTTGTTTTCCGCCGGCGGGTGCTGAGGTTTCTACCTTTGCCGCTTATATCTTTGGGCTTGCAGGAGAAGAACAGCAACAGGGAGAGTCATTGGAGGATGCCCCCGTCGTGCCGCCTCCGTCAACCACGCCGCCCGCAAGCGCATCTCCGACAAGAGCTCCTACCGACGAGCCTACCTTGGAAGAGGAGGAGCCGGCAAACATGGGCACCGGCAACCTTTTCCCGGCAACCAATATTGCCGGGAGGGGTGAAGCTACCCCTCAACAGCTCGACGCAGGTGACTGCTTGCCTCAGAGCACTTGTTATTCTTTCCTTTACCTTTCTGAACTTCAATCTTGATTTTATTTTGTTTCCCTCCTTCGTCCTTCAGAATTCCCTGTGATGGAACACATGGAGGTCGACGTCGTCATCGAGGAGACCGCCAGAGATGCTGCCGCCGAAGTTGACAAGATTGCTGCTAGCGAGGCCGCCAAAGACGCCACTGTCAAGGTCAGCGAAGCTGCTGCCGAGGAAAACGCCAAGGAATTTGCCGAGAGGGCCGGCGAGGAGACTGATGACCATACTGACGGCATTCCTGCCGCAGGAGCGCCAGGTGCTACACCGGCCACTGAGCCCCCAGCCACTGGTGAGACGATTGTCGAGGATCAACCATCGACATTTGAGGCTCCCTCATTGAGCAAATATCTCATGGTCGGCGACAACCTATTCGTCAACTTGCCGGGGACGGCAAGTATTGGAGCGCCGACCGAAGGGGAAACTTTTGATGAAGAAATCATCACTGCTGCCGGGCTCGAGATCGTTGATGAACCAAGCGCCAGCAGCGGCAAATCTGAAGAAGATCAGCTCCTCCAGGCCATGGGCGATAATTTCCGCAAGCTCCAAGCGCTCCACCATGCTCGAAAGGAGAAGGCAGATTCCAGAGCTGCAGTTGTCGAAGCAGCCGAGGCGGATTTCCAGAAACGCGTTGAACAAATGCAGATCTGGTACGCCGAGGCCCTTCAGGACTTGACTGCCAGCCGGGAACAAGTGAGCCAAAGCTGGATGGAGCTCCTCCGGAGGCAATTTGACATAGAGAGGGCGCAAGAGGAAGCTGCGCAAAGGGTTGCCGCTGAGGATGCTCTCTTGACGCAGCGCCGCATTGGGCTTGACGCTCACGAAGAAGATCTTGCCGCGTGCGAGCAGGCACTTGCCGCCAAACTCCGCGGCCAGGACGAAGAAATTGAAAAGCTTGTCGCGTAGCGGACCTAGGAGCTGGAGCAGAAGCACAAGGAAGCGCTCGAAGCTTCAACTGTAGATCACGCCAGCAAGCTCAAAGGAGCCATCGATGCCGCCAAGGCCGCAGAGGCCGCCAAGAATGAGCTGAGCAACAAAGTGAAGGAGCTGGAGGCGGATCTTGAGGAACACAGCAAGAAGCTCTCGACGCTCAAAGGTGACAGGGAGAAAACTCTCCACAGCCTGGCGGAGATGCAAATTGCCATATCCGACAAGACCAAGCAGCTCTCTTCAGCCAACGATGCCATTGCCGATCTGAGGCTGAAGCTGACCACGCTGGAAAAGTCTCTTGAGGACAGCAGGGCCCGCGAGAAGGCCCTGAGCAAAAATCTCCAGGATGAGAGGAACTTGCTTAAAAGCGCTGCCGCCGCCCAAATTGACTATGAGAAAGGTGTGAAAATCTGGACTAATCGCCTTGTCGACACCGCGGAGAAGCTCACAGCACAACTGTCAACCATGGGCCGGGAGGGCCTGCAAAACTTCAGGTATTCCTCTGAAGAAAGGATATCCCCGAGCGCCAGGCTGACCATGTTCTTCGAAAGCATCATTGATGCTCTGAAGCTGCTCCAGTCCAACCGAGCGACCCAACTGGCCAATGAATCCCGCAAGCTTTGCCAGGCCGTCCTCCACAAGGTACTCATCAAGGTGGTACATAAGAACCCTAGCGTTGTCCTCACCAACGTGCTCGACCGCTTGCCGAAGGATGCAGATCTCAAGGCACTTGAGGAGCTTGTCGCGCCCATCCTTGAGAAGGTAGATTCAATCAAGAGGGTTGAAGGCCAGCGCAGGGACTAGCCGTCTCACTTTACCTTGCCGTCACCATTCCATGCCAAGGACAATTTAGTCTTAAGTTAGAACTGTGGCAACTATCAATGTAATATAACTTGCTATGACTGAGTACATGCATGCTATTTTCCTTGTTCGATTTCTTTCCGTATGATGTACGCCCTACGCTTACTGGAAACTTGCTGGCGTGCAACCTGCCGTGAGCGCTGGGTGCGGGACTTCAGCAGCCTGCTGGAGGTGCAGCAGCCGGCAAGACACCTTGGTGTTCTTGGTGCAGCCACTCAGACTGTTGAGCGGACTCGAAACAAAATAAGGGCGCAACCAATTACAACAAGGGTTCCTTCGCGTGCAGGTTTTCCATACAAGGGCCGAAATCGTCTAAAGAAAATAGCCTGATAGTAAAAATTGAAAAACTTGCTCAAAGTTTCGCAACTTAGCTTTCTGTCGCTGTACTCCTTCCGGCAAGACATCAATTCTGATCATCGCCTATTGGTATCCATACCTTCCTCCCCCCCCCCCCCCCGGCAAACTTGCGGCGAGGGAACCTTCTATCCTTTGAGAAAAAGAAAGAAGAGAAAACAGAGATACGGAACCTTGGCGGTTCGTTAGTCTTACCGGGAGCAAGTGTCATACAATATCTCAGACAAGCATGCATATATATAAACATGGAGATCAACAAGAAATGTACAACACTTAAGCTTATTCAACTGTGCACAGGGTCTGTGCCTGGCTTTGCACAAAGGATTATATGCCTTGCCGGCAAGACTTGTACAAAAGGAGGTTGCCGGGGGCCCCCGGCAACCACGCCTTATGGGTAAAACTTGCGAAGATGTTCGATATTCCAAGAGTTGCTCACTGGAATGCCATCCTCGGTCTCCAGGCGGACAGCGCTGAGCTTGGTGACTCGTACTACCCGATAAGGGCCTTTCCCACTTTGGCATCAACTTGTTTGAATTCTTGGTGGACTGAATCCGCCGAAGAACAAGGTCGCCTTCCTCAAGGCTTCGGGCATGAACTTTGCGGCTATGGTAGCGGCGCAAAGCTTGCTGGTAGCGTGCAGCTCGCACAGCAGCCTGAAGACGATCCTCCTCAAGGAGCACAGCGTCATCTTGTCACAGTTGCTCTTGCTCAAGCTCATCATAAGCGAGCACTCGAGGTGACCCGTATATGAGTTCCGTGGGGAGAACTGCTTCCGCTCCGTAAACCAGAGCGAAGGGTGTCTGGCCAGTGGCTCGATTTGGTGTCGTTCTGATTGACCAAAGAACCGCCGGTAACTCATCAATCCAGCGCCTTCCGCACTTTTTCAACTTGTCAAAAGTCCTGGTCCTGAGACCGCGCAGCACTTCAGCATTAGCCCTCTCCACTTGGCCGTTGCTTCTCGGGTGAGCAACAGAGGCAAAAAAAAATTTGCCGCCAAGGTCTTGGACATATTGCATGAAGGTGCGACTTGTGAACTGTGTGCCGTTGTCGGTGATGATCCTGTTGGGCACACCGAAACGGCAAACTATTCCTTTAAAGAACTTGACGGCTGATTGTGCTGTCACCTTCCTCACCGCTTCCACCTCCGGCCACTTTGTGAACTTGTTGATTGCAACGTACAAGTACTCAAAGCCCCCGGTAGCACGGGGAAAAGGGCCCAGTATGTCGAGCCCCCAGACCAAAAATGGCCAGGAGAGAGGGATTGTCTGAAGAGCTTGAGCTGGCTGATGCGATTTCTTTGAATGAAACTGGCACGCTTCACACTTGGTTACTAGTGCAGCTGCATCCTAGAGAGCAGTGGGCTAAAAGAAACCTTGTCGGAATGCCTTTCCGACAAGCGCTCTTGATCCTATGTGGGAGCCACATATGCCTCCATGTATCTCTGCCAACAGCTCCAGTCCATCTTCCCGAGGAATACACTTCAATTTCACACCGTTAAGTCTCTTCCTGTACAGAACGCCATCAACGAACTGGTACATGCTAGACTGACGGGCTACTTTTTCCGCTTCTTCTTGCTCCTCAGGGAGTTCTCCTGTCTGAAGAAAATGGACAATGGGTTGTGCCCAAGATGGAGCCTGGGGCTCAACAACTAGGACTAAAGGCATCTCTTCTGCTGGGGGAACATTTGTCTTGACGGCAAGGGCCTGAGCCCCTGCTGGAGCCTGTCATTCCCCAGCAGGCTTGCCGCTGATCTCGGCGACTTCCTTGCCGGCGGCTCCCGGGAGCTCTGTCGGAAAGTACTGACCAGAATTCAACTTCCTTCTCTTTTCTTGCCTCATTGATGGCGCTACAGATGGATGAGTTAAATGGAGCACAAAAGTTCCTGGTTCCATAGGTAACTTGAGGGCAGCGCGCTTTGACAGGTCATCAGCAATACTGTTTTCGGCACGAGGAATGTGCTTTGTTTGCAGACCGTCAAAGCGCTCTTCCATTTTTCTCACTTCATCCACATAGGCTTGCATCAATGGACTCTGATAATTTTTGTTGACTTGCCTGACAACAAGCTGTGAATCGCCTCTGATGATGAGCTTCTTGATACCAAGGTCTGCCGCGATCCTGAGACCGGCAAGCAGGCCTTCGTACTCCGCAGTGTTGTTTGTCGAGCTCTCCCGGGGAAAATGCATCTGAATTACATACTTGAGGTGCTCTCCGGTGGGTGCGACAAGCAGCACGCCAGCACCAGTGACTTGCAGCGAGAAAGCGCCGTCAAAGTACATAATCCATTCTCGATCCGTTTCCCTGCCGGGAAGAGTCGTTTCTTGAATCTCCTCGTCTAGCGTTGGGGTCTATTCTGCAATGAACTCCGCCAAGGCTCTGGATAGTATATCACCACTCCTCCATCTTCTTCGGAGAAGGAGGAAAATCGAGGAGCAGCTGTGCACGTGCCAAAGCTTCTACTGGCGTAGGCGGTGGCAACAGGTGCGAGGTACGTGAGGTGCTCTGACTCCTAACGGTGTTAGAAGGAGCATCGTCACGATCACGCGATCGCGCGCCACTTCCACCGGCAGTTTGGTGTGCATGCTGGGCCTGCGCACCTTGGGATCGATACACAGAAGTCTTTCCATGGGGACGTTCAGAACCGCCAACGCCACGGCGCTGCTCGTCGCGTGCGACCTGGGAAGGCCGCAACGCTTGCGTCGGCGTGGGAGCCCTAGAATGCGTCCTCCGATCTCTGGAGTTCGCTGCGCTTCCCATAGGCAGCACGGCTCCATCTCTGGATCTAGCGGCGTGCGGGTTGCCGTCGCCGCTGCGAACGACGCCGCTCGCCTGGCTCGGATCACCAGAACGCCGTGGAGGCTCTAAACCTCCACCTCCTGCATCAACGCCGTCACCCGTCCGAGTAGGCACGGGCAAGACGGACGTAGACGGAACAACCGCTGCCGCACCCTTCTTCTTGGGTGGCATGGTGACAAAGACGGTGAAGAAACTGACGCGCTGATCACCAGATCACGTTCGCGCAACCTCGATCCCCCTACCTGGCACGCCAAAGATGTCGGCGTACAACACCTATGGGATCCGAAGGACCCCTTTATGGTTCGGCAGGGAGAGAGGTATGCACAAAGAGCAGAACCGATGATCAACGCGAGGGGATTTTTACCCAGGTTCGGGCCGCTGATCAGCGTAAAACCCTACTCCTGCTTTAGTTTATTATCAGTGTTTTCGTCCCAGTTCTTGGAGCGCTTGCAATGAACAGTGTGTTCGTGCAGCAGCTACGCATGCAGAATGGGCCGAGAGTGCACTCTCTAGAGTCCTCCCCCCTGTAGCAGTTGCCTTGGTCCTCCTTTTATATGTTCAAAGGGGTCACCATAGTGGCAAACTGCTCATATCGAGGTGTAAAGTAGCTACATGGTTATCATACCTAACCACTGATGGTTTAGGACAAATGCATTTAATGCACCATGAGGTGTCCGTTTTGGTGTCCTTACTTTCTTGGAGATGGAAAAAGGGGCCATCCCATCAGCACCGCTTAAGCTCGCCTCCACTAGTGCCTTGCCACGCATCCAGAGATGGGACCAGAATGCCAGGCTGGTCGCTGCGCTGGAGCGGTGGCACAGTGGCGGAACCTTGCCGGGTGCAAATCTTGCCGGGCTCGGCAGGCTACCCCGGCAAGATCTTGCCGGGAGCCGAGCCCCTGGTCTGCAGATCTCCTTATCTTCTGATCCTTGGCTTGAATGTCTCTTTGATAACCTTGGATTGATCTTCAGCTGTTCCCCCGACAAGCCTTGCCGCAGGTATGGCTACAACTGCCCGTGCACAAGTATGGGGTACTAAAGGCCCAATATTTAATACACCGACAGATGGTAACTGGGACAGCAAGTACAGGTCATCTTCAACAGCGTCGTCATGCATGGCACGTGACTGCAACCAACCGGCGAAAGTCCCCGTTTGTTCACGTGTAATCCAGTCGTCAGACTGCTCCGGGTGTTTGGAGCGTTGAACATTCTTGTGTTCCTCAATATACGGAGCCACCAAGGCGGAATTTTATAGAACTGTGTAGTGTGCTTGAGTGAGAGAATGCCCGTCCATACATATTATTTGTTTCGGTCCTAGCGTGCCATTTCCACCCAGTCTGCCCTGATGCCGCGATTCAGGAACACCAATCGGCTTAAGGTCAGGAATAAAGTCAACACAAAACTCAATGACCTCCTCATTTTCATGGCCCTTGGAGATGCTTCCTTCTGGCCTAGCACGGTTATGAACATATTTCTTTAAGAATTCCATGAACCTCTCAAAGGGGAACATATTGTGTAGAAATACAGGACCCAGAACGACAATCTCTTCGCATAGGTGAACTAGGACGTGCGTCATGATGTTGAAGAAGGATGGTGGGAACACCAACTCGAAACTGACAAGACATTGCACCAAATCATTCTCTAACCTTGGTGTGATTTCTGGATCAATTACCTTCTGAGAGATTGCATTGAGGAATGCACATAGCTTCACAATGGCTAATCGAACGTTTTTCGGTAGAAGCCCCCTCAATGCAACCGGAAGCAGTTGCGTCATAATCACGTGGCAGTCATGAGACTTTAGGTTCTAGAACTTTTTCTCTGCCATACTTATTATTCCCTTTTTATTCGATGAGAAGCCAGACGGGACCTTCATACTGAGCAGGCATTCAAAGAAGATTTCCTTCTCTTCTTTGGTAAGAGCATAGCTGGCATGACCGTGATGTATGCCGTCTTTTCCGTGCATACGTTGCTGGTCCTCCCGTGCCTCCGGTGTATCTTTTGTCTTCCCATACATGCCCAAGAAGCCAAGCAGGGTCACGCAAAGATTCTTCGTCACGTGCATCACGTTGATTGCAGAGAGGACCTCTAGGTCTTTCCAATAGGGTAGGTCCCAAAATATAGATTTCTTCTTCCACATGGGTGAGCGTCCGTCAGCGTCATTCGGAACAGATTGTCCGCCAGGACCCTTTCCAAAGATTACCTTTAAATCCTTGACCATATCATGTACATCATCACCAGTATGGTGGCGAGGCTTCGTCCGGTGATCTGTCTCACCTTTGAAATGCTTGCCTTTCTTTCTTACGGGATGCCTCCTCGAAAGAAATCGACGATGTCCCAGGTACACATTCTTCTTACAATTATCCAAATATATACTGTCGGTATCATCCAAACAGTGCGTGCATGCGCGGTATCCCTTGTTTGTCTGTCCTGAAAGGTTACTGAGAGCAGTCCAATCATTGATGGTCACAAACAGCAACGCATGTAGGTCAAATTCTTCCTGATCGAGCTCATCCCACGCACGTACGCCTTTTCCATTCCACAGCTGTAAGAGTTCTTCAACTAATGGCCTTAGGTACACATCAATGTCGTTGCCGGGTTGCTTAGGGCCTTGGATGAGCACTGGCATCATAATGTACTTCCGCTTCATGCACAACCAAGGAGGAAGGTTTTACATACATAGAGTCACAGGCCAAGTGCTATGATTGCTGCTCTGCTCCCCAAAAGGATTAATGCCATCTGCGCTTAGACCAAACCATACGTTCCTTGCGTCATCTGCAAAGTCCCTCCACTTCCTCTCGATTTTTCTCTACTGCGACCCGTCAGCGGGTACTCTCAACTTTCCGTCTTTCTTATGGTCTTCTTTGTGCCATCGCATCAACTTGGCATGCTCTTTGTTTTGGAACAAACGTTTCAACCGTGGTATTATAGGAGCATACCACATCACCTTGGCAGGAATCTTCTTCCTGGGGCGCTCGCCCTCGACATCACCAGGTCATCGCGGCTGATCTTATAGCGCAATGCACCGCATACCGGGCATGCGTTCAAATCCTCGTAGTCACCGCGGTAGAGGATGCAGTCATTAGGGCATACATGTATCTTCTGCACCTCTAATCCTAGAGGGCAGACAGCCTTATTTGCTTCGTACGTACTCTCGGGCAATTCGTTGTCCTTTGGAAGCATCTTCTTTAACATTATCAGCAACTTTCCAAATCCCTTGTCAGATACACCATTCTCTGCCTTCCATTGCAGCAATTCCAGTGTGGTGCCCAGCTTTTTTTTGTCAGCTTCGCAATTTGGGTACAACGATTTCTTGTGATCCTCTAACATGCGCTGCAACTTCAGCCTCTCCTTTTCACTTGCGCAGTTTCTCTTTGCATCGGCAATGGCCCGACCTAGATCATCAGCGGGCTCATCTGATGCCTCTTCTTCAGCTTCTTCCCGCATTGCCGGCTCAGCTTATTCCCCCATTGTTGTACCATCGTATTCAGGGAACCCATGGCCAGGATAGCTGTCGTCGTCCTCTTCTTCTTCATTGTCTTCCATCATAACCCCTCTTTCTCCGTGCTTGGTCCAAACATTATAGTGGGGCATGAAACCGGACTCAAACAGGTGCCAGTGAATGGTTCTTGAGTTAGAGTAATTGTGATCATTCTTATAGCCAGCACATGGACAACACATAAAACCATCCGCCCGCTTGTTTGCCTCAGCCGCAAGCAGAAAAGTATGCACGCCATTAACGAACTGGGGAGAGCATCGGTCATGTACATCCATTGACGGCTCATCTTCATTACACAGCACCGAAAAGACCAAATTAATACAAGTTCATACACACTTATTCTCATAAAACAACGTACAAACTCTCTAGCTAAAGCATTTAAATGCAACAACAAATGCGATCAAGATCGTAACTAAGGTAACAATTGATCCAACAGCATAATGATACCAAGCCTCACTGTCAATGGCATATTTTCTAATCTTTCTAATCTTCAAGCGCATTTTCTCCATCTTAATCTTGTGATCATGGACGACATCGGCAACATGCAATTCCAATTCCATCTTCTCCTCCTCAATTCTTTTCAATTTTTCTTTCAAATACTCATTTTCTTTTTCAACTAAATTTAACCTCTCGACAATAGGGTCGGTTGGAATTTCCGGTTCACATACCTCCTAGATAAAAATATCTATGTCAACTTGATGGGCCTAATTTGTCATAAACACGAAATGCAACAAATAGTTATAAAAGAGAATATACCACATCCGAATCATAAACCGGACGAGGGCCGACGGGGATGGATATCAAAACCATGGCACTATGTATAACAAACAACGTACGGGTAAGAAAATTATACAAGTAACTATATATCTAAATCACACAAACATGATTTTTTTTATATATAAAAGATAAGAACAAGAGGCTCACCATAAGGTGGTGCCGGCGACGGGACGGTGCGGGCGATCGACGGTGGTTAGGACAGAGACGGGAAGGCACTAAGTAAACCACACCTACATATGCAAACTAAGAGTTATTTTGAGCTCAAATTGCATATAAATCAAATAAACTACCACATATAATTCCTCCCAAACTAAAACCCACAAATCACTATACTTATAGAGCATTGCAAGAGCTAATCTAGCAATGAGAGATGAAAGGACAAAGTTGCTAACCTTTGTGATCACTTGGATGGATGGGGTGCCTTCAAATCTTGACAAATTTTGGCAAAAATGAAGGATGAGCTCGAGAGGAGAGGAAGAAAACAAAGAGGAGAGGAAAGGGGAAGAACAGAGAGCTCGGGCTCGACGAAGGGTTTATATAGGATGATCTTTAGTCCCGGTTGGTTATACGAACCGGGACTAAAGGTGCACCTCTAGTACCGGTTCGTGCCACGAACCGGGACTAAAGGTGTTGGTGGGGCCCCAGCCTGACACCAGCTCTTTAGTCCCGGTTCGTGGCACGAACCGGCACTAGAGGTTCGACACGAACCGGGACTAATGAGCGCCGCCCGCCTAGCCATTGGAACCGGCACTAATGGTCACATTAGTGCCGGTTCATTTACAAACTGGGACTAATGAGCTGAATATTAGGTCCTTTTTCTACTAGTGTCTGGCGCCTACGCCCGGGCATCACCATATCCACCCCAAAATATGGGCCAAGTATGGGAAGTGCCGGTTAGTCTGGTCGTTTGGGTCAGATATGAGGTGCTCGGTTGGATGGCGTTTTTTCATTCAGGCACTGACTGGGCAGCCGTCCAGGTTTGGGGCGGGGGGTCAGGTTGTAGATGCTCTAACATTCTGCGGGCTGTGGCACATGTGATGGGTGGTAAAAGTGAGACTGGAGCGCCCGGTAGGATGACTTAGCAATCAGGTATGTTCATCCACGGGATCCAACGGCTGAGAGCCTTAAAGGGAAACGCTTCCTCTCAGAAGTCTGGTGGGTTGTTTCCATCAGACTATTCCATCTCCGTTCATTTGTCTTCCGATCCAACGGGTGCATGTGTCATCCATCTCCAACTAATCCCGCAAATCATGCCGATTGTCATTTATTGCTAGCCGAGACCATATGTACATCGAACAACCAAATTGAAACTGCCTCCTCCATCCATTTCGCCGGCATCAGGTAACACGCATGGATGTTCGTGGCTGCATTGAAACTGCCTCTCACACTCTCTCTCAATCTCGATCTCGATCTCTTTCTCTCTCGATCCGAGCAAGAGCTCCGGTGCCAACCAAAACCACGAGCGCCAAGCTGGTCGGTTGCCATGGGTTCGGCTGCTTCGACTCCATCTCCTGATCGTCGGCGGCGGCGGCATCGTCCCGCTTGGTTATCTTGTTAGCGATTTCGTCGATCTACGGCGGCAAGGAACACGATGGAAAGGCGGCACTGTCTTCTTCCTCCACCACACCAGCGGCTCCCTTAGCACCTCCAGCGGTTCACCCTTCCTCCTGTGACACTCCGACTTACCATCTCCCATTGACGACTACCTCCATGACGATGCTATAGTGTTGAAGCAATATTGATACAGATAAGAAGCAAATAACATGCATATGTGCATATGTATTGGTCTACTGTTGAAGCAGGAAATGGAAGAAACATGTTCTATTTATTTTAATTTTTTATGCCGAAGCACAAAATGATGAATTACGAAGCTTGACCTAATATGCAGGAAGCAAGAAAATAGGATATAACTGCATGCAAAAACAAGGAAGCATATATGACACTTAACAAAGCATGGTCTTATATAATGGAAACAAATATTAGAAGGAAGAAAGCATGCGTGATTACGAGTCAATTTTAAAGATGGAAATATACGTGATTATCGGAAGCATTGTTTGGAAGCATGGGCGATCACATGATTAAATGAAGTAAATATTATGCTTCCATGCATCATTCAGAATGCTTCCGTGATATAAAAATTGAGTTGCCATATGTAAAGAAATATGTCCCAAAATATCACAAATAATTGCTGAATTTAATTGTGAAATAATCATAATTTACCAAAAAAAATTAGACAATAAATGGTGTGTCACGTCGTTCATGGAAAGTAGTTGGAAAATACTCGGAAACCTAATAAGTACTAACCCAGCGTGATTCTTGGATCCCCTTGGTTATAGGAAGCAATATACTCGGAAACTACCTAATGGAGACCCCACGTTCCACCACTGATCCAACGAACGGAAGCACCCTAATCCAACGGCACTGCACTGGTCTGATAAAACGCTAGGAATCAGTAGTCTGATCCCTAGTGCTTCCCAGCCTTAAATCGCTGTGGAGGGCTCTTGGTGGCTCAGTTTTACTGCTTTTTAATGATGATGCCTTTAATGATCTTGGAATTATTTTCCAGTGTTTGCAGAACATTCTCTCGGAGTAATTTCTAATGGTACTATCTTGCTTGTGTTGTTATAGATTTCAAAGTACTGAACATAAACTGAATCGCTGTGGAGTATTATTTTGCAGCAGATTTCATAGTATTTGAACATAAACTGAATTGTTAATATTCTGCCACACGTTTTTTTTTCACTTGTGTAAATTTTGAACGTTTTCTGGTTTTTTCTGGATGACTTTGTTTTTGTTTTTTCTCCCACCATAGGTTTTGGGCGGTTTTCTCGTTTTCTTATTCTTTTTTCTTCCTTATAACCTTTTTCCAAATGCGTGAAGCTTTTCCAATTTGACGAACTTTTCTCAAAATTCGCTATAAATTTTATTTTCCTTTTCTCTTTTTTCCAAATGTGTGAACCTTTTTTCAATTTCACAACCTTTCCACTAATTCGTGAACTTTTTTATATTTCCTAAACTTCTTTCGATTTTTGTGAACACTTTTTTAAAATACATAAACTTTTTTCAAATTACGGGCTTTTTCTGAACATCTAATCTTTTTCTCAATTCATGAACTTTTTTTTGAATATGCAAACTTTCTTCTAATGCATGAACATTTCCAGAACATGATTTTTTTAAACAATCCATGTACTTCTATCGAAAGAAAATTTCAATAATTGTTTATCAAAAAATTTAACATTTTCATGCATGTGAACTTTTTTGAATTTTATGAACTGTTTTGAAAATCCATTTTTTCAAATTCATATTTTCCCCCAAAATCCATGAACTTATTGCAAGATTTTAAAAATTCTCATTTATGTGAATTTTTTTGAAATTTATGAACTTTATTCAAATCCAGGATTTTTAAATTATGTTTTTTTATTTTAGAATTTATTTCAAATAGTTTTTTTTTCCAAAAGTCAACGGTTAATGGGCATCCAGTGAACGTTCAAAGCTCCCCCTTTTTTTTTTGAGCAGTGGTCAAATGTCCACCTGTCAACTTGTTAGGTGTAGCTAGCCCAGTCCAGCATGCAAGCGCATGGGCACTAGTTGGCCTAAGTGCTCAACGGAGATGGTTCACCTTTTTTTTTGAGCAATGGTCAATGGAGACGTACCTCCCTAAAGGGAGGAAACTTCGATAACACATACTTGTCTCATTGACTCCACTTCTGGTTAAACCTGTACTTTGTGCAAGCTTATATTGTATTTGTATCTTGTGCTTGCTTGTGTTGTTGTTGTTGAACTCATCATAAAAGTTGTCCATCTAGTTGTATTTCTAGACAACCTATTTGTGGTTAACCGTAAATTGTTACAAGAAGCTAAAAATTGTTAGTCACCTATACCACCCCCTCCCCCCCCCACAACACCTCTAGTCGACCATATCGATCATTTCAATTGGTATTAGTGCCTCGTCTCTTTATTAAAGGCTTCACCACCTAAAGAGTATGGTTGACGAAGGGGGAGGGTTGGGGACAACCCCGCCGTCGTGGATTCGACCATGGTCACCCGAGATGCCTTAAACGAGGCCATGGGCGCGCTTAAGACATCTATGACGGATGAGGTCAAATCCATATTAAAAGAATTTCTTGAGGGCATGAAATCTTCCACGGATCCCAAGGTAGTAGTTAATCATACTTCCTTGGAAACAGATGCTGACTCCGACAAGGAGTTCATGATACGTCTCCAACGTATCTATAATTTATGAAGTACGCGTGCCATGTTTATAATGACTAGCACATAAGCCCGTGCGTTGCAACGGGAGAGATATTTTTTTTGCGAGAAGCGACCGGAAATATAATTGACGTGTCATCCAAAAAAAGGGTCTCCACAATGGCAGGCGACAGAGCAAGGTGTTATGGTCTTCTCGTTGGACATGTTTTATACGGGAAATCTTGATAGTGGTGGGGTTGGTCGGCATGGTGGCGAGCACCCAACTCATGCCTTTTTTTCTCCGGGTCTGCCGCCGTCTTCGGGTTGTGCCTGCCTCCACATTTCGTGGCTGTGCGATGACCTTCGAGACACGGTTGCTTCGATCACTCTATCCTACGACGGCGTAACCGGGTGGATTCTTAATTGCAGCGCATAAATCCTGTTTTATTAGCATAATCAGGTATGAATGTCCCTTCTTTTTTTAGGGTTTATTCTCTTTGATTATTTTAGTGCTCAAGTGCCCATAATTTTGCTCTAATTAAAGCCAAAAAACATACCCACAATTTCTTTCATTTATAGTCAACCAGCATAGAACGACCGCGCACCGCTAACCAATGGCCAACGCGAATATGTAAGAAAATACTATAGCGTCAGATTAGAAATATTTTTTGATTTTTTTCACATTCAAAAAAATATGAATTGACGAATATTCTTGGAAACGTGAACAATTGTTTAAATCCCGAACAATTTTCAAAAAATACGAACAATTATTTTTTGAAAATTTCAATATTTTTAAAAAACACGAATAAAATTAGAAAAATTAATAGTTTTTTGGATTCACAAACAATATTTTGAAAACACATAAAATTTATAAAAACAAAAATATTTATGAATTTTTGAATTTTTTTAAAGGGGAACATTCAACACAATTTTAGAAAATGTTTTCTTAGATGCAAATATTATTTTGGATTTGTGAATATTTCACTAAAAAAGAATATTTCAAAATATGGAACATTTTATAAAATGCAATTTTTGGAAAAAAATTGAAGAATTTTTGAAAAACACAAACATTTTTTAAAATTTGGGAAATTTTTTGAAAAATGAGAAAAGAAATTTGAATGTTCAGAAATTTTTGAAACGGGAATTTTTTTAAAAGTTTCCAACATATTTCAAAATAGGAACATTTTTTTGAATTCTGACAATTTCCTGAATACTGAGCAAAAATTGAAATTCTGAATATGTTTGTAAATTTTTACTTCACAAAAAAATTAAAATAAATAAGGAAAAAAGGGAATATAAATATAAAGGAAAAATAGAAAGGAAAAAAAATAGAAATAGGACAATAAAAAAGGGGAAATGGGCCGGCCCATTCTTAGGCGCCCTATGGGCAGCTTCAACTATTTATCGCCCCATGCGACAAATAAGGTCTTCCCAATAGCGTGGGAAATAATGAGTGGGCGGAATAGAAAAAGCAAAAATAGAAATAGGACAACAAAAATGGGAAAACGGGCCGGCCCATTCTTAGGCGCCCTATGGGCAGCTTCAACTATTTATCGCCCCATGCGACAAATAAGGTCTTCCCAACATCGTGGGAAATAATAAGTGGGCTGACTTCGTTTGGGCGGAGCGCGCACGGCCCAATTACAGAAATCTGGACAAACCTTTTTTCTTTTCTAGCGGAAAGAAGCACAAAAAATTAGTACCACCTCAGATAGAAAAAAAAATCTTGGTTTATTAGTATATATATAGGTATAGATTTTATATGGTTTTGGTGCACTTTTATATGGTTTTGGGGAAGTAGCCTATTAACCTAGTGCCTAGTGCCCAGTGCCAGTTTCTCTTTTTGGCTATTTCTTTGTTTCGTAAAAAAACCATACTAAACGAAGTCCAAATGCAATAAAAATTTATGGTGATTTTTTTTGGACAAGAAGAGACCCGGGAGGCTTCGGAGAAGGACGAGACGATGCCCGGGGGGGGGGGCAACAAGCACACCTGGCGCCCCTAAGGCTTGTGGGTCCCTCGGGACTCCGTTTGTCGTGAATCCAACGATGGAAATTCCTATAAATCTCGAAACCCCCGAAAGTTAACCTAGATGATTTTTTACGCCGCATCAAACCTCTGTTTCGAAGCAATCTCTTACGGAGCTTTGTTCCGGCACCCTGCCGGATGGGGGAAGTCATCACCGGAGGCCATCTTCATCATCCCCGCTGCCTCCATGACAAGGAGGGAGTAGTTCACCCCCGGGCTGAGGGTATGTACCAGTAGCTATGTGTTTGATCTCTCACTCTCTCTTTGATGTGCCATGAACTTTGTTAATATAGTGGAATCATATGGTCTTCTTCCCTCTCTATCTTTGTTGTGATGAATTGAGTCTTGCTCCTTGAGGTTTCATTGTTATCGGGATTGAATATTTTGGATTTGAGATCACTTGATGAATGTCTTGCACGTGGATACCCGTGGTGACAATGAGGTATTCTATTGAGTCACTTGATGTATGTTTTGGTAATCAACTTGCGGATTCCCTTGATGACTTTGGGGTAATCTAGGCACAAAGGTTGATACACGTTTTCATCCTACTTTTTCGGATAGGAACTTTGGAATTCTTTGTCACACGTTGAGGGATGGTTACATGGTTCAAATATGTTAGCACTGTTGAGAGATTGCACTAGTGAAAGTATGAACCCTAGGCCATATTTCTAAGCATTGATATACCGGTTTGCTCATTGTTTGCTACTTGTTACCTTGCCATTTTTAATTGTTCAGATTATAAAATTATATTTCTACCATCCATATTACACTTATATCACCATCTCTTTGCCAAACGAGTGCACCTATACAATTGACAATTATATTGGGTGTGTTGGGGACACAAGAGACTCTTTGTATTTGATTGCAGGGTTGTTTGAGAGAGTCCATCTTCATCCTACACCTCCCACGGATTCATAAACCTTAGGTCATACACCTGAGGGAAATTTGCTGCTGTCCTACAAAACTCTGTGCTTGGAGGCCCAACAGAGTCTACAAGAGTAAAGTTACGTAGTAGACATCAAGCTATTTCTGGCGCCGTTGCCGAGGAGGTGAGTGCTTGAAATTATATCTTTAGATCTTGCAATTGAATCTTTTAGTTTCTTGTTTGTCACTAGTTTGGTTTATTAAAAGAAAACTACTAAAAAAAGGAGGTGAAGTTGCATCAAATTCTTTATCTTTATGAAGTCTTTCATGAAAATATGGATTCCGATAATTGCTATGAAGTGTTAGAAGAAGAATTTAACATGATGTTTGGTGTGAATGTTAATCATGATTGCAATGATATCAGTATGAATTCTTTGAATATCTGTGATACTAATTATATGCAAGGCAATAAGGTTAGGGATGTTATGTTGATGAATATGATCTTTTTAGTCCTCTTACTTTTGAGGAGCAAATTTATTATGATGATAGCATGCCTCCTATTTATGATGATTATATTGATGAAAGTGGGTTTGGAAGAGTGTCGACTTTTGGAAACAATGATCCCACTATTTTGGAGGGTGTTGAATTTTATTGGAATAATGATAAAAGTGGATTTGGAGAGGTTGTGACTTTATAGAATGTCTAATCTAGTACTTTATAAGATGTTTCAATTGATTATGATAACCAAGTTGCTATCTATGATGATTATTGTGATGACAAGTATGCTATAAAGAATAATGATACCATGGAACTTGTCATCATGATTTTAATGTTGAATTGCGTCATATCCATCAAGTATCACATGATAGGCATTTCATTGAATTTGCTCCCACTACTATTAATGAGAAGAAATTTGCTTCTGTGGAGAGAAATATAATTTCTATGCTTGTGGATCATGAAAATAATGCTTTATGTGATAGTTATATTGTTGAACTTGTTCATGATGTTACTGAAAATTATTATGAGAGGGGAAGATATGCTTACATATATTTTAACAACATCAAGTTTCCTCTCTTTATGTTGAAAGTATTGAAGTTATACTTGTTTTGCCTTCGTATGCTGATACGTCTCCAATGTATCTATAATTTTTTATTGTTCCATGCTATTATAGTATCAATCTTAGATGTTTCATATGCAATTATATATCATTTTTTGGGGCTAACCTATTAACCTAGTGCCCAGTGCCAGTTGCTGTTTTTTGCTTGTTTTTTGGCTTTTCAGAAAGTCAGTACCAAACAGAGTCCAAACGCTACGAAACTTTTTAACAGTTTTTTCTGGACCAGAAGGGACCCCAGAAGCTTCGGAAGAAGACCTTCGAAGCCACAAGGGAGCGACAAGCCAGGGAGGCACGCCCCGGGGGGCACCCCCAGGCTTGTGGGCCCCTGGTGGCATCTCTTGACCTAATTCCACTTCTATAAATTCACAAATATTCCCAATGCATCAGAGAGCCACCCGAAACACTTTTTCCGCCGCCGCAAGCCTCTATTCTTCCATGATCATCTAGAGGCCTTCTACGGTACTCTGCCGGAGAGGGAATCTATCATGAAAGGCTTCTACATCAACCTTGCCGCCCTTCTGATGATGCGTGAGTAGTTCACCACAGACCTACAGGTCCATAGCTAGTAACTAGACGGCTTCTTATCTCTCTCTTTGTTCTTCAATACAATGTTCTCCTCGATGTTCATGGAGATCTATTCGATGTAATCTTGTTTTGCGGTGTGTTTGTTGGGACCCGATGAATTGTGGGTTTATGATCAGATTATTCATGAATATTATTTGAGTCTTCTCTAAACTCTTTTATGCATAATTGTTATAGCTTTGCATTTCTCTCCGATCTATCCGTTTGGTTTGGCCAACTAGATTGATTTATCTTGCAATGGGAGAGGTGCTTTGTGATCGGCTCGATCTTGCAGTGCTCAATCCCAGTGATAGAAAGGGACATGACATGTATTTGCATCGTTGCCATTAAGGATAAAAAGATGGGGATTTATTCATATTGATTGGGTTTATTTTGTCTACATCATGTCATCATGCTTAAGGCGTTACTCTATTTTTATTGACTTAATACCCTAGATGCATGCTGGATAGCGGTCGATGGGTGGAGTAATAGTAGTAGATGAGTCGGTCTACTTGTCTCGGACGTGATGCCTATATACAGGATCATTGCGTGGAATATCGCCATAACTATGCGCTTTTCTATCAATTGCCCAACAGTAGTTTGTTTACCCACCATATGCTTTTATTCAACAGAGAAGCCTCTAGTGAAAACTATGGTCCCCGGGTCTACTTTTATCATATATAAAATCCAAAAATACCTTGCTCCAATTTATTTACCGTTCTTTTATTTTGTATTTTACTTTATCTATCTATCACTACGAGATTTGATCCTTGCAATTAACCGCCTAGGGGATTGACAACCCCCTTGTTTGCGTTGGGTGCAAGTATTTGCTTTTCTGTGTGTAGGTACTACTAAAGAGGATTTGTGTGGTTCTCCTACTGGATTGATAACCTTGGTTCTTAACTGAGGGAAATACTTATCTCTACTGTACTGCTTCATCCTCTCCTCTTCGAGGAAATCCCAACACAGCTCACAAGTAGCAGGAATAATTTCTAGCACCGTTGCCCGGGAGACATCACCAAAACCTATCAAGTACCTTCACATAAACTATCATCTACTTGCATTTACTTTCATTTGCCATTTGCCTCTCATTTTCATCTCCCCCACTTCTAAAACATTTTTACAAAAAAACAACACAAAAATATTTTTGTTTGCCTTTTTGCTTGTTTGCTTGTTTTGTCGCTATGTCTCGAGAAAATTACTATGATAGCTCTTATCATAAAAGGTTGGCCAAAATCGAGAAAAATACTAAGGACTTCATGTTTACACAATTTGAGCACAATAAATTCTTTAGGGAAGAGCTTAAAGAACACTCTACCTTATTAGATGTTATTGGGAAACAACTCGACGATGTCAACAAAGAAGTTGCCAACCATCAATCTCAGCTTGCTCTCACTGAAAAATTGCTAGGAAAATTTTCTGATAAGCAAACTACACTAGTGAACAAAATGGCAGCTAAGCCAGAATCTTTTTCACTTGGTAATCAGGATGAAGATATTAAAATGATTGGTGTCTCACACATTGAATCTTTATTTAGTTATATAAAGCTTGATCATAATGGGACTGGAGATGAGTCAACTTTAGCTAGAAGGCGTCCCAATTATTCGGAGGGTGATGATCATAATGAAAAAATTGATAAAAGTGGGTTTGGAGAGGTCAAAACTTGAGCTAGTGATGCACCCACTACTTTGGATTACAAGGAATTTAATTATTATAATTGCTTTTGGCTGAATGTATACCTTGTTGCAATCCATGATAAACTCACCCAATGCTTATGAACAAAATAAGGCGTTTACTAGACATATTGTAGAAGCTATGATGAAAGGTTATGAAGAAAAGCTAGAGTTGGAAGTTTCAATACCTAGAAAATTATATGATGAATGGGAACCTACTATTAAAGTCAAGATTAAAGATTATGAGTGTAGGGTAACGCAGCAGAAAACGAAAATTTTCCGACCTACGCACCAGCCCAGGACCACTATGGAGACTGCATACAAGGTTTGATCATTTTCGTTACCGACTCGTAGCGCAGCGGAAGTAAAGTCGATGACGATCGGCGGTGCTGATCCCCGCAGCTAGGATTTACAACCTCCCAACCGCGAGGATGTATACCCTCATCTTCCCTTCGGACAGCCCTCCGGGAGACGGTCGAACAGTCCCCCGGACGGTGTCGCGGACAGCCCTTCGGGAGGACCTTCGAAACTCGAGCGGTCACTCGGACAGCCCTTCGGGAGGACTCACAGAACTCGGACCGTCACTTGGACAGCCCTTCGGGAGGCACTCTCGAACAGCCCCTCGGGCACTAAGATCGAAACTACGACCTCTCTACGGGGTTGCACACATACGGTGTCATCTATCCGGCAGGGCTTCGCCGTCCAGAACTAGTCCCTGCCGGAACCCAGACAGCCTTTCGGCTCTACGAAACTCTTTTCGTGGGAGGGAGAGAGAAGCCAGATAACATCTTGGCATGTGTATGAGAGCAAGGGATGAGCAAATGGCTGCCAAGATCACTCCTATATATAGGCAAGCCAAGGGGTAAAATTGTCACACAAAAACCCCAAAGTGCCCTTGGAATATCCCTTTCCAAAAGGGAATATGCCATATGGGAGTGCCATGTGGAGCACCATGGTGCTCCACCTCCTTGGCCGGCCACCCTTGGGGGGGGGGACCCCCCCCATGAGGTGCCATGCCCTCCTTCCCCTTCTAGAAGGCCCTTTTGGAATTTCCAAAAAGGTGCTTTCCATAAAAATTCCCAAAAAGCACTTTCACTATTCATGACGACATTTTTCAGCGTCCGTTCGAACTGAAAATATTTATGTGGGCTTAGAACAATTCCAGTACCCACTAAAATAATTTTCAACGCGTTCTGGAACAATTCCAGATTAGTGATTTTCATCTGCGAAAAGCATCTGAAGCGGTTCCGGCAGCTCCGAAACATTTCCGGTTTTTCTTCCAGAAAATTCCCAGAAGTTTCCAGAATGATTCTGGCACCCTCCAAGAATTATCAGGCATGTGCCGAAACCATTTTGACTTAATGGTATCCTCTGAAACAACTTTTCAGTTTCACCGGAACTCATCCGGTGACCTCTCTCTGCGGAACTTTTCCGCTGTCCGAAACTTTTCGGTGTCCGAAACTTTTCCGCTGCGAGCCATTATTCTACAACTATTATGCAAAATACACTTAGACAGTGTTCAAAATTAATTGCACTGAGAATTTAAACAAGTTAATTCATCAGTGCGCTCCCACTCAAATCAATATCTCTCATAATTGATTGTGAGTGATTCAAGATCCGCATTTCAATTCGACGCCATTGACGGGTTCATCACTGATGACGTGAATTTCAATCGGTAGGCCAACTTGCCAATCACATCTCTATGTGACTCTTGTCCATCTTTCGATGCGTGTGTTCCGAGCTCAGGACTGTCCTGCCTGAACGTCAAGACAACCAAGTGATCATGCAGTGAGGTCTGACCTTCACCCGCCTTACACCTCTCTAATCGTTCGTGCTCATGTGTACATGGCGCACCCCGAAAAGATACGTGTTGTAGACGGTGCTACACTTGGGAGAACACTAACTACTTGATATTTTTGTGAGAGATCACCCTAATAAAAGCGACTACCGCGCAATCAAGAAGGGTGCATCATAAGGGATAAACATCTCAGGCAATTCATAATAGCATGATATGGTATAGCCCTTTCTGACGGAGAAGTCTTGTATTCCTTCGTCTTCGGCATTCACGTCGGTGATCACCTTCGCGAAGATTGCCACCACCTTGTCGATGCAGCAGATAATATTGCTATCTCTATAGCTAATAAAATAATGCATTACACAAGGTTGACACACAGGTCATTTAAAGTGCAATCATATGGCTCCAGCCATCATGCCGAATCATGACACGCAGGTCATGTTAATCAATTTACATTATATAGTCATCTCATACATAATCAAATTATTATGAGCACTGCTATACCACATCACATGCACATGTAAACCCTCCTGCAAAACCAAGTTAGACGCCTCTAATTGGTTCATGCAAAAACTTGTTTTACGTGGCTTCTAAGGTTTCGAAACAAACCGAAGCTACCAACGTCCATCATCAAGTATGATAATCCAAGTCGCTAGATTAACTTTCCAGGGTGTATGAAAACCGAGATAATAAAATCTCGAGCCCCATACTAAACTTCGTCATACGCATGACCCCCGTGCAGATCATATCTGCATTGCCCTTTCGTTTGCGAAATTTCATCTTTCTTTTTAACTACGGTGGAATTCAATGAACTGTTAGCACTTCGTTGATCAATCAGGATCGCGGATTGCCAGAACCTTGAAACTCCACCATACTGTTATCAAGATCAGAAATATGCAAATTCCAGGGAAGCAACAAGAACATCAGGTAACAGATTTCATCTGCTACCCGCACAAATAATTTTCAGTAATAGAACTCATCTACTACCTAATTATATTGTGCAACACCCATACATCTCTATGTATTCTAGATCGCAACCTGCATCTACGCATAGCACGGCTCATGATGCCACTGTAGGGTAACGTAGCAGAAAACGAAAATTTTCCGACCTACGCACCAGCCCAGGACCACTATGGAGACTGCATACAAGGTTTGATCATTTTCGTTACCGACTCGTAGCGCAGCGGAAGTAAAGTCGATGACGATCGGCGGTGCTGATCCCCGCAGCTAGGATTTACAACCTCCCAACCGCGAGGATGTATACCCTCGTCTTCCCTTCGGACAGCCCTCCGGGAGGCGGTCGAACAGTCCCCCGGACGATGTCGCGGACAGCCCTTCGGGAGGACCTTCGAAACTCGAACGGTCACTCGGACAGCCCTTCGGGAGGACTCACAGAACTCGGACCGTCACTTGGACAGCCCTTCGGGAGGCACTGTCGAACAGCCCCTCGGGCACTAAGATCGAAACTACGACCTCTCTACAGAGTTGCACACATACGGTGTCAGCTATCCGGCAGGGCTTCGCCGTCCAGAACTAGTTCCTGCCGGAACCCAGACAGCCTTTCGGCTCTACGAAACTCTTTTCGTGGGAGGGAGAGAGAAGCCAGATAACATCTTGGCATGTGTATGAGATCAAGGGATGAACAAATGGCTGCCAAGATCACTCCTATATATAGGCAAGCCAAGGGGTAAAATTGTCACACAAAAACCCCAAAGTGCCCTTGGAATATCCCTTTCCAAAAGGGAATATGCCATATGGGAGTGCCATGTGGAGCACCATGGTGCTCCACCTCCTTGGCCGGCCACCCTTGGGGGGGGGACCCCCCCATGAGGTGCCATGCCCTCCTTCCCCTTCTAGAAGGCCCTTTTGGAATTTCCAAAAAGGTGCTTTCCATAAAAATTCCCAAAAAGCACTTTCACTATTCATGACGACATTTTTCAGCGTCCGTTCGAACTGAAAATATTTATGTGGGCTTAGAACAATTCCAGTACCCACTAAAATAATTTTCAACGCGTTCTGGAACAATTCCAGATTAGTGATTTTCATCTGCGAAAAGCATCTGAAGCGGTTCCGGCAGCTCCGAAACATTTCCGGTTTTTCTTCCAGAAAATTCCCAGAAGTTTCCAGAATGATTCTGGCACCCTCCAAGAATTATCAGGCATGTGCCGAAACCATTTTGACTTAATGGTATCCTCTGAAACAACTTTTCAGTTTCACCGGAACTCATCCGGTGACCTCTCTCTGCGGAACTTTTCCGCTGTCCGAAACTTTTCGGTGTCCGAAACTTTTTCAGTGATTTTCTCTCAGACTCCCTGTCTAGTATTCAGCAGATAGATGACCCTTAAGCGTGTGACCCTATAGGTTCGGTGAAGTATAGACATGACCTGGAACCCCTTCCGATCAATGATCAACATCGAAGCCGTGGACACCCATATTGACCCCTATACCCACACGAATGAATATTCGAGTGAACCTCCAGTTGCCGTGTGCTATTCCTGTTGCTTCGCGATATGTTACAAATACCCGAGGTGAGACATGTTGGCATTCCCGTGGATCAACAACTTGTCCACTATGCTAGTTACCTCGTTACCGGTATTGTTCTCTTTTCTCGTTACCGTGTTCCGGCATCCCCGTGATCAAATCACAAAGTGTCTGGCCAGACGATGATGGATACCGTAACACCGAGAGGGCCCAGAGATATCTCTCCATCGTCGGAGGAGCAAATCCCAATCTTGAGCTATCAAGTTACTTGACATACTTTCCCATGAACCCGTAAGCTGCCGTAATAGCCATCCATTTACGGATGACGTTTAACAAACCCCAAAGTTCATGAATCAAGCATGAAGAAACTCGATACTCTCATGGTCTGAGGAATCATGCAAACGTTAACTATCTCTGTGTTATTAACCATTAACTCATGACGAATGTATCTCATAGCATAACATCAATTCGGGTCGATTCAACACAAATGTTCTTCTAACATTGTGCCCTCAAAGTTGCTGGCATAGACATGCCCATGATCAGGAAAACAGAACCATCATGCAACACTTGAGCCAGTCATAGAGGCTTGACTAGGAATACATTTTACCGTTTATTATTCCACACGTGCATATGAGTCTTCCTCCGAGCCTCGTGGTTATTGCAGACTCGAGAACCATAGCAGTTATAGCATGGAACATAAACATAATAATGAGCATGGAGATAAATAATAACATTTATTATTGCCTCTAGGGCATATCTCCTACAGAATCCCACTTGCACTAGAGTCAATAATCTAGTTAATGCTAATGCACTTTACACCTGTGGCACACTGGTGTAAATATGCTTCGCTTGTGGTATAGCCTGATGTCCAACGGATCTGACGACTTCAGCTCTGTGTGTATCTTTGCATATCCTCGCGTTTTCACGCTTTCACAAAATTCATATTTTGTGTGGACTTGGTTTTGTATGTATGTGAATCACAGGTCGAACCTGGATTCCTCAGACTGAGTCATGGAGCAACTACCTGCAGTAGTGTCCCATTGACAAAAGCCATCTTGGAACCATACTAAGTTCATGAATGAACTATATGATTCAACATCTTCTTTGTCGCTTTTAAAAGCGGCAACATACTTCGCCTCTGTTATAGAATTCGCCACAGTAACTTGTTTGGAACAATTTCCAACTACTGTGCCACCATATTGTGTGTTGCACAAAACCCTCAATTTAAATCGAAAATCGCTTGGAGCATGGATGAAGACTGTATCGATGTAACCTTTTACAACGAACTCTTCATGATCTCCGCTTGCGAGAAAACATGCCATCAGTGCTACTATAGTACTCAATGACCCTTTTTCACTGTTGTCCCATGATCAGTACTTTTGATCACTTTGGTATCTATACTCGCAACAACTTTGGGAGTATTGGACATATCTGGTTGTTTTACATACCATGGAATACATGATTAATCCAAACACAAGAGTATGTGGAATCTCCATCATGTATTTTACTCATCAGTGTTTTGGGACACCGAGTCATGCAAAAACTCTTTCCATGTGACTTCGGCAAGAATCACTCCTTGACGTTTTTAATGCTAAAAGGTTTTAGCATTTTGTCAATATGTATCTTTGCTAAGCCCCATTAGGTAAATCTATCTCCATAGATTATCATGCCTAATATAAAGGCTTTTTAGCCCAAGCACTTCATCGAAAAACTATTTTCAAACGAAGTCCTAATTCGTGTCAAGAAATTTATTTCCAATTACCAATGTGTCAAGCACACAAGGTTTTTAGAAATATTATTATGCTCCCACTTACTTTCTTGAATTACAAGTATCTTCGTTACCCATTGATGAAGTCAAACCCCTTTGACCATTTCATCAAAACACGAAGATTCCGACTCCATTTTGCTCTCTTCTGTCCATCGCTGGAACTCTGAAGTTTGCATACCTACTAGCATCCTCTGGATCGACAAATTACTTTGGACTGTATCACATACAAGTCCTAGGTTTTATTTTCATCAGATGGAAATCCTTTTGTCATCCATGTTTCATATCTTATGATTGAAATATGTATTAATTGCTAGTTCAACCCGAACCGACTTTAAGCATCGCTACGGTGAGACAATCTCATCGTAGTCAACTCTTTGAACTTGTTATTGCAACAAGTCAAGCTTTATGGATAAAACATTTTTATCCGTATCAGTTTTAAGTTCCATAAATATTCGTTAGACTCTAAGTCTTCCGAAAGGTGTATCAAGGTTTTAATCTTGAATCACTTATGTGGAAACTAACTCAGGTTGCATTGGCATTTAGCCAATCCCGGAGTCAGGGCCCATCAACGCTTCCTTGTGTATCGTAGGTATATTGTTGTCTAACAACAATATCTCGTTTGCGCACCTGAGAGGTTTGCACGAGCCTTGCCTACGTGGTTCAGCTGCAAGTTCGACCGAAGTCCATACATTTTATTGTAGAGACTTTCGTATCAGTCGCAGTAGGAAACTCCGGAATTACTTCCAAGGTCTCTTTCTTTTGACCTGATGACGGAGATACTGGTTATCTCGTCGAGTTGCATTATTCTCCCACTCACCTTTTTGAAAGAACCATTTTCTTCAAAAAGCATACCATTCTTTGTGGCAAACCTATTTGCCTCGGTATAGTGAGGGAGGAATACCCAATGACTTGGGATAACCTACAAAGTAGCACTTGTCTGATTTGGAATAGGTTTGTAACCTTTTACACAAGCCCCATATTCCAAATGTTAAGAAAAGATATAACATGGTTGGGCGTACCATACCATGGTGTCATTTCAACAGACCTGATGGAGCTCTTTTCAGTGTAAAAGCCGCAGTCTCTAAAGCATCACTTTAAAAAGGGATAATGGCAAATTTATTTATGTCATCTTTGATCTTACCATGTCATAAATGGTTCGATTACATCTTCACGGACTTTCCACTCATAGTGGTGTTCCGGGAGGTGTAAGTTATGAAACTCTTTTCACAACTCATCAGACATTCGCTAAACTTGTAACTCAAATATTTCTTTCTGCAATCGAATTGTAGAAACATAATTTTCTTGTTACAATAACTTCTACTTCATATTTGAAAACCTTTCGAATGATTTCAAAAGATCCAGACTTACGTCTCATCAAGTAAATATCCATATATCTACTTGAGACATTTCTGAAGATAGATAAATCCACTACTTGCAACCTTTATTGAACTACACACATCAAAATGTATGATCACCAATAAGTTTATTGCTCGTTCCTTATGGCCTGTGAACGGTATTTCAGTCACTTCACTTTCGGAGGAAAGTTGCAAGTGTCAGATGATTCAAAATCAAACGACTTCAAAATCCATCATAATGGAATTTTCCATGCGGGCTTCTCCAATGTGACCAAATGTAGTGCCACACTTGTGTGGTATTCTTTTAGTCTTACGACATTTAGCGTCAGTGTTATGGATGTATCATATTACCATCAATATTCATAACATACGTCCCATCTAGGATGGAAGCATGGCCCTTCATGTTATTCATAATACTGAATAACAATTGTTGCTTTTATGAACAACTCTTTTGCAACAAACATTATGCAATGGGCTAGAGTGTTTAAAACTCTAAAATGAATTTATGAAAGTAAATCCAGAGGTAATATATTATTATCATTATTCATAACATACATCTCATTCTCAATGAAAGTATGGCCCTTATGTTATTCATAACATCGAACATCAAAAGTTCTCTTATGAACAACCTTCTTGCAAGATACCTTATGCAATGGGCTAGAGTTTGTGAAACTCTAAATGAATTATGAAAATAAATACAGACGGTAATACACCGATGGAAGGTATAGTAACATTTACTATGTTCCCTGTGTATACCTAAAACTCATTTCTGGCTGGTCTTTCAGGCCATAGTAGTTCTTACATCGAGTTGCAACAGAATGCAATCGAGCGGGTATCTTTGTGATTAACTCACAATACCCAAAAATTAGTGATTAACATGTTTAACCATAATTCCGAAGAACTATATCTTTAACCAGCCTTCTATACATCAAAAACTTGTATGACATTCATACATGAGCTGGATATTCCAGTCTTCTTTCCTTTTTGCCATTATACTTCTAACAGTTTAACTTTTAGTATTTCTCCTACTCTCAGAAGAAGCACCGAACTTAAGAGTGGCGTTAGCCCCGGACTTCCTAGGTGTGTAAGTCACACTAACATCCTTCGGACACTTCCTTTCTCTTTAAGTTGTTGTTTTATTCACCTTTCATCATATGACAGGCGTTCTTCTGGATCCCTCTCTTATCAGTCTAATGCATAGTAAACTCCTTTACTAATAGTTTGCAAACAAACATTGCTTTGGATGTCTCATATCTTTTAGCCTTTGTCTGTCTCTGAAAATGATTTTCAGATTCCATGAATATCACATAACTATCCAAACTTTCGAAGTTTGGGTCTCATGGAAGTAAACATATTGCACTTGACTGAAACGGAATTCTAGCTTTTGGATCGAAGGATGAGAGTCACATGATCCATAGCATAAGCGAGAGAATACCAAAGTATGCGATAGGACAAAGTCCTTCTCGGCACTCTTGAGGACAATCCTCACATTACGTTACCAACTGTAAAGTTTTAACCAGATATTTAACAGCTATTCAATTTTAACAGGGAAGGTGGAAATGCGAGCCATTATTCTACAACTATTATGCAAAATACACTTAGACAGTGTTCAAAATTAATTGCACTGAGAATTTAAACAAGTTAATTCATCAGTGCGCTCCCACTCAAATCAATATCTCTCATAATTGATTGTGAGTGATTCAAGATCCGCATTTCAATTCGACGCCATTGACGGGTTCATCACTGATGACGTGAATTTCAATCGGTAGGCCAACTTGCCAATCACATCTCTATGTGACTCTTGTCCATCTTTCGATGCGTGTGTTCCGAGCTCAGGACTGTCCTGCCTGAACGTCAAGACAACCAAGTGATCATGCAGTGAGGTCTGACCTTCACCCGCCTTACACCTCTCTAATCGTTCGTGCTCATGTGTACATGGCGCACCCCGAAAAGATACGTGTTGTAGACGGTGCTACACTTGGGAGAACACTAACTACTTGATATTTTTGTGAGAGATCACCCTAATAAAAGCGAATACCGCGCAATCAAGAAGGGTGCATCATAAGGGATAAACATCTCAGGCAATTCATAATAGCATGATATGGTATAGCCCTTTCTGACGGAGAAGTCTTGTATTTCTTCGTCTTCAGCATTCGCGTTGGTGTTCACCTTCGCGAAGATTGCCACCACCTTGTCGATGCACCAGATAATATTGCTATCTCTATAGCTAATAAAATAATGCATTACACAAGGTCGACACGCAGGTCATTTAAAGTGCAATCATATGGCTCCAGCCATCATGCCAAATCATGACACGCAGGTCATGTTAATCAATTTACATCATATAGTCATCTCATACATAATCAAATTATTATGAGCACTGCTATACCACATCACATGCACATGCAAACCCTCCTGCAAAACCAAGTTAGACGCCTCTAATCGGTTCATGCAAAAACTTGTTTTACGTGGCTTCTAAGGTTTCGAAACAAACCGAAGCTACCAACGTCCATCATCAAGTATGATAATTCAAGCGCTAGATTAACAACGCGGGGTGTATGAAACACGAGATAATAAAATCTCGAGCCCCATACTAAACTTCGTCATACGCATGACCCCCGTGCAGATCATATCTGCATTGCCCTTTCGTTTGCGAAATTTCATCTTTCTTTTTAACTACGGTGGAATTCAATGAACTGTTAGCACTTCGTTGATCAATCAGGATCGCGGATTGCCAGAACCTTGAAACTCCACCATACTGTTATCAAGATCAGAAATATGCAAATTCCAGGGAAGCAACAAGAACATCAGGTAACAGATTTCATCTGCTACCCGCACAAATAATTTTCAGTAATAGAACTCATCTACTACCTAATTATATTGTGCAACACCCATACATCTCTATGTATTCTAGATCGCAACCTGCATCTACGCATAGCACGGCTCATGATGCCACTGTAGGGTAACGCAGTAGAAAACAAAATTTTTCCGACCTACGCACCAGCCCAGGACCACTATGGAGACTGCATACAGGGTTTGATCATTTTCGTTACCGACTCGTAGCGCAGCGGAAGTAGAGTCGATGACGATCGTCGGTGCAGATCCCCGCAGCTAGGATTTACAACCTCCCAACCGCGAGGATGTATACCCTCGTCTTCCCATCGGACAGCCCTCCAGGAGGCGGTCGAACAGTCCCCCGGACGATGTCGCGGACAGCCCTTCGGGAGGACCTTCGAAACTCGAACGGTCACTCGGACAGCCCTTCGGGAGGACTCACAGAACTCGGACCGTCACTTGGACAGCCCTTCGGGAGGCACTCTCAAACAGCCCCTCGGGCACTAAGATCGAAACTACGACCTCTCTACAGAGTTGCACACATACGGTGTCAGCTATCCGGCAGGGCTTCGCCGTCCAGAACTAGTTCCTGCCGGAACCCAGACAGCCTTTCGGCTCTACGAAACTCTTTTCGTGGGAGGGAGAGAGAAGCCAGATAACATCTTGGCATGTGTATGAGAGCAAGGGATGAGCAAATGGCTGCCAAGATCACTCCTATATATAGGCAAGCCAAGGGGTAAAATTGTCACACAAAAACCCCAAAGTGCCCTTGGAATATCCCTTTCCAAAAGGGAATATGCCATATGGGAGTGCCATGTGGAGCACCATGGTGCTCCACCTCCTTGGCCGGCCACCCTTGGGGGGGGGGGACCCCCCCATGAGGTGCCATGCCCTCCTTCCCCTTCTAGAAGGCCCTTTTGGAATTTCCAAAAAGGTGCTTTCCATAAAAATTCCCAAAAAGCACTTTCACTATTCATGACGACATTTTTCAGCGTCCGTTCGAACTGAAAATATTTATGTGGGCTTAGAACAATTCCAGTACCGACTAAAATAATTTTCAACGCGTTCTGGAACAATTCCAGATTAGTGATTTTCATCTGCGAAAAGCATCTGAAGCGGTTCCGGCAGCTCCGAAACATTTCCGGTTTTTCTTCCAGAAAATTCCCAGAAGTTTCCAGAATGATTCTGGCACCCTCCAAGAATTATCAGGCATGTGCCGAAACCATTTTGACTTAATGGTATCCTCTGAAACAACTTTTCAGTTTCACCGGAACTCATCCGGTGACCTCTCTCTGCGGAACTTTTCCGCTGTCCGAAACTTTTCGGTGTCCGAAACTTTTTCGGTGATTTTCTCTCAGACTCCCTGTCTAGTATTCAGCAGATAGATGACCCTTAAGCGTGTGACCCTATAGGTTCGGTGAAGTATAGACATGACCTGGAACCCCTTCCGATCAATGATCAACATCGGAGCCGTGGACACCCATATTGACCCCTATACCCACACGAATGAATATTCGAGTGAACCTCCAGTTGCCGTGTGCTATTCCTGTTGCTTCGCGATATGTTACAAATACCCGAGGTGAGACATGTTGGCATTCCCGTGGATCAACATCTTGTCCACTATGCTAGTTACCTCGTTACCGGTATTGTTCTCTTTTCTCGTTACCGTGTTCCGGCATCCCCGTGATCAAATCACAAAGTGTCTGGCCAGACGATGATGGATACCGTAACACCGAGAGGGCCCAGAGATATCTCTCCATCGTCGGAGGAGCAAATCCCAATCTTGAGCTATCAAGTTACTTGACATACTTTCCCATGAACCCGTAAGCCGCCGTAATAGCCATCCAGTTACGGATGACGTTTAACAAACCCCAAAGTTCATGAATCAAGCATGAAGAAACTCGATACTCTCATGGTCTGAGGAATCATGCAAACATTAACCATCTCTGTGTTATTAACCATAAACTTGTGACGAATGTATCTCATAGCATAACATCAATTCGGGTCGATTCAACACAAATGTTCTTCTAACATTGTGCCCTCAAAGTTGCTGGCATAGACATGCCCATGATCAGGAAAACAGAACCATCATGCAACACTTGAGCCAGTCATAGAGGCTTGACTAGGAATACATTTTACCGTTTATTATTCCACACGTGCATATGAGTCTTCCTCCGAGCCTCGTGGTTATTGCAGACTCGAGAACCATAGCAGTTATAGCATGGAACATAAACATAATAATGAGCATGGAGATAAATAATAACATTTATTATTGCCTCTAGGGCATATCTCCTACAATGAGTGCAATGCTTTATGTGATTTTGGTACTAGCGTTTACCAAAAACTTTATGTGATGTGCTAGGCCTTACCGATATGGACGAATGTTCTCATAATTTGCACTTAGCGGATTCCACTATTAATAAACCATTGGGTAGAATAAATGATGTGCTTATTCTTGCAAATAGAAATTATGTGCCCGTTGATTTTATTGTGCTTGATATTGATTGCAATCCATCTTGCCACATAATACTTGGTAGACCCTTTTTACATACCATAGGTGCTATTATTGATATGAAAGAAGGTAATATAAGATTTCAATTTCCACTAAAGAAGAGAATGGAACACTTCTCTAGAAAGAGAATTAAGCCACCATATGAATCTATTATGAGGGCCACCTATGGAATCCACTTGAAGGATGACACCACTTGAAACTATGTATTACGCCTAGCTAGTGGCGTAAAACAATAGCTCTTGTTGGGAGGCAACCCAATATCTATCTTTATTTTTATTGTTTCTTTTCTGTTATTGAGTGTGCACACAATTATGCTACTGTTATGGTTGTGTTTTTGTGTTTTAATTAGTGTTTGTGCCAAGTAAAGCCTTTGGGATGATTTGGTTGATAGTTGATTTGATTATGTGAAAAAACCAAAACTTTCGCGCCCAGTTCTGGAATTCTCTAAATTCACTGGAATGTGAAAAACTGACAAAGTTTTTACATGTGATTTATATACAAATTTCCCATGTTATCCTCATTTTTCAGAAATTTTGGAGTTACAGAAGTATAGTCATTATTCAGATTGCTACAGACTGTTCTGTTTTAGACAGATTCTGTTTTTGTTGCATAGTTTGCTTGTTTTGATGAATCTATGGATTGTATCAGGGGGTATAAGTCATGGAGAAGTTGGAATACAGTAGATATTATGCAATAATAAAATATGAATGGGTTCATAACAGTACCTAGAGTTTGTGATTTGATTGTTATACTAACGGATCTCACGAAGGTTTCTGTTGAGTTTTGTGTGTTGAAGTTTTCAAGTTTTAAAAGAGATCACGATGGATGAAGGAATAGAGAGTGGCAAGACCATAAGCTTGGGGATGCCCAAGGCACCCCAAGGTAATAATAAAGGACACCCAAGAATCTAAGCTTGGGGATGCCCCGGAAGGCATCCGGGCATCCCCTCTTTCGTCTATCAACCATCGGTAAATTACTTGGAGCTATATTTTTATCTATCACATTATATGAGTTTTGCTTGGAGCATCATGTACTATATGAGTCTTTGCTTTGTTTAGCTTTTTAGTTTACCACAATCATCTTTGCTGGACACACCTTTTTGAGAGGTACACACACTCATTAGTGATTGGTTAGAATACTCTTTGTGCTTCACTTATATCTTTTGAGCTAGGCAGTTGCTCTAGTGCCTTACTTATATTTTTTAGAGCACGACAGTGGTTATATTTTAAAGAAATAGTTGCACTATCATGCTTCACTTATATCATTTTGAGAGTTTGATAAATATTAATGACAATATGCATGGGTTATGAAATTGGTCCTAATATGATAGGTATTCAAGAGGGATATAATAAAAACTTTCATGTAGATCACTGAATATGAAAAATTTCATTCCTTGCAATAGTTTCGCGATATTAAGATGGTGATATGTGGGAGGTACTAGTGAATGATTGTGGTTTAGTAAGAATATTGGTGTTAAGGTTTGTGATTCCCGAAGCATGCACGTATAGTCTCCCGTTATGCTAAGGAGTTGGAGCATGATTAATTATTGACAGTCTTCCTTATGAGTGGCGGTCAGGGGTGAGCGATGGTATTTTCCTACCAATCAATCCCCCTAGGGGCATGCATAGTAGTACTTTGCTTTGATGGCTAATAAACTTTCGCAATAAGTATATGAGTTCTCTATGACTAATGTGAGTCCATGGATTATACGCACTCTCACCTTTCCGCAATTTGCTAGCCTCTCCGGTACCGTGCATTGCCCTTTCTCACCTCGAGAGTTGGTGCAAACTTCGCCATTGCATCCAAACCCCGTGATATGATGCGCTCTATCACACATAAGCCTCCTTATATCGTCCTCAAAACAGCCACCATACCTACCTATTATGGCATTTCCATAGCCATTCCGAGATATAATGCCATGCAACTTCCACCGTTCCATTTTTTATGACACACATCATCATTGTCATATTGCTTTGGATAATCATATGGCTGACATAGTATTTGTGGCTCAGCCACCGTTCATTAGTTTTTTATACATGTTACGCTAGCATCATTGCACATCTTGGTGCACTGCCAGAGGCATTCATATAGTGTCATTTTGTTTTATAGTACCGAGTTGTAATTTTGAGTTGTAAGTAAATAGAAGTGTGATGATCATCATTATTCATTATTAGAGCATGTCCCAGTGAGGAAATAAAAAAAAAGAAAAAAGAGGCCAAAAAGTGTCCACCAAAAAAAGAAAAAAAAAGAAAAGGAAAAAATGAAGAAAAAAAAGAAAAAAATGAGAGAAAAAGAGAGAAGGGGCAATGTTACTATCCTTTTCCACACTTGTGCTTCAAAGTAGCACCATGTTTTTCATATAGAGAGTCTCCTATGCTTTCATTTTCATATACTAGTGGGAATTTTTCATTACAGAACTTGGCTTGTATATTCCAATGATGGGCTTACTCAAATGGCTGAGGTCTTCATGAGCAAGCAAGTTGGATGCATACCCACTTAGTTTTTATTTTTGAGCTTTCATACACTTATAGCTCTTAGTGCATCCGTTGCATGGCAATCCCTACTCCTTGCATTGACATCAATTGATGGGTGTGACACCCCCGGCTTAATCGTGCACTAATCATACATGCAAATGCACACGATCAAGCCTAAGGACTCACTTGAAGGAATCACAACACAACTCTAAAACAAAAATAAAGTCATACAAGCTTTATATTACAAGCCAGGGGCCTCGAGGGCTCGAATACATAAGCTCGCATACAAGCGTCAGCAGAAGCATCAGATATCTGAGTACAGATATAAAAGTAAAACATATAAGCCTTTAGAAAGGTGGGGCAAAACAAAAGCTACGATCGAACAGGCGCAGGCCTCCTGCCTGGGACCCTCCGATCCTACTCCTGGTCGTCGGCAAGCTCGTAGTAGTATCCACCCTCGGGGTGGTAGTAGTAGTCGGCAGCGGGGGCAGCTGTCTCAGGGGCTCCGTCATCTGGTTGCATCAAATGGAAAAGGGGAAAAAGAGGAAGCAAAGCAACCGTGAGTACTCATCCAAAGTACTCAGCAAGCAAGGATCTACACTACATATGCAACATTATCAAAGAAAGGCTGTATATGTGGACTGGGCTGCAAAAATGCCAGAATAGAGAGAAGGCCCAGTCCTATCAAAGACTAGCATCTTCAGCGGTCTTGCAGCATTAGAAGAGTGTAGATTAGCACAGTATAAAGTAGTAGCAGTATTAAGTATCAACCTCGGCCAGAGATCCTTTCTCGACTCCCTGCGAGAAAGCAATCCCAAAGCCCTAGTATCCATTTCTATCCAGTTCTAGTTATATCGATCGGGATACAACTCCGAGCGTCCGTTACCGAGGATCCGGCTATGCATAGATTAGTTCTTCCCTCCAGGGGTGCACGAACTTACCCACCACGGTCGATTAACTCCGGTCGGACACACTTTTCGGGGTCATGCCCGGCCTCGGACAAACGACACGCCGCAACCCGACCTAGGCTTAACAGAGAGGTCAGCACCCCGGACTAAACCTATGCGCCCAAGGGTCTTGGGCCATCACCCCGGGAACTCCTGCATGTTGCGTACGCGGCCGATGAGCAGACCTAGCAACCCACACTATCAAGGCGGTTGCGTTACGCGGTCCAACCCGGCGCGCGCCGCTCAATCGCTGACATCCATTAAGCTTCGACTGATGCATATGACGCAGAGTGCCCATAACTATTCCCACGTGATGGTTAGTGCTATCGGGCCAGAGGCCCACTCGGATCAAATATCCAAATCGTTAGTGTGTTGGTAGCATGCGGTAACGAGCAGAGTCTCACGATCGATGTGACCCCGTCGCCCCGTCTCGAGGACTTGCGGCAAGGGCTAAGAATGCCCATCCACGCCTCGTAATTATATCTCGGGCACCCTCCAGGTCAACCCGTCTCCACAACACTCGCGGGTACCCGTCAGGGTCGACCCGCCTTTCCAAGTAACAGTTGTAAAGTCCAAGTGTCCGTGTGTCCATACATCAGGGAATCCGAGGTATCACCCTCGTTGGATTCCTACTCGATGTATCCGTCAAGGTGAACTCGGAGGAATCACCCTCGATGGGTTCACACTTGAGGTGTTGCACGACAGCGTTGTTATCGTGAGTGGTGAAGGAGGAATCACCCTCGATGACCACGACCAAATAGCTACTCTACAGAGTTAACATCAGAAGTGCTACACGAGGTATCACCCTCGGCACTCGATAGTAACGCTGCAGTGTCGTACAACAAAAGGGGGGTGATGTGCGGTGCTGGGGCCTGGTCGTCGAGTCTTCCGATGATCCAGCGGGGCAACTGGGGCAAGAGGGGTCACTGGGGTTCACTAACCAGTCTATTCTAAGCAGTTTAGGATAAACAGGTAATTATCAAAAGCAGGTTACAAAATCAGGTCATGCATCAGAATAGGTAAAGCAGCAGCAATTCTAATGCAAGCACAAGAAAGAATAGAATAGGCAATATAGGTATGCTCAAGGGGGGTGCTTACCTGGTAGCTCGGCGGCAAAGGCAAGGTCGTCAACGGTGTCGTCCGGCTCCTGAGCTGCATCGGTCTCGGGAACTGCGTCGGTCTCGAGGTCTATTGAGAGAGAAGAGGGGGAGGAAACAGATAAATACACAACAAACATATGCAACACAGAGCATGCTATGCTAACGTGCAGTGTAGGGTTGCCTAAAGACATGTCTAAATCATATTAGTTATTTTAGGATTAAAGTTGGATTTATTAACCGGTATGTTTGCACTATTCATCTACCGGAAACAGGCTAAAAGTTGTGGGTTCACCTCCGTAGAGGGTCCCGACACGAAAACAGATAGCACTATTGGATTCGTCTCGTCGTTCTGAGCAACTTTCATGTATAAAGTTTTTCGATCTGAGCTACGGTTTAATTTTCTATGATTATTCAAAGGTTTTAGACATTTTCTGGAATTATTTATTTTATTTATCTAATCATCATTATCTAGAACAATATATGTGTGACATCAGCATGAGGTAGCGGTGACGTCAGCAGTCAACTGGTCGGCTGACCAGGTCAAACCTGACATGTGGGGCCACTGGGACCCACATGTCAGTCTCTGTTAGTATAAACAGAGTTAATTTTAAGCTAACTAACTAATTAGATCAGTGGGCCCAGTTAGTCAGTGACTAATTACCTAATTAACTTAATTAACAATTTAGTTAACGTTTTAATTATTTATAAAAATCAGTTTATTTAGGCGGGACCCACATGTCAGTGACAAGGGTCCAGCCACGTCAGCGTTGACTAGGTCAATGGGCCCAGTGGGACCCGGTGGCAGAGACATAAGGTGGGGCCTGGCTAGTGCCACGTCGGCGACGACCGGAGCCGTGCCGGAGCTGGCTCCGACGAGCCAAAGCGCGGCGGCGCGCACGGGAGGGGTCGGGTTTCGTCTACAGGGCATGGGAAGGGGTGCGGTTGGTCTCATTTGGTCGGGCGTTCAACGCCACGTCGATCCCGGGCGGTGGCGTGGCCTGAGATGAACCACAGCGTCGACAGCGAGCTCGACGGCGGAGGCCGGAGTTCGGGCGTGCACGGATCTGGGGCTAGGGGGCACGGCAAAATGTGTGGGTGCGCGCGTTGGCTTCCTGAGGATCCCAGGAGCACTATGCGATGCTCGTACGCGAGTTTTGCTCGCCGTGTCTGCGGTGGCAAGGTGCAAGGCGGCGGTGAGCTCGCGGGCGCGGCGGGGATCGAAGCTACGGAGAGAGGGGGAAAAAGGGAGAGGTTCGGGAGGCGCGGCAGCTCACAGTGGTCACGCAAGGCATCTCAGGAGGCTCGGGGAAGCGCTGGTGATGAGGCAATTGACGGTGATATCCTCTGGTGCCCGAGGAAGAAGAAGATGCTGCCGTCGCCGTTGCAGAGGCGGGGAGCCCTGGTGGGTTGTCGCAGGTGACGAAGGGGTCGATGGCGTTCCTCCAGGACACGGCAGGGCTTCGCGGAGCGGTCCGCGGCTGCGGCTATGGCCGGCCATGGCGGCAGTGGCGCTCGGCCGATCTGAGGAGGAGGGGAACGAGGTGAGGAGGACGCTTGGGAGGGGGAGAAGTGATGAGGGAGAGCCAGGGGGGATGGATGGCCTCGGCCTTATCCTCCCCCCCCGTCGGTGGCGTCGCCGTGTCGCCGTTCGGCCGGTGTGCGCCAGCGCGGCCACGAGCGAGGCGACACGGGGAGGAGGGAGATGACGATGGGACTGTTGGGCTGGGCCTGCACACTGTGCACTAAGGCCCAACCAACAGTGACCCTTTTCTTTTTCTTTACTTCTTTTCTGTTTTCTGTTTTTTATTTCTGTTTTGCAAAATGTTTAGCCACCATTTGAGTTTGGTAAAAATATGTGACTTAGCTCAATAATTATAGTGTAATATTTACCACTGCCAGAAAATGGTTTGGAGCCAAAAATGATTTTATTTGAATTTGAATTTAATTTAAATGGAAAGAAAAGGTGTTGTTGGTCCACTGTTTTGGTTGCTAGGGTCAACTTGGGAATTTACTTAATGTTGGCTTTATTTTTATAATCGTTCTGGGATTATTTGCAATACTATGGACATTTTAGTTTTGCAGTTTGAAGAAATAAATATTTGACTTTTTTTCAAGTATGAATTTGAAGTTGGATTTGGGACAAGTGGCATTTTGACTTAGTGAAATATGATGACATGGCACATTAATTAGCTTGATGACAGTGTTAACATCTGGGGATGTTACAAATCTCCTCCACTACAAGAAATCTCGTCCCGAGATTTAAGTGGGGAAGTAAGGAGTAACTTCGGGAGAACTGACCCTTATATGGTCGATTATCTGATGGACAATTCAGGGAGTGTGGCAGAAGTATCTCTCGAGTTGAAACTTAAGAAAACATCGAGGGCAAAGTATGAAGGTACAATAGGAAGTTTCAAGCGCATGGACAAACGATTGATACCTGAACAGAGTGTGAGAAGTGGGTTCAGAGCATCGAGAATAGATCAACTCTCGGGGTGGGTGGCTCATGATAACACACGAAGTCAAGAGCAAAGGATACTTCGGAATCAAGGATGTCTAGGAGGGTCAGGTTCCGACCCTGTGGAACTGTGATGAGGTTCGATAAAAAAAATTAGAGGGAACGGTGACATCTTACCGGTCACGACTACAAGGTATGTCAGAGGATAGTCTGTCAGTTATGTCGGTGACAACATCGGTACCAAGGGCAAGGGACGAAGAGAACCATTTTCCTGCTCGTAAGAACGAGGCGGACCAATAAGGCAAAGTTCTCATCCATCGGTGATACCGAAATGTCATCAACAATAGTAACAGGGTCTCACTGATAAGGTTGTACACCGGGGTGTTTTATAAGCAGGGAATTATTTCTGCTTATATCATATATATCACAAGAAAGGTTAAACAAACCAATGGAAAGGAAAATGTGTTTATGCACAAGAATTAGGAGTGTATCTTTTCCCAAGGAAAAGTAGAGCACGATATACATGTCAGAACAACAAGTACATCACCATTTAGATAAAGGGGCAAGGGAATTCATGATGTTATCCATACAACGGTGTTTGGATAATGGAGCAAGAAACATTTGGCAATGCACTTCCAATGTTCTTGTTGATATTCGGCGTACAACAGTCATGCTTCGAGGTAGCATTAACATGGTGTTTCAAGCAAGATTCAATCTGAAAGTCTCAAGAAGTACAAAGGAACAATTCCAAGAATGTCAAGGAACGTAAGATATAACCAAAACATGATCAAGTTTGTATTGGCAGGAAGTCAAGGATGTTGTCGATGTTAACACAAATCATCGAGGGGCAGAGATGGTATTTTGCATCATGAATTCGAATGATATCTTAGAACAAGGCAGTATATAGATGGTGATCATGACTAATTTTGTCGAGAGGCTCTATGAAGATGCCATCGAGCAGCAACGACATCAAGCAAAAGGAATGATAAAGTGAAGGCTATTAGAACCAAGGATACGACACAAGCTCGAAATCAAGCTTGTTGTTCAGGGTGAAATGATAAGATGAGGAAGATCGACGTAAGGTTCGCTCATCGTCGAAAAGTTGTGCTCCGGAAATAAGGACCAGGTAGCACAGAAAAAAAATCGATACGATAATGATATAGCCGAGCAGGCTAGGAATGATGTGATGGAGTATCATCCCAATAAGATTTCACAAGAGGTAGTGCAACGACACAATATCCTCGAGATAACAGGGGCAATACTTGTAGGTAGATCAGAATAGAGGTTGGACAGATGAAATGATCTGTAGAAGGCAAGTATTTTAACTTGTCCGGGAAATGGAATCAAGGAGGAAATATGGTCGGAACCATGATTGCGATGGATCAATTCATAGATACAAGATGAACTTGTACCAAGGAAATAATTATTTTTACGAGCAGCTTCCATGATAAGTTCTACATCGGGTCCATGGGCATGAACACAAAGGTTCAAGGTCGACTCCCACTTCTTCAATGCAAAACCTTTCGTTCACTACTCGCTATTGATGAAGTTGCAAAGTTGATAATTTTATCTGGCAAAACACCAGAGGAGTATGACTCGTGAAAACGCTCGGTTCACACGGATTATGAAAGGCATAGGTTCAACCCATCGGCGTATCTTAGGAACATATACCACTAACTTCCAGAGCATATAACATCATCTCAATAGCAGAGCATTGTTGACAATAGGCAGAGGATACAATTTACCGATGGCAATATGCATCAGGGGAAGAGCGCACGAGATTTTGAATATGAAGGACATTGCCGGATAATAATCCAACAAAGGATTCAGCGGTCTGCAAGGGATCTGATGTGAGTATCAGTACTCAATCAGAAGAACGAAAGAATGCAAAGGCATCAGCTTATAGAAACAGCTGAATAATTCGGCGTTCAAGTTGAAGGGAACTTGGTGGACAATCAATTGCAACATGATTGGCCGAGATCCAACTCATGTCCAGAATGACGTCTGAGCAGGAAGGTCAAATTTCAGGGTTCGACTGATGATTGCGAGTATTCACTCACATGTTGAATCAACGGGATCAGAATGATAATGACAAGGGATATCAACGATGATTACTTGACATATGGAACTAACCATAATGCAAGCAAGTAAGAAGAATCTCAAAGCAGTAGGCTGCAGAGGATTTTTGGGATAAAGAATTGCATTTTGAAGAATTTTGTGAGACATATGAACAACTGGGGAGGAACGGACCCCGGGTAAGTGAATTATCCACAGTGCGAAAAGAAGCTGCAAAGCAGAAGGCACAAAGGATTCTCGGAATAGCGGAGAGTATTTCGGGGTATCTTGTAATAACAAGAGCAACTGGAAAGAAGATACAAACGGCAAGGATGTTATTCACGGGGATTTATCGATGGTCAGGAACTGTAAAGCAGTGGGCATAGGGTCTCGGGAAAACATCGAAGAATACCTTCAGAAACTTATGGTGTATCAACCGATCATCTGGAATGTAGGGGCTCTCCGGAAGGAAGCGGTTACGAGATCCTAGAGTTAGAGTCAGTAAAATCTTTAACCCGAATAGACGAGAGATCAGAGTCCCAGAGTAAAGACAAGGAATAAAAGATCCTAATATCACCCAATGGCGACGTGGGCCCGTAAGCCACACAGCCAAGTTAGTAAAACAGTTTTGGACGACTAGACTCAACATCGGCCAAGGAGTTGGAAAGGGGGTTCCTACAGGCAGTCGGCTCTGATACCAACCTGTGACTCCCCTGGCTTAATTGTGCACTAATCATACACGCAAATGCACATGATCAAGCCTAAGGACTCACTTGAAGGAATCACAACACAACTCTAAAACATAAGTAAAGTCATACAAGCTTTATATTACAAGCCAGGGGCCTCGAGGGCTCGAATACATAAGCTCGCATACAAGCGTCAGCGGAAGCATCAGATATCTGAGTACAGATATAAAAGTAAAACATATAAGCCTTTAGAAAGGCGGGGCAAAACAAAAGCTACGATCGAAAAGGCGCAGGCCTCCTGCCTGGGACCCTCCGATCCTACTCCTGGTCGTCGGCAAGCTCGTAGTAGTATCCACCCTCGGGGTGGTAGTAGTAGTCGTCGGCGGGGGCAGCTGTCTCAAGGGCTCCGTCATCTGGTTGCATCAAATGGAAAAGGGGAAAAATAGGAAGCAAAGCAACCATGAGTACTCATCCGAAGTACTCAGCAAGCAAGGATCTACACTACATATGCAACATTATCAAAGAAAGGCTGTATATGTGGACTGGGCTGCAGAAATGCCAGAATAGAGAGAATGCCTAGTCCTATCAAAGACTAGCATCTTCAGCGGTCTTGCAGCATTAGAAGAGTGTAGATTATCACAGTATAAAGTAGTAGCAGTATTAAGTATCAACCTCGGCCAGAGATCTTTTCTCGACTCCCTGCGAGAAAGCAATCCCAAAGCCCTAGTATCCATTTCTATCCAGTTCTAGTTGTATCGATCGGGATACAACTCCGAGCGTCCGTTACCGAGGATCTGGCTATGCATAGATTAGTTCTTCCCTGCAGGGGTGCACCAACTTACCCACCACGCTCGATTAACTCCGGCCGGACACACTTTTCGGGGTCATGCCCGGCCTCGGCCAAACGATACGCCGCAACCCGGCCTAGGCTTAACAGAGAGGTCAGCACACCGGACTAAACCTATGCACCCAGGGGTCTTGGGCCATTGCCCCGGGAACTCCTGCACGTTGCGTACGCGGCCGGTGAGCAGACCTAGCAAACCACACTATCAAGGCGGTTGCGTTACGCGGTCCAACCCGATGCGCGCCACTCAGTCGCTGACGTCCATTAAGCTTCGCCTAATGCATACGACGCAGAGTGCCCATAACTGTTCCCATGTGATGGTTAGTGCTATCGGGCCAGAGGCCCACTCGGATCAAATATCCAAATTGTTAGTGTGTTGGTAGCATGCGGTAACGAGCAGAGTCTCACGATCGATGTGACCCCATTGCCCCATCTCGAGGACTTGCGGCAAGGGCTAAGAATGCCCAGCCACGCCTCGTAATTATATCTCGGGCACCCTCCAGGTCAACCCGTCTCCACAACACTCACGGTTACCCCTCAGGGTCGACCCGCCTTTCCAAGTAACAGTTGTAAAGTCCAAGTGTCCGTGTGTCCATACATCAGGGAATCCGAGGTATCACCCTCGTTGGATTCCTACTCGATATATCCGTCAAGGTGAACTCGAAGGAATCACCCTCGATGGGTTCACACTTGAGGTCTTGCACGACAGCGTCGTTATCGGGAGTGGTAAAGGAGGAATCACCCTCGATGACCATGACCAAATAGCTACTCTACAGAGTTAACATCAGAAGTGCTACACGAGGTATCACCCTCGGCACTCGATAGTAACGCTGCAGTGTCGTATAACAAAAGGGGGGTGATGTGCGGTGCTGGGGCCTGGTCATCGAGTCTTCCGATGATCCAGCGGGGCAACTGGGACAAGAGGGGTCACTGGGGTTCACTAACCAGTCTATTCTAAGCAGTTTAGGATAAGCAGGTAATTATCAAAAGCAGGTTACAAAATCAGGTCATGCATCAGAATAGGTAAAGCAGTAGCAGCAGCAATTCTAATGCAAGCACAAGAAAGAAGAGAATAGGCGATATAGGTATGCTCAAGGGAGGGGGTGCTTGCCTGGTTGCTCGGCGGCAAAGGCAAGGTCGTCAACGGTGTCGTCGGTCTCCTGAGCTGCATCGGTCTCAGGAACTGCGTCGGTGTCGTGGTCTACCGAGAGAGAAGAGGGGGAGGAAACAGATAAATACACAACAAACATATGCAACACAGAGCATGCTATGCTAACATGCAGTGCAGGGTTGCCTAAAGACATGTCTAAATCATATTAGTTATTTTAGGATTAAAGTTGGATTTATTAACCGGTATGTATACACTATTCATCTACCGGAAACAGGCTAAAAGTTGCGGGTTCACCTCCGTAGAGGGTCCCGACATGGAAACAGATAGCACGGTTGGATTCGTCTCGTCGTTCTGAGCAACTTTCATGTATAAAGTTTTTCGATCTGAGCTACGGTTTAATTTTCTATGATTATTCAAAGGTTTTAGACATTTTCTGGAATTATTTATTTTATTTATCTAATCAGCATTATCCAGAACAGTATATGTGTGATGTCAGCATGAGGTAGCGATGACGTCAGCAGTCAATTGGTCGGCTGACCAGGTCAAACCTGACATGTGGGGCCACTGGGCCCCACATGTCAGTCTCTGTTAGTATAAACAGAGTTAATTTTGAGCTAACTAACTAATTAGATCAGTGGGCCCAGTTAGTCAGTGACTAATTACCTAATTAACTTAATTAATAATTTAGTTAATGTTTTAATTATTTATAAAAATCAGTTTATTTAGGCGGGACCCACATGTCAGTGACAAGGGGCCAGCCACGTCAGCGTTGACTGGGTCAATGGGCACAGTGGGACCCGGTGGCAGAGACACAAGGTGCGGCCCGGCTAGTGCCACATCGGTGACGACTGGAGCCGTGCCGGAGCTGGCTCCGACGAGCCAAAGGGCGGCGGCACGCACGGGAGGGGTCGGGTTTCATCTACAGGGCATGGGAAGGGGTGCGGTTGGTCTCATTCGATCGGGCGTTCAACGCCGCGTCGATCCCAGGCGGTGGCGTGGCCGGAGATGAACCACAGCGTTGACGGCGAGCTCGACGGCGGAGGCCGGAGTTCGAGCGTGCATGGATCTGGGGCTAGGGGGCACGGCAAAACGTGTGGGTGCGCGCGTTGGCTTCCTGAGGATCCCAGGAGCACTATGCGATGCTTGTACGCGAGTTTTGCTCGCCGTGTCTGCGGTGGCGAGGTGCAAGGCAGCGGTGAGCTCACGAGCGTGGCGGGGATCGAAGCTACAAAGAGAGGGGAAAAAGGGGAGAGGTCCGGGAGGCGCGGCAGCTCACAGTGGTCACGCAGGGCAGCTCAGGAGGCTCGGGGAAGCACTGGTGGTGACGCAATTGATGGCGAGATCCTCCGGTGCCCGAGGAAGAAGAAGATGCTACCGTCGCCATTGCAGAGGCAGGGAGCCCCGGTGGATTGTCGCAGGTGACGAAGAGGTCGATGGCGTTCCTCCAGGACACGGCAGGGCTTCGCGGAGCGGTCCGCGGCTGCGGCTATGGCCGGCCATGGCGGCGGTGGCGCTCGGCCGATCTGAGGAGGAGGGGAACGAGGTGAGGAGGACGCGTGGGAGGGGGAGAAGTGATGAGGGAGAGCCAGGGGGGATGGATGGCCTCGGCCTTATCCTCCCCCGCGTCGGTGGGGTCGCCGTGTCGCCGTTCGGCCGGTGCGCGCCAGCGCGGCCACGGGCGAGGCGACACGGGGAGGAGGGAGATGACGATGGGACTGTTGGGCTGGGCCTGCACACTGTGCACTAAGGCCCAGCCAACAGTGACCCTTTTCTTTTTCTTTACTTCTTTTTTGTTTTCTGTTTTGCAAATTGTTTAGCCACCATTTGAGTTTTGTAAAAACGTGTGACTTAGCTCAATAATTATAGTGTAATATTTACCACTACCAGAAAATGGTTTGGAGCCAAAAATGATTTTATTTGAATTTGAATTTAATTTAAATGGAAAGAAAAGGTGTTGTTGGTCCATTGTTTTGGTTGCTAGGGTCAACTTGGGAATTTACTTAATGTTGGCTTTATTTTTATAATCGTTCTGGGATTATTTGCAATACTATGAACATTTTAGTTTTGCAGTTTGAAGAAATAAATATTTGACTTTATTTCAAGTATGAATTTGAAGTTGGATGTGGGACAAGTGGCATTTTGACTTAGTGAAATATGATGACATGGCATATTAATTAGCTTGATGACAGGGTTAACATCTGGGGATGTTACAATGGGCATCTCCATAGCCCATTGATTAGCCTCGTCATTGTGAGACTTTGTCCTTTTTTTGTCTTCTCCCTATTAATCTCTACCACCATATTCTATTGCACCCATAGTGCTATATCCATGGCTTACGCTCGTGTATTGCCTGGGGGTTGAAAATGCTAGTGCGCGTTAAAAAGTATGAACCAATTGCTCAGCTTGTCATCGGGGTTGTGCCTAATAAATACTTTGTGTTAAGAAGATGGAGCTTGACAAGACAATATGATTTTGTAGGGATAAATTTCTTTAGCATTTTTATTTTGAAAGGCATGATTATTTGTTAGTATGCCTGAGTATTGACATCTTTATATCAAACTATAGACTATTGCTTGGAATCATTCGGATCTTAATATTCATACCTAAAAGAGATTACATAATAAATATGATAGGTAGCATTCCACATCAAAAATTCTATTTTTATCATTTACCTACTCGAGGACAAGCATGAATTAAGCTTGGGGATGCTTGATACGTCTCCAACGTATCTATAATTTTTGATTATTCCATGCTATTATAGTATCAATCTTGGATGTTTTATATGCAATTATAGATAATTTTTTCGGGCTAACCTATTAACCTAGTGCCCAGTGCCAGTTGCTGTTTTTGCTTCTTTTTTGGCTTTTCAGAAAATCAGTACCAAACGGAGTCCAAACGCTACGAAACTTTTTGATGATTTTTTCTGGACCAGAAGGGACCCTAGACGCTTCGAGAGAAGACCTGCGGAGCCACGAGGGAGCGACAAGCCCGCAGGGCGCCCCCAGTGGAGGGCACCCCCCAGGCTTGTGGGCCCCTCGTGGCATCTCTTGACCTAATTCCACTTCTATAAATTCGCAAATATTCCCAATGCATCAGAGAGCCACCCGAAACACTTTTTCCGCTGGCGCACGCCTCTATTCTTCCGCGATCCCATTTGAAGGCCTTCTATGGTACTCTGCCGGAGGGGGAATCGATCACAGAGGGCTTCTACATCAACCTTGCGGCCCTTCCGATGATGCGTGAGTAGTTCACCACAGACCTACGGGTCCATAGCTAGTAGCTAGATGGATTTTTCTCTCTCTTTGATCTTCAATACAATATTCGCCTCAATGTTCTTAGAGATCTATTCGATGTAATCTTCTTTTGCAGTGTGTTTGTTGGGATCTGATGAATTGTGGTTTTATGATCAGTTTACTCATGAATATTATTTGAGTCTTCTCTGAACTTTTTTATGAATGATTGTTATAGCTTTGTATTTCTCTACATTTATCTGTTTTGTTTGGCCAACTAGATTGATTTATCTTGCAATGGAGAGGTACTTTGTGATAGGTTCGTCAACGTATCTATAACTTTTGATTGTTCCATGCTATTATATTATCCATCTTGGATGTTTTATATGCATTATTATGCTAATTTATATCATTTTTTGGGACTAACCTATCAACCTGGTGCCAAGTGCCACTTGCTGTTTTTTCCTAGTTTTTGTCTTTACAGAAAATCAATACCAAACGGAGACCAAACGGAACGAAACTTTTTGAGGATTTTTCTTGGACCAGAAGACACCGAGGAACCTTCGGGAAGAGGTCAGAGGGGCCACCAATTGGCGACAAGCTCGGACGGCGCGCCCCAAGGGGCGCCGCCCAGGCTTGTGGGGCCCCTGATGCTCCTCTAACCCTAATATTTGCTCTATAAATACCCAAATATACCCTGTATACCAGAGGGCACACCAAAAATACTTTTCCGCCGCCGCAAGCTTCTGTTCTCGTGAGATCCCATCTAGGGGCCTTTTTCGGCACTCCGCCGGAGGGGGATTCCATCACGGAGGGCTTCTACATCAATCTTGCTGCCTCTCCGATGATGTGTGAGTAGTTTACCACAGACCTATGGGCCCATAGCTAGTAGCTAGATGGATTCTTCTCTCTCTTTGATCTTCAATACAATGTTCTCCTCGATGTTATTGGAGATCTATTCGATGTAATCTTCTTTTGCGGTGCGTTTGTTGAGATCCGATGAATTGTGGATTTATGATCAGATTATCTATGAATATTATTTGAGTCTTCTCTGAACTCTTTTATGCATGATTAAGATAGCTTTGTATTTCTCTCCGATCTATTGATTTGGTTTGGCCAACTAGATTGATTTTTCTTGCAATGGGAGAGGTGCTTTGTAGTGGGTTTAATCTTGCGGTGCTCATACCTAGTGACAGAAGGGGACATGACACGTATTTGTATTTTTGCCACTAAGGATAAAAAGGTGGGGTTTATTCATATTCATTGGATCTATCCCTCTACATCATGTCATCTTGCTTAAGGCATTACTCCGTTCTTGTTAACTTAATACAGTAGATGCATGCTGGATAGCGGTCGATGTGTGGAGTAATAGTAGTAGATGCAGGCAGGAGTCGGTCTACTTGTCACGGACGTGATGCCTATATTCATGATCATTGCCTTAGATATCGTCATAACTATGCATTTTTTTATCAATTGCTCAACAGTAATTTGTTTACCCACCATATGCTTTCTTTCAAGAGAGAAGCCTCTAGTGAAAACTATGGCCCCCGGGTCTATCTTTTATCATATTATTTTTAGATCTATAAAATAAAAAACACAAAAATATATTGTTGCAATTTATTTACCTTTACTTTATTTTACACTTTTACTTATGTTTTATACCTATCTCTATCAGATCTCATCCTTGCAAGTAACCGTGAAGGGATTGACAACCCCTTTTTCGCGTTGGGTGCAAGTATTTGTTTGTTTGTGTAGGTGCAATCATTGGGGACTTGTGTGTTCCTCCTACTGGATTGATACCTTGGTTCTTAACTGAGGGAAATACTTATCTCTACTTTACTGCATCACCCTTTCCTCTTCAAGGGAAAAACCAATGCAAGCTCAACAAGTAGCAGGAAGAATTTCTGGCGCCGTTGCCGGGGAGGATCTACATCAAGCCTACCAAGTACCTATCATAAACTCTCATCTCTTGCACTTACATTATTCTCCATTTGCCTCATGTTTTCCTCTCCCCCACTTCTAAAATGTTTTCAGAAAAACACAAAAAATATTTGCCTTTTCATTTGCCTTGATATCTTACTTGGTTTCTTTGCTTGTTCGCTTGGCATAATTGTGTGTTTATTGAAAATCAAAAAACAAAAAGCTTATGGATCCTCATCCACTTGCTAATCTTTTTAAAAGATACAATTATGATGAACCAATTGCTAGTGAGTTGAGTGCACTAGATTATCTTTACGAAGTTTTGCTTGAAATTCGTGAATCTGGAAATTGCGATGAAGTGTTAAAAGAAGAAATTTATAAAGTGGTTCATGATAGCTCCTTGAATGAAAAGCATGATTGCAATGATGTTATTATAAATTCTATTAATGTCAATTGTGTTAATAATATGCAAAACCCCAAGCTTGGGGATGCTAATTTTTCTATGACCACTACTTATTGCAATGATCATGATTGGTGTGATTCTTCTTATGATCTTGAAAATTTATTTAAGCCTCATGATGAATATGATATTAATAATAGTGTTTGCAATAGTATTGAAAGTGGGTTTGGAAGAGTGTCAACTCTAGGTAATAATGATCCCACTACTTTAGGGAATGATGAATCTTATGATTTTTTTATAAAAGTGGGCTTGGAGAGGTCATGACTTTATTTGATGATAATCCCACTATTTTGGAAGAGTGTCAACTTTGCATGCATGTGGATCATGAAGAGAATATTTTATGTGATAGTTATATTGTTAATTTGATTATGATCCTACATGTAATTATTATGAGAGAGGAAAATATGGTGGTAGAAATTTTCATGTTACTAAATCACCTCTCTTTGCGTTGAAATTATTAATGCTTCTTTCTTCCTATTTGCATATGCTAGAAATTTCTTGTCTTGATAAAAATTTTCCCTATAAAATGCCTATGCATAGGAAGTACGTTAGACTTAAATTTGATTTTCACATACTATATGATGCTCTCTTTGTGCTTCAATTCTTATCTTTCATGTGAGCATCTATAAAATCTCAAGCCTATCTTGATGGCTATAAAGAAAGAGCTTGTTGGGAGACAACCCAATATTTTCCTTTTCTGTTTTTATGAGTTTATGCAATTATAATTCTGTTATGATTGTGTGTAAGTGTTTTAATTAGTGTTTGTGCCAAGTAGAGCCTTTGGGATGATCTATGGTGATAGTTAATTTTTTTTGCTGAAAAACAGAAACTTTTGCGCCAAGTTCTGGAATTTTGTAAATTCACAGAAACGTGTTTTTGATCTAATTTTTTTACACAAGATTGACATACAAATTTCATATGTTTCCTAATTTTTTGTAATTTTTAGAGGTACAGATGTATGAGCAATATTCAGGTCTTCACAGACTGTTCTGTTATTCACATATTCTATTTTCTATGCATTGTTCTCTTGTTTTGATGAATGTATGGGTAGTATCAGGGGGTATGAGCCGTGGTGAAGTTAGAATACAGTAGATATAATTCCAATATAAAATTTTAATGAGTTTACAACAGTACCTAAAGTGGTGATTTGCTTTTATTATACTAATGGATCTCACGAGTTTTCTGTTGAGTTTTGTGTTGTGAAGTTTTCAAGTTTTGGGTGAAGTTTCGATGGACCATGGAATAAGGAGTGGCAAGAGCCTAAGCTTGGGGATGCCCAAGGCACCCCAAGGTACTATTCAAGGACAACAAAGCATCTAAGCTTGGGGATGCCCTGGATGGCATCCCCTCTTTTGTCTACAATCCATTGGTAAATTACTTGAGGCTATATTTTTATTCACTACATGATATGTGTTTTGCTTGGAGTGTCTTGTATTATATGAGACTTTGATTTATTTGCTTTTTATTTTGCCACAATCATCCTTTCTGTAAACACCTTTGGAGAGGGACACACATTAATCGTGAATTTATTAGAATACTCTATGTGCTTCACTTATATCTTCTGAGCTAGGCAGTTGCTCTAGTGCTTCACTTATATCTTTTAGAGCACGGCGGTGGTTATATTTTGAAGAAATTGATGACCTCTCATGCTTCACTTATATTATTTTGAGAGTCTTATAAATAGTATGGCAATTTGCTTAGGTTATGAATTTGGTCCTAATATGACGGGGTCGGGCAAGACATACAGTTCTCCTCCATGGTTAAAAAACATAATTTGATTTAGTTTTTGACAGAAGAAAACAACCTCGTCAATTGGAATAGTTATTAGGGAGAATAGCCTGGGTTGGATCCTATTTATATTCTAGGAAGTTCATACGATTTTGGCGGGATTCTAAGGGCATGCACAATGGTGCAATCTTAGGAGTGCCACATAGGATCATGATGAGGTGGAGGAGAGAGAACTCATAAGAAAAGGCTTGTCTTCTTTTATTTAAGAGAAGACAAGAGATGGTCTCTTAGCACAATATGTCTAACCACATTTTTAGGAATAACTAGTTATTGAAGATAAGGCTAACTAAGAGATGACCCATTGTAGACATATTTTCTTGTCATCTCTAAATTACATGCAAGACTTAAGATAAGACTATCTTATCAACCATTATACATGTCCTAATACTTCAAAATTATTCTTAAGGATTGCCTTGATCATAAGAATGGTGACACTCAAATTCATTCGTATTGGATTCATATGCCTCAGTCCCATTGGAATGTGAGGATCCAATCCAACATATTTCTAAAACTTGGTCGCGCAGGATCAGGGGTGCTTTTCCCGTAGTTTCTTGTGTTTGCCTACGCATGTGTTCACAATCCTGCGATCCAAATAGGCTCTCTTTGTTTGCGCGGAAAACTTCTGATCTATTCATCAACTATCAAGATAGTACAAAGAACATCAGAAGTAAGAAATACATCCAGGTCTGTAGGCCACCTAGCGAAGACTACAAGCACTGGAGCGAGCAGAAGGCGCGCCGCCGTCATCGCCACTCCTTCATTGGAGCCGGGCAAACCTTGTCGTACTAGACAGTCAGGAAGTCGTCATGCTAAGGTCCCATAGGACCAGCACACCAGAACAGTAACCGCCGCCGATGAAGAGAAGCGTAGATCGGAAGGATCCAACCTGCAGACACACGAGCACAAACGAACGAAGACCGGATCCACGTGGATCCACCGAAGAAAAACGCCGACCGAATCCCATGACATCCGCCGGAGACAAATCTCCACACGCCCTCCAACAATGCTAGAAACACCACCAGAATGGGGGCTAGGCGGGAAGACCTTATTCCATCTACAGAGAGCCGCCTCCGCCTCGCATCTCTGAGTAATACACAAACCCTAACAGAATTCAAAAAAGTATCAGAAAAAAGAGCCCTCCCTCTGGCACGGTCTGGGATCCACCGCGCCTCCATGGTCCTAAGACGAGGTAGACCGGCGGCGGTGCTGCCAGGAGGCAGGAGAAACCCTAGCACAGGGTGCAGGGTAGGAGCGGCCGCCCACCACTATGCACCGGATTTAGATAACCACAAATACTGGAATGCATGCTGATCCAAAGAGGCTCTTAATAGTAGTTTTTTTTATGGTTAAGATGTAACTTATCCCATGAGTGCAATTTTTTTTATATTGGTACAGATAAATAAGATCAAATTACCTTATTTGTACTACATTTCATTTAAAACAATGAACTCAACTTATGTTACAAGATTCAAAGGAATGCAATTGTCATATAGAGAAGCACAAAAACACATATGGCACCCTGAATCTAAATAAGTCGAGCTACACGTTCAATTGTCTCCATGCTTCCTCCATATGGATTTTGCCCCTTTTGTCCTTGATCTTGGATCCAAGTTTCTTGGGAAAAATTGTTCGCATAACTCTAAAATTGACCAAACTCTATTTGGTACGCATATTAAATTAATAATGTGCGACGTTTGTGGAGCAAGTTGCATTTTTGTTGTGAAATAATGTTAAATTTCTGAATGATATGTGAACTGGCAGTGCAACATTTCAGAATTTGTTGCAAAACTTTCCTCCATGTTCCCTATGTCCTTTTTGGGTCAGATTAAGCACACTAATCGGTGTGTTGGGGTATTCCATTGCCTAGACATATATGTTGAAGCTATTATTAGGACACTAGGGTATCTTAGAGAACCACCCAGTAATCTAGACATGTTTATGTTCCCAGTATGATCATTCTGGCCACCGTTCTCAAAAGCATCTCGTGATGCCATTTAGTTAGTAGGTATTCTATTCCTGGGTTCTTGGACCCCAAGATTCGATCTACTTATTCCTGTTGATAGTGTTTGCTCGTTCCTTTAGGATATTAGCAACCTTTGTGATAGTCTTCAAGGTTCGTGGTTTATCATTCTTCCAATACCATGACCAATATGGCAGAAGTTCTCTGAACCAAAAGATCACAATAAGAGTGCTCTTGATGAGTTCTTCATTCGATATTTGTGAATCTGCCAGCCCTACCTTTCTGCATGGGTTATCCGAAAGAAATATGTTGAACTTGTTTGACGTGCTATAATCTATGCATCCACAACTCAGAAAATCGTTTGTTCCATTAGTTGTCCCTCTTGAGCTGTAATCCAACCTTTGTCTATTAGCTGATAGTCAATAGTAATTGTGCATTCGTGTTTGTCGATGCATGTTATTCTTGTGGTCCGTCAAGCCATCCTACTCCAGAATGACTAGGAGAAACAAACTCCAGTACCTCATCCATATCTAGGATTGGGTCAAAAAAAGTTGTATTCCGCAGATCAAAATGCCAATCCAGCTTTTGTTCTGTTCTACCTTGGAGTACTACCCTCTTTCATGCCAAGAATGTCATGGGAATTGCCCCACCTCTTATGAATTCTTGATTAAGTGTTACTTCTCGCCATTATTATTCATTCCTCGGTCTCCGTGTTGTTGTGACTGGAATGCCGACAAGTGAACTGTAATGTGTGAAATCAATGCTCCTAGCAACCATGTTGCATGGTAGTTAATGGGCAATAAATTTCATTCTTAGCGTGCTGGTTCTTGAATCATCATTCTAAGATTGATCGTGCTACCTAGTTCATCTTTCCTAGTGCACTCTTCGATAAACGAGTTAGGATTGTGTCAATCCCTCGCTCTTTCGATCATATCATCTTGCCCTGAAAAGCAAGATTGTTCTCAAGCTTAGTAGCTTATCGGTGGTTCGTGATTTTCCGAATCTTCTTGGAAGTATTACCAGGTTGTCCCCTAACCGATATCTTGAATTCGTGATCAAGTTGGTTTTCCTAATAAACCACCCCTTTCTCCATGGATCTGTGTGTGGATACCCCTGAACTACTTAGTTAAGCTAAACAACAACTTGGAGAGTTGGAAGATAAAAGCTTTCCTGACTTAGTTCGTTCCGAAGGGATATCTTTGTGTCTGTGTGTGTGTGTTGAAGGAAGATGATATCTTCATCGATTGACCTTCGTGTTCAGTTGTTGGATCTATGATTTGAGTGTGGACTATCGTCAAATCAAAATCAGAACCAACGATTTTCGTAATGTTGTTCTACTCGTGGGTTTTCCTCGAGCATACACCATTATATCTTTTGGTCTAACCAATGCTATCACTTTGTTCACATAGTTATGGAATTCCATCTTCGTGGAATTTTGATGAATTGTTGTCGAGCCCATCGGCAACATCTTTGTCTTCTCCATGATTCGTGTTGAACATCAAGCTAGTGTTGGAAACTTGTGTAAGCATTTTCTTCGTGTTCCGTTCATGAAGCATATATTTGGATGAAAGAAGTGACTTCCTCCAATTCACGTGCACTTGATGTAAGTTGCCACCGTGAATTTGAGAAAGCTTGTTTTTGCTTCCTTTGGAATCGTCCCAAGTCAGTCATGCACGTGCGAAGTATACTATGGTTTGGTAGATTTGCAACCTCCACTCCATATGTATTACCTAGCAAACCAAGCGACTGACTGATTTGTTCAAGGATAATAAGTTCATTTCTAAGTGCTAGTCCTGAAGGGCCCCGACGGACATGCACAAGGATTTTGATGTCCTCAATGATGGTTCCCAACTAGAACTCGGTAGTATTGTTTTTGTAAGATTTATATGTGGCCACGATTGTCCCAGACACTCTGTTCACATGTATCTTGCAAACCAGCTCATGTTTTAGAGCTTGCTGTTGTAGTTCATTTCCCGAGAATTTCGCAAAGACATCTCTTCGATTTGTGTTGCAAGCCTTCTTTCCCAGACATGCTGAGTGTGTGTGTGGTGAATCTGAAATTCCATTGGAATATCTCCAGAATAGTTTTGAACTTTCCAGAAATTTAATCAAAATGATAGTTCAATGGATGTGCAATTCATTTTTTCTGCAATAGTTATAAAATTACTTGAATTCAATATAGTTTTAATAGCTCTTGACTAAAATGCATTTAAAATGTTGAAACGAATTTGATTTTTTTGTGAAATGTATTCAAATATTATTGAATCATGACTGAAACGCATTGGAATTCTTGAAACTGCATTCTAAATTAACTAAACTATCTACTACATTGAAAATTTTAAAAACTTATAAAATTTTTCTATCTTGTTTTTTCACAAATTCTGTATTTTTTGAAAACTGGGAATTTAAAAAAAAATCTAATTATGGGCCCACCAAAATGTATTCATGAAGCCAGTAGATTGGATACAATGCAATGCATGAAAATCTATTGAGGTTCTTTTAGAGCAAAAACATGTTGAGTGAGTCTGAAAGAAGACGGCCCTGTTTTTTTTTTCAACTAGACGGCTATAATGTGTGCACTAGTTCGACAGGGGATATGTCCTGCTTCAAGCGAGACTGAAGGAGGTCTCGCATCAAGGGTGCCCTCCCGTCGCTACTATTGGGTCAGCCCAAATAGCTTCCTGCAGGTTAGTTCATTTTTCTTCTCCGTTTTTATATTCGTTTTTCTTTTCTTCATATTTTCAAAAAATATTATAAATACAAACATGCCAAGACATAAATTTAGAAATTATTAATGCAGTAGAAAACATTCATTAGCATAGTTTAAAAAAATATATTAATAGCATTCAAAAAATAATGTTTGTGAAATTTAAAAAATGGTCACGTGTTTCAAAAAGATGTGGATGGCGTTGTTTAAAAATGTTTATGCAATGCAAAAATAATGTCCTTGTAATTGAAAAAAAAACATGTTTCGCATTATTCAGAAAAATGAACGTTAAATTTTAAAAATCTTCAAGCGTTTAAAAAATATCTTCATAGAATTTATAAAAAATATTTATACAAGGAAAAAACTTATTCTCATAGTTATGTAAACGTGTTTCAGATTTTATTTAAAAAAAGTTTGACACATATTAAAAAATCTTCAAAACATGTATTTGAGAAAAAAAACACTACTGATGTATTTGAAAGTTGTTCAATGTTTATATAGGAAAAATGTTTCAGATGTACATGAAAAATGTACAATGTGTGTTGAAAAACTAGACATGCAGAAAAAAGAAAAAGAAAACTGACGAAAAACCAAGAGTCCAATGAAAAAACAATAGAAAAACACATAGAAATGAACAAAATAAGAAAATAAATACAAGGAAGGTTCTAAAATCAGTCCCGTGCATAACTTTCCTAAAACCTCTTGGATCTATAGTGTTAGACCGGCCCGTTTACAGAGGATCTCTCTCGCTATATGCGAGGAATTATACCGAAATCACTAGTTAAGGGGTTCCCCTTGCAAAGGTCACTCTCATCTCCCCAGGTTGTGATAAGTGGCGCACATGCAGTGCGTCACTTGTCGCAACCTCAAAGTTTTCCTTTTTTTCGTAGATTCATTTATCAAAACATTTTATATCCTAAATCGTGTGTCCAAATCCCGAATCATTTTCATCATTGGAGTTCTCCCGTCGATATCTTCGAAAGTAGATACCATGTTGATAGGTTTTGACAAAAAAAAAATTCACGAAAATACCGAACAAAAAAATCAAGCCAGAAGAACTTTTTCACTTTTTTTCCCCAAAGAGGCACATATGTACCCTTCACAAAAGCAAATATGTGCCTCCATGAGAAGCAAACCTGTGCTTCTCGCGGAAGAAAAAAATATGATTTTTTTTCCTTTTCCGAGTGCCTCTCGCGGAAGCAAATCTACCGCCGCCGTTTCCTTTCTTTTTTCCCACGAGAAGCACTTTTTTCCTTTTTCGAGAGGCACAATTGTGCCTCGACAAGAAGCAAATTTGTGCCTCCACGAAAAGTAAACATGTGCCTCTAGCGGAAGCAAAAAAAAAAACCCGCATTTTTTTCTTTTTCTATGCCTCTCGTGGGAAAAAGAAAGGAAACTCATTTTTAAGCGCAAAATTTTATTTTTTGAATTTTTTGGTCCAAAACCGTGGAAAGGGCAAAACCAAGAAACTGAAAAAAAAGTCATCTAAGACCAAAAAATGTGTATATAAAATAAAAAATGAAATCCCGAGGGAGCGTCCAACACGCGACACGTGGCGACAGCTGAGATGGGCTCTCAACATATCAAAAGTGACTCTTGAGGGGCTCCCGCAAGGGGTACTCAGTTAGTTGCTCCCAATTCTAAAATAAAAAACTAGCTTTAACTCAAATTCCTCCCAATTTTTCCTTGTGATGGGTGTGGGCAAAGAAAGTCCGATTTCATGAGTTGGGCAAAGAAGAGTCCAAAACTGGGCTCAGAATCGCCGGATGTTTTGGACAATGGGCCTAATTGCCAAATGAATCCAAAATCCAATCTAAAACCCTAACGAAGGGCCATCTCTACACGTAACCGTATAGGCACTTGCCGCCACCCATCTGGTCACCGTCACGCCACAGCCACCGCCACCCATCGCAATGGCGTCGCCGCATCCGCTGGCCGGCGACATGCTGTTCCTCCCTCCCCCGTCGCAGGCCTCTGCCGCCGCGTGCACGACGCTCTGCTGCTTGTGGGGCGTGCCGATGCCACCCAACGCGGCCAACGCGTGCGCGCCCTGCCTCCGGACGGGCGTCGACGGCACCGAGGGCGCGCCGCACCATGCCGCCATGGTGCACTGCCCGTCGTGCTCCTATTACCTGGAGCCCCCGCGGCGCTGGACGCGCGCCGCGCCGGAGTCGCCTGAGCTCAGGGGCGGGCCCAGGAATTGAAGCATGTGTATTCAAATTCTGAAAACTTTTTTTTGAAGTCTATATCCTTCCTTTTTGGCATGTATAACCGATTATAGCGGCATATTGTACTGGTTGTAAAATATATAAAGGACATCCCATGATATATTATATTTATAAAAATTGATCATAGCTTGGAATTGTACAACATATAGAAGTAATAATTGTTCAACATAGTGTGGCAAAATCTAAGATATATATAGGATAGAAAATAGCAAATGATAAGAAAGCTTAGCAATTACATGATAAATTTACGACCCCCGATGCTTTCAAAATGGGTGATGATGTCCTCATGCTTAACTTGCAAAAAGAATTCCCTTTCAATGACTCATTGTAACAAATTCAAAATTTATAAACACTCTCACATTACAATTCAAATGGAATGTTGCAAATTCGCATATCTCAACAATTAATAATTGACTGCAAACAACTCTCTAATTACACTATAATTAAATACAAAGACAGTATGTCTGTACGTCTGTACGTCTGTACTGCAGCCTGCTGGACAGTACGAAAAGAAAACCATGCCCCTGCCTGCAGTGAAAATTGAATTCAGTTCGACTAAGAAATAAGGATCGGCATGAGAGGAGAAATCCCAATCTCAAAAGTCAAAGGATTGATATATCTAATTAGCAATTATACCTGAATCTGTGGGCTGTGGCTTTGAAAATGCATCGATGCCTGCTGCTCGCTGCCGACTGCAGGGATCAGAATCAAAGGAGGCGAGGATGGATTAGTACTTGCGCCGTCCGCGCCACCGCGCGCACGTTCGGTCGCCGATCAGGCGAGGTCGAGGTCAACAGCTCTGGCCGCCTGGCGGCTCGTGGGCGAAGAGATCGAACAGGGGAAGGGAGGTGCCGATTCGTATCCTGCTGATCGATGTACAGTTTTTTTGGGGCCATGATGGACGTGTGTATGATGTACATTTGGGTTAATGGGCCAACACGTGGTGTTGAGGGGGAAATAGAGGGTGGGCTAGCCTCTGTTTTTGGGCTGAAATGCCTAACTAGCATGTCGTTCTGTATCAGTTTTATTTTTTCTTATACATACACAGTATATACACTATATATGCTTAGTTTTTTGGGAAAAATAATGGGTATTCAACTGAATACCCTTGAATCGCCGCATCCAGCGCCCGATCCAGCGCCTCACCGCGGCCGAGTTCGTCAAGGAGTGCCGCGATGACCTCGTCTTCCTCCCGAGGGAGGCGTCGCGCGCTCTCGGCGGGCTCGGGCCGCTCGTGCTCTGCGTCAGGGTTACCGACACGCTGGCCCTCCTTGACGCCTCCACCCACCGCGTTGTCAACCTCGGCATCAAGGACCACGACCGGCACAGGTTCGAGCCCGCGCTCACCAGCCGCCAGCTCGTGGAGTACGTCGTGCTGGACGTCGACCCCTCGCAGGCCACCGGGGACGCTATGACCGCCAGGTTCGGGTACCGGACAGCGTATGCGCAGGTGGCCCGCGCGTCGGAGCTTGGCAGGAGTGACGCCGTCCTCACCGTGAGGACGCACCTTGGGCACCTCCTGGGCCCGGGCGACTGTGCGCTCGGCTATGATCTCCGTGGTGCCAATGCCAACGACCTGGATGGGCAGAGCCACTGCTTGCCGGACGCGGTGCTTGTCAAGAAGATCTACGAGAAGGGCTACGACGGCGAGAGGATGCAGCAGGACAGTGGCAGAAGCGATGACCATGGTGACGTCGGCATTGATGCCATCGCCATGGGGATCGGAGGCATTGATCTGGACCCGTGCATAGGTCTAACATCTTAGAATTCTAGAGTACATTGAAACATTAAATTCTGAAATAAATTCATGTGTGTGGAACTAATTACCTAGTGTAGTTCTACTGAATTCGGCTTTCTTCTTACCTCGAGGATCTGAAAGTCGATGATGACTGAATCGTTCATTCCATTGGAAACAAAGGAAACCGATGATAGTTTTTCTTCTTCACAGCAGAAGTTTCGGGTAAGTAGATGACCAGGGCCACGCAGCAGCGAGTCTAGTTGTACATCTGATCTTGACTGATTATTTGTGTTGTATTTCCACAAATGTGTTGAATGCATGTATTTATTCATATTTGTTTCTTCTGAAGAGATGGAGTATCTGCTTGCTCTGTTGGTGAAGGCATCTTTTTTCACTAGCATTTTCAGCTCCTTCTCCTACTTTATTGATTCCATGTACTAAACCTTACCGCATCCTGTCCTTATTTTTTTCGCGAATACGCAAAAGCCTTGCGTATCATTGCATTGCTAGGTAGGGTGAAGTTACATGACAATGTCATCACAGATTGTTACAACATCGGACGGCGTGACGAGCATGTGCGCAAGGATGGCATGCATCGGCAGCCGCGGCGCACGGAGAGATGTGGGTGTGCCAGCCACCTGGGCCCTAGTCTACGTCTCCGGTAAGATTAGTGCAAGCCCCGTGGCACCCGCGCGTACCCAAAGTCGTGCCTCCTCCATGATGCCCTTATTACAAGCATGATGATAAGTGTAGAGTGGAATAACCTCTTTCGAGTAGAAGACCGATTATTTCAGGGTGCTTCTGTTCTTGTTATGGGCGCGGTGTTAGACGGGGAACGTATCCGGTGCAACGGTGAATTTGGTGCTACCGGTGCACCGATCTCCATATCTCACTTTATAAACATTGAAAAAATATGAAATTTTATGAGGGTGTAAGTATGACACATATCTACCATAGTAAAAAAATTTGGATTCAAATTTAACGTACATTGTTAGAAACAAAAAAGGCAAATCATGCTGTGAATAGTACCTAATGCAACCTGGGCCTTGAACTCAGCCCATTTTCACTAGTAGAAAACAGGGCTTTGGTCACAGGGCAATATTCACATTAGTCCCGGTTCAGTCACAAACCGGGACTAATGTGAGCATTGGTCCCGGTTCGTGCGGCTAAGGCATTAGTCCCGGTTCACCTGAGCCCTTTAGTCCCGGTTTGAGACACGAACCGGGACTAAAGGGTGCGATGCCCTTTAGTCCCGTTCGTGTCTCAAACCGGGACTAAAGATTAGACCTTTAGTCCCGGTTTGAGACACGAACCGGGACTAAAGGGCACCCTTTAGTCCCGGTTCGTGTCTCAAACCGGGACTAAAGGTCCCATTTTCAAACTCTACCCCCCCCCCCCGGTGGATCGCCTTTTCAGTTTTGTAAAAAGTAAAAGAAAATGATAAAAACTTCAAAAATTAAAATCCTTCGAGATGTAGTTATGTTACTACATCTACTAGTTAGGAAAATTTAAAAACTTAAATTTGGACATGTTTTGCAAAAAGTGTAGGGAAAATGTAAAACGGCTATAACTTTTGCATACGATGTCAGAAAAAAACGTATAATATATCAAAATGTTCAGCACGAAAATCCGACTGCCTACGGCCTGTTTGCAAATTTTTAGAATCCTCAAATTCTAAAAGGAAAAAAAGTTATGCTCAAATTTCAGTTTTTTTTAAATTTTCATTAAATCTGGTCAAACTATGGTCAAACTACTTATTCAAGAAGTATTAGTGTTACTAAATAATTATTCAAGAATATTAGTGTTACTAAATAATTATTTCAGTTTTTTTGAATTTTGGTCAAATCTGGTCAAACAATGGTCAAACTACTTATTCAAGAAATATTAGTGTTACTAAATAATTATTGTTTTTGAGAACAATAGTTTCAAACTCAAACAGTGAAATTTGTGACTTCATGCTCAAGCTAAACTCCTGAGGGTTAATAGGATTGACATCTTACTATTGTCAGGAAAACAACAAGTGCAGACTTGGAAACGAGGGAGAATAGAACCCAGAAGTTAAGCGTGCTCAGGCTGGGGTAGTGAGAGGATGGGTGACCGTCCGGGAAGTTAGATGATTTGGAATGATGAGGGGTGATTAGAGATTAAATTGAGGGGTGATTAGAGATTAGAGGTTAAAATAATTCAGAAATTTGAAAATCGGGAAAAATTTCAAAAAAAAATTTAAAAAAAAAAATCATAAAATTTCCTTTAGTCCCGGTTCGTGTAAGAACCGGGACTAATGGGGGAGGCTTTAGTGACGACCCTTTAGTCCCGGTTCCAGAACCGGGACTAAAGGCCCTTATGAACCGGGACAAAAGGCCCTTTTTCTACTAGTGTTTCTATAACATCGGTGAATTTGTCTTTTTTGTTTCTAATGTTGTGTTTTCAATTTGGATCTCAAATTTTATAGTACTACAGATTCTTGTTGCTAGGACAACATACTTTTTGTTCAGAATTTTTAGACATTCATAAATTGGATTTTATTAACTTGGTGCACAGGTAGCACAAGATGACTGGGTGCACTAGATATTTCCTGGAGACCCCCCAACTGTCGAAGCCATTGCTTGCAAAGAAGCACCCTGCTTAGCTCAAGATGGAAGTATCAACACCATGACCATTGCGTCTGATTGCACTGATGTAGTTCGTTGTATAGGAGGAACACTTGGCGGAAATACTATGATATCAAAGAGATTAGAGATATGATGGGTGGTGGGGGAGATGTTAGTTTTTCGACAAAGGGTGAATTTTATTGGCTCAAAATGGAGCATCAAGAGGATACAAACATAAAGAGCACACACCCGGCCTCTGCATAGCTAGGATGCACACATCCAAACCAACACACGCACACAAAAACACGCCGGCAAATAGCAAAGTCATATAAGACCAAAGCTAATCTTAGGCAAGGAAAAAACACAAAGTGATAAGATCCATGTCAAACTATAGCAATGACCATATCCGCACCAACTATCTCATGACACCACACGGACGATGAGATTTCTTTAACAGTAACGCCTTCAGGAAGGGAGCTACGCTCAAGCGCCGCCGTCACCGGATTCAACCACGCAAGGCCAAAATCTAGGTTTTCACCCCAAGAACCAGTCCGAGCATATCCGAACAATGCCTTCACCAAGGTAACGACGCAACAACATCGCCATTGCCAGGTATAACCAACACAGGTCATACCTAGGATTTCACCCCGGAACTCGAGACCGTGTGCTCAAGTAGCACCACCATCGTCGTCACTTATGTGTTGTCTCCACCACTTTTCCACGATCCTAGCAGCTGCATGCGATGTGAACTGCTCCTGCTGCACAATCATACCTCTGCGTCAAGCCGTCTTCCATAATTTGCATCTCAGCGTCGAAGTCAACCACCGGGTCACGGAGACCTTTCAGTGGCCACTGCAGTCCGCAGCAAGTCTGCCATCGCATCAAAGTGGTCACCGTAAAGACCAACCCCGACGGTGGAGCAAACCGCCCCTGACTACCACCTCGTCGGAGAGAGCCCTGTCGATGCCCATCGGCCCATGGGTCGACATGGCCGTATCTTGTGTGCGGCCGCCCCTAGATCAGGGATGCACAACCGCAAGATCGGCGCTGCGCCTCCCAATCCAGGCCGGCGAGCATCAAGGCCAACAACAGCCGAGCCTTCAAACGTCACCAAACAGTGCCATGAAACCATGCTGCACGGTGCCGTCCAGATCTGTGCGTTAGGTCGTTGCTCCAAGCCTGGCGATAAACCGTTTGGTGCTCGGTGTGCAACAATGACCGCGATACAGGAGGCCGCAGGCTAGCTGCAACCACGATCTGAAGCCTCCCCTGTGCCATGTCTCATCACCAAGGATGTGCCCCAAAGAGCCGCTTCCGCTGGCCAGTATCCTCGTGAATGAGTGGATCTCAACAAGGACGTAGGCCTGCCGCCGCCGTCGGCCAGCCGGGATTCTCGCGGCGGCGTCCTCCGGCGACGGCGGGGAGGAGATCCGAGACGAGGAAGCGCCCTGGGATGACGAGAAGATCGCCACCCGTGTCACCCGTGCGGACCACGCTGGGGCAGTTGCGGGGCGGGGGGGAGGAGTTTGAGTCCTCTGAGATGTTAGTTTTAAGCATGAAAGTAGAGAGTCGAATGGGGATGCCCAAAACATTGCTAGAAATTCATTACAGATAGAAGTTTGTCACCATGTTTGTTGTTGGAGCCCCCCGGATATGTACAAACCTTAATCAGTGATCAATCACTAGCACACATGTCCGTGTGTTGTAACGGGAGAAAAAAAAGCCTTCTCTCATACACACACCTGACGACTTGACCAATCCCTTAACATCTTTCATGGCACTACATGACAAACAACATCATAAATGGTGTTGCACAACTAAATAAGTATGGGATGATTTTTTGAAGTGTACTAAACGTGTTTCCAATTTATTAGACAATTTTTTTTCTATCTAGGTGCCGCTACCTGTTTACACCTTTTTTGTCGTTACTCCTCAGTCATGCCCAAAAAATATTACGATAGGATGAAAATAACAAAGTACATTTTTCAAATTAACAAACATTTTTTATTAATTCGTGAACCTTTTCTAAATCATGAACATTTTTCGAATTGGCTTATAAATTCGTAAAAAATAGAATCAAAAAACATTTTTTGAGTCGGCAAACATTTTCTGAATTGATAAAAAAATTATGACTCGACCATTTGTTTGAATCGATGAACATTTTTGGAATCGGTGATTTTTTTTGGAAATGCATGAACATTTTTCGAAATCATGTACATTTTTTGAATCAATGAACTTCTTTTGTAATTCATGATCATTTTTTGATTTTTTTAAAACATTTTTAAGAAATCCTGAATTGAATTCATGAACATTTGGTTGAAATTCACAAATATATTTTGAATACGTGAATAGTTTTTCAAAATCATGAACATTGTCTTTAATCCACAAACATTATATGATCTCTAGAACATCTTTTTCATAAATTCACATTTATTTAAAACTTGGATTCGTTTGGAAACCCTGAATTATTTAAATGAGAAAAAAGTAGGAACAGAAAAAGCAAAAAAAAAAAGAATAAAAAGCAAAGGGCGTCCAGCCCCGCTCATGGGCCAGCCCGTGCGTGGCAACTTGTGATATATAATGGGATTCCATCTAAATGAACCAACCAAAGGCACCTTGTGAATGAAAAACAATTTGTTTTTTCTCACTTATGGGTGGAATAGTGGGTAATTTGTGCCAACTTTAGGGGCAATTTTAAAACAGACGGGTAGAAGCACTAATTCCTTTATTATTATACTAGTAAAGGGACCGTATGTTTCAACGGGAGAAAAATGAAATCATAATCTCCAATGGCCATAACAACATTTTGCTGCATCACCGATAACACTTTGATGAACATTTTGTTCAATTTGATTAACATTTTTTATTACATGAACTTTTTTGAAAAATCATGAACATTTTTCGATTTCCCAAACATTTATTTTCAAAATTAAAAACATTGTTGTGAATATGCAAATATTTTTTGAAAAATTATGAACATTTTTTGAATCCACAAACAATTTATGTTTATTGAATATTTTATTTAAATTTTCTCATTTTTTTTAATTTCTGGAAGTTTTTTGAAGTACCAAATAATTTAAAGGTGAAAAAAGGAAAATAAAAATAAAAATAAAATAAGAAATTCAAAAATAGGCCGCTCTCAAATTGGCCGGCCCAAACAAGCGCACAATGTCTTCTCCGAGCACGCAGAGGGCAGTATAGGAGTTCCCATGTGCGTTGGCCGTCCCAGTCGGGGGGTTCCACTGTGTGAAACGGTTTTTTGTCACTGATAGGTGGCATCAGTGGGTTATTTTACAACTTTGGGGGCAATTTATGTGACGTACCGTAAAAATCACTAGTGACTTTATCTATGCCCCAAATAATAAAGGGGCTATTGCTTCTTGCAATACGTCACGGAAATTGCCCTCAAATTTGGAAAATATTACCTACAAATGCCAAGTGAGAAAATACGTTTCACACAGAAGATCCCGTGCCTGGGCTGGCCCATGCAGTAGGGACATCATATATTGCGCTCAGTGCATGGGAGAAGACACAGCGCACCCGTTTTTGCTGGCCCGTGTTCGGGCGGCCTGTTTTTTAATTTTCATTTTGTACTTTTTTATATTTCTTTCAGTTTTCGTTTGTTTTTCTAATTTAATTAATTTGGGACTTAAAAATGTTTGAAAAATAAAAAAAAAGAATCTTGAAATAAATCATAAAATTTTGTTGATTTGAAAAATGTTCATAATTTTATAAAAATATTCTGCTTATTCTAAAATTGTTCGAAATTTTGAAAAGAAGAAATGTTTGTGAAATCAAAACATGTTCATGATTTTTTGAAAAGTTCATGTATTAAAAAATCTTAATGAAATTGAAGAAAATTTTACCAATTCAAAAAATGTTCATGAATAGAAAAATATCCTAGAAATTCAAAAACTGTTCGTAACGTACAAAATAGTTTATTCATTCATAAAATGTTCGCTGATTCAAAAAATGATTATGCATTTCAATAAATGTTCATTAAATCCAAAAAATGTTCATGAATTTCAAAATTTGTTCCACCAATTTCCAAAACAATGTGCGTCCATTCTAGAAATGTTCGCCGTTTCAATAATTTTTTGAAAAGAAATGTTCCCAATTTTTAAAAAATGTTTGCAGATAGTATAAAATGTTCATGAATTCTGAAAATGTTCTTGATTTCAAAAAATGTTCAAAAGTTTGTAAACGTGTTCATGAATTTTGAAAAATGTTGATGATTTCAAATATGTCCATGAGTTAATAAAATGTTCATGATTTCACAAAATTGACAGTGATATTGTATCTCGGTGATGCAGCAAAATGTGATCATGGACATTGAAGATTATAATTTTTTCCCCATTGCAACGCAGGGCCCTACGATAGTTATTTAAAAAAATTAGGTATAGAAGTTCGTTGATGTTCTGGTAAAAAAACAGCCAACTTCGATTCAGCTTCGATTCGATCGATCAGCCTTAGCTGTTGCTTCTTCTCCCTAGACTCCCCTTTTCCTCTCTTCTCGTTTCCCGTTCTGCTCCTATACCCGAAGCACACAGAATGGCTAGCGAATTAATGGATATTGCCGTTGTAGCTAATTTCTCTGATCCACTATTAATCTCTCCATCTCACTCCCCTAGGGATTTCCCTATAAGTATTCCTATCTAGATCCAGCGGGCAACATCAGGCAACGGTTCATTAGCTCAGGCACTTTGCAAGTTGCAATCTGCCTGGACAATGCCTTGGGTCAAAATCTTGCAAACTTCTTGTAATTTCCAAGTCCTTTTCCGCTTGATATTTGTAATATATTTTTCTATTTTCTAGCGACTCCTTGACCGGCCTTCTCTTTGTGTACATGTTGCTCAATTAGGGATACGAGGATGCTAACAAGATCTGATATGCTTGGAATTGGATAGCTGGATTTCTTCTACTTTTCCTTCGACAAATTCAGGTGTTCCCACTCCTTCTAAAAAATGTTGTCTAAAATGCATTTGTCTAATTCCACGAAAAGAAGAAAGAAAAACTAGCAGATAAGTATATAATACTCAAAAGGGTGCTATGCACAAGTTTGTTTCTAGGAAAAGAAGTCATTTTTTTATGATTACGTGTCTTTATCTTTTGCTCACTTTTTGTTTTTCAGGTGAGAGACTTGCTAGGAAGAAGAGTGCTCCCCTTTCTGGGATCAGGACATAAAGTAGCATCTTGTTTTCTCCCATATTAGGAATGATATCTTCATTGGTTAAGATTAAGACTTTGTTGGTTCTTGCCAAAACTTGCATGTGCATTCGTGTTTGTCCATGGTGTATTATGAGTCTTTAGTTGGTAATGAAATTTGGAGTACTTCTATTAGGTTTGATGCTTCCAATTAAATCCAAAGTAAACTCCGTGCTTTGTATCTATATAATTGCGGTTTTGCTATTTATCAGGTATCTGAAATTTTATCTCACGCCAGGCACCTTCTCCCTTCCTTCCTTCACGTCAGATCTTGCCGGAGAAGATAACCCCACTATCTATCTTAGGGAGAAGCCATCGTCGCATTATCTATCTTGCGGGGTGATGTGCAGGGAATCGCCGGAGTTGTTTTCCGGTGTGGCGGGGCTTAGAGGGAAGGCCAAGGCGACCGCCAGCACAACGGTGGGGGGAGGCAGAGGGGAAGGCCTGGGCTGGCCCGTGGTTGCGTGAGGTAGAAGATGAACATTGCCCGATCTAAATTCATCCGTTGGAGGAAGATTGTATGGCTTGAATGGAAGTGACTGATGCAAGTTTTTTTTTCGTTAACTGATTCGCCGCTAAGCTGGCCTAGAGCAGCTGATCCCTCTACCGATTTACGTACGTCTCGACGCTGCCTGCCTGACGACCTGCCTCGTCGCCACCCTTCGGCGACCTCGTCACCCCGTGCCATCGCTGTGGTGCGTGAGTACCCCTGAGCTTTTCCACCTTTGGAATCGCGAGCTGGTGTGTTGCACCTCACGATTTGCTCCTCTGATTCGTTTCTTTCATGAATGGTAGGACCAGCATGCAATCGCCAATCCCTTTTCCACTCATGCAGGCTGTAGCACTGTACATTCGCTTGACAGAAGGGAAAGAGTATAACCCAAGCTCCAGTGCGTAGATCTGCAATGAAGCCTTCAGGTTCCGGCCACAATGGCGGAATTTGCAGGCTGGTCATCGCTCCCATTAGACCTCGTCAACTGCGTCGCCGACCGCCTCCTAGCCACCAGCGACGTCGACTACTATATGGACCTCCGCGCCGTCTGCACTGCCTGGCGCCGTGTGATGACCCATAAGTATATGCGATCAATTGTAGTCCTTTCGATAAGTAAGAGTGTCGAACCCAACGAGGAGCAGAAGGAAATGACAAGTGGTTTTCAGCAAGGTAATTTCTGCAAGCGCTGAAATAGTAGGTAACACGTAGTTTGATAGATAGATAATTTTGTGATGAGCAAGTAACGGTAACGGTAAATAAAGTGCAGCAAGGTAGCCCAATCCTTTTGTGACAAAGGACAGGCCAAAACGGTCTTATGATAAGCAAAGCGTTCTTGAGGGTACACGGGAATTTCACCATATCACTTTCATCATGTTGGTTCGATTCGTGTTCGCTACTTTGATAATTTGATATGTGGGTGGACCGCAGCTTAGGTGCTGTTCTTACTTGAACAAACCTCCTACTTATGATTAACCCCCTCGCAAGCATCCGCAACTACGAAAAAAGTATTAAGATAAAATCTAACCATAGCATTAAACTTTTGGATCCAAATCAGTCCCTTACGAAGTAGCGCATAAACTAGGGTTTAAGCTTCTATCACTCTAGCAACCCATCATCTAATAACTACTCCACAATGCATTCCCTTAGGCCCAAATATGGTGAAGTGCCATGTAGTCGATGTTCACATGACAGCACTAAGGGAATCGCAACATACATATCATCAAAATATCGATCACATATCAAGTTCACATGATTACTTGCAACATGAGTTCTCCCGTGACCTCAAGAACAAAAGTAACTACTCACAAATAATAATCATGCTCAAGATCAGAGGAGTATTAAATAGCATAATGGATCCGAACATATAATCTTCCACCAAATAAACCATATAGTAATCAACTACAAGATGTAATCAACACTACTAGTCACCCACAAGTACCAATCTAAGGTTCCGGTACAAAGATTGAGCACAAGAGATGAACTAGGGTTTGAGAGGAGATGGTGTTGTTGAAGATGTTGATGGAGATTGCCCTCCCAAAGATGAGAGGGTTGTTGGTGATGACGATGATGATGATTTTCCCCTCCGGGAGGGAATTTCCTTTGGCGGAATCGCTCCCCCGGATGGCAAAAGTGCTCCTGCCCAAGTTTCGCCTCGAGACGGTGGCGCTTCATCCCGAAAGTGCCCCTCTAATTTTTTCTAGGTCAAAATGACCTATATACTGGAAGATGGGCACCGGAGGTGCGTCGAAGAGGGCACAACCCAACAGGGCGCGCCTAGGGGCCCAGACGCACCCTGGTGTCTTGTGCTCACCAGGGTGGCCCCCTCCGGTAGTTATTTGCTCCAGTATTTTTTATATATTGCAAAATAATTCTCCATAAATTTTCAGCTCATCTGGAGATGTGCATAATAGGTAACTCTGACGTAGCTTTTTCAGGTCCAGAATTCCAGTTGCCGGTATTCTCCCTCTTTGTGTAAACCTTGCATATTATGAGAGAAAAGACAGTAGAATTACTCCAAAAAGCATTATTATGCATAAAAACATTGTAAATAACAGTACGAAAATATGATGCAAAATGGATGTATCAACTCCCCCAAGCTTAGACTTTGCTTGTCCTCAAGCGAAAACCCAAAATCGAAAAACATGTCCACATGCTTAGAGAGAGAGGTGTCGATAAAAACAAAATACGGACATAGAAGCATGGTGCTTATTATTATAACAGCAAAGAACTTTAACATAAAACTTTATCACACAACTTTTATCATATAACTTCTCATGAACAAGTAACGTTTCATCACAACATTGAAGTATAAAGCATAAACCTTATTGAAAACCAACAAACTATGTTCTCAGTCAACTTTGCAACTACAATTCATCATATTTTCAGGAATGGTCACGTATCGGAGCCTTTAGGCAGGTCCACATACTCAACCATCATTTAACCTTCTATGATTGCTAACACTCACAACATACCCATGAACAAAAAGTTTCAACCGGACACATAGAATGATAGGGGCTTATAGTTTCGCCTCCCAACGTATTCACCTCAAGGGTGATGTCAACAATAATAACTCATGCCCACTCATATCCAACTGGATATATGTGCCTAGATCTTTCCTCACCACCAGGGACGGATTCAAGGGGGGACGAGGGGGGGCGAGACCCTCCCTGACGATCGCATCGCCCCCTTGATAGCGATCAGTTTGCTCGCTAAATTTTCTCGCTATAACTGCCTATGTCTTGCTTCGCCCCCCCCTATGGGCTCCCTTAGCTTGGGCCCGTGTACTTTTTCCGAGCAATTGCATGCAAAAGGCCCAAATTCCAGGAAATGAATAAAAGGAAAGCAGCCCACAGCGAAAGCAATACGCCCGTACGCACAGTTTAGATCTCCTCTAACCACCCCTTAAAAAAATCTCATCTAATCGCTTCGTTTACCCCTAAAAAAATTCCAATCGCTTCGTTTCCAATCTGCTTGTGCGTTCGAGGCTGCTGCCAACCGCCTGCTAGATCTTCTATCGAATCTGTCCGTCGAGAAAGGAAGGGGATATGCAAGCGCCTCCTGTCGATCTACGGTGCATTCTGGCCGGCCGGCCGCACGGATGAGATAGACCAAATGATAAAAACGGTTAGTTTATTTTTATCATCAGATTCGTTCGCGTCTTTCAAATCGTAGAAGTGTAGTCGTAGAACTAAAGACACATTAACAAGTAGCTAGAAAATTTCAATCTTCGATAATGTCTCATAAATCAAATTTTGAATTAATAGCTACGAAATCTTTGATTATCTAGGGCATGTTTAGATAAGAGCCCCGAAGGGCCGACCAAATATTTGGCGTTGATGAGTTCGATAGCCACTGTTTGGTTGTGATCGAATTATTTAGGTCTCCCCAGCTCCATTACCTCATCCCGTTTACAAAACCAATTTTTTTTAACGAGGCGTTGGTGGTCCTTCCCTCCACCAAAATTTTGGTGTGCCGTTGGTTAACTGGGTGAACGCAGCACATATGAAATCGACCCTAGATCTTCCAATATGTACTATATTATGTATCTATATCTATCATATGATTTTTACACTTCTAGTTCTTGCCCCCCTATCTCTATTTTCTGGCTCCGTCCCTGCTCACCACATGATGCTTGTAAAAAGAGAAAATAAAAAGGAATAGGCAAGAATACTTTGACTCTTACATAAAAGTAAATGCATAAAAGTAAAAGATAGGCCCTTCGCAGAGGGAAGCAGAGGTTGCTATGCGCTTTTTGTTTGTATGCCAAATCCCTTAATGCAAAAGAACATCACATTATATTGCCCCTTATGATAGCAACCTTTATTATGCAGTCCATCGCATTTATTACTTTGCCTTATTGCACCGATGACAACTTACTTGAAGGATCTTACTCAATCCATAGGTAGGTATGGTGGACTCTCAAAATAGGATTTTGGGTTTAAGGGTTTTTGGATGCACAAGTAGTATCTCTACTTAGTGAGGAGTTTTTGGCTAGCAAAAATATTGAGCAAGCACCACATGTTGAAGGATCTATGACAATATAACTTCTATGTGAATATGAGCAAACATAAATCATTACGTTGTCTTCCTTGTCCAACGTCAACAATTTTGACACATAATATTTAATGGGGGCTCACAATCATAAAAGATGTCCAAGATAGTGTATTTGCATGTGAATCTTCTCTTCCCTTATTAACTCTTTGATGAATTGCATCATTGACCAATGCTATGTTTGTCAATCTCCAATAAATTTTACCACTTATACTTTTCCTTATGTGATGTCATTACTTACCATAAGATTAGCATATGATCTTTTTCATTTATTTTCCTTTATTTTTATTAAAACAAAAGAGTAGAGAAACAAAACTCAAACTACTCTTTATTATATGTCTCGCACACGATTACATAGATAGATAGATCACTAAGCAAGCACTCGAAAAGAAAGGATCGAACTAAACTTTTATTCAACTAAATCATAGGATAACTAAAGATCGAACTAAAATAGATAAAGGCAAAGATAGTGGTGGTGATACGATACCGGGGCACCTCCCCCAAGATTGGCACAAGCCAAGGGGAGTGCCCGTACCATGAACTCAAGTCTCCTTTGGTGGGGAAGATGATGAAGGTGGTGGTGATGAGGTAGTGAGTTTGTCCAGCTTGCGTCGGAGTCTAAAATTGCTTTCCCTGAGATCCTGATTCTCCAGCTCAAGCTTCAATATCTTCTTGCATAGTGCTTCTTTGCTTTCCTTCAGGAAGCGAGGAGGGATAGATTCGTCCTCGTCCTCCTCATCTGCGAACCACACATAGGGAAAAGTGTCCTTGAAGATATTTAGGTCTAGGGGCTGGTAGGAGACCGGGCACTCTCCCTCCGAATCTTGAGATGACATATTTTCAGATCTGCCAGAAAACAGCAAGAAAGAAGAACAGAAGATTTCTCCGCGATACAGTGGTCAATACGTTCAGGGGGTATATAAAGATTTTTTATCTTGGCAAACAAGCAAACGGGAGGAAAACGGAGCCGGGAAGGTTCCCGAGGTGGGCACAACCCACCTGGGCGTGCCAGGCAAGCCAGACGCGCCCTGGTGTCTTGTGCCCTCCTCGGTTGCCTTCCTGGTTGTTTATTATTTTCCTAATTTTTGTAATATTTCAAAACTGACAAAAAATATTTTTGCGAATTTTTCGGAGTCCGTTTACTTACTGTATCACGTACCTCCTCTTTTTTAGTATTCTAGAGTGTTCCGAAAGGTCTTTTTTATGTGTTCCTTCGGTGTCATGGTTTGAATAATATTGCTTTCAACATTAATAGGCGTACCTGAGATATAGTGTTTAATTCTTTGTCCATTGACCACCTTCGGGTTAGTACCTTCGGCATTATTAATTTTGATGGCTCCAGAGCGATAAACCTCCTCAATAATATATGGTCCTTCCCATCTGGAGAGAAGTTTTCCTGCAAAGAATCTAAAACGAGAGTTGTACAAAAAGAACATATTCTCCAATTTTGAATTCCCGCTTTTGGATTCTTTTCTCATGCCATCTTTTAACTTTTTGTTTAAATAATTTGGCATTTTCATAAGCTTGGGTCCTCCATTCATCTAATGAGCTAATATCAAATAACCTATTTTCACCGGCAAGTTTGAAATCATAGTTGAGTTCTTTAATTGCCCAATATGCTTTATGTTCTAATTCAAGAGGCAAATGACAAGCTTTTCCATAAACTATTTCATAGGGAGACACACCCATAGGATTTTTATATGCTGTTCTGTAGGCCCAAAGTGCATCATCCAATTTCTTAGACCAATTCTTTCGGGACCTATTAACAGTTTTTTGTAATATTAGTTTTATTTCTCTATTGCTAAGTTCAACTTGGGAACTAGATTGAGGATGACAGGGTGATGCAATTCTATGGTTAACATCATATTTAGCAAGCATTTTACGGAAAGCACCATGAATAAAGTGTGAACCACCATTAGTCATTAAATATCTAGGGACTCCAAACCTCGGGAAAATAACTTCTTTAAGAATTTTAATGGAAGTGTTATGATCAGCACTACTAGTTGGAATAGCTTCTACCCACTTAGTAACATAATCAACCGCAACCAAAATATGTGTATACCCATTGGAGGAAGGAAAAATGTCCCATATAATCAAAACCCCAAACATCAAATGGTTCAACAGCAAGTGAATAATTCATAGGCATTTCTTGACGCTTACCGATATTACCAATTCTTTGACATTCATCACAAGATAAAACAAACTTACGGGCATCCTTGAAGAGAGTAGGCCAATAAAAACCAGATTGCAATACCTTATGAGCAGTTCTATCTCCCACATGATGCCCTCCATGAGCTTCGGAGTGACATTTCCGTAGGATTTGTTCCTGTTCATGCTCAGGTACACAATGTCTAATAATACCATCTACTCATTCTTTATAAAGATGTGGGTCATCCCAAAAGTAATGTCTTAAATCATAGAAGAATTTTTTCTTTTGTTGGTAAGTGAAACTAGGTGGTATGTATTTAGCAACAATATAATTAGCATAGTCAGCATACCACGGAGTGTTATGAGAAACATTTATTGCAGATAGTTTTTCATCAGGAAAGCTATCATCAATAGGTGGTGGGTCATCAAGAATATTCTCTAGCCTAGACAAGTTATCAGCTACGGGGTTCTCAGCTCCTTTTCTATCAGTAATATGTAAATCAAATTCTTGTAGCAAAATAACCCACCTAATGAGTCTAGGTTTAGCATCTTTCTTTTCCATAAGATATTTAATAGCAGCATGATCAGTGTGAATAGTTACTTTGGAATCAACAATGTAAGATCTGAATTTTTCACAAGCAAACACAACTGATAAAAATTCTTTTTCAGTAGTAGCATAATTTCTTTGGGCACTGTCTAGAGTTTTGCTAGCATAATGAATAACATTTAATTTCTTATCAACTCTTTGTCCTAGAACAGCACCAACAACATAATCACTAGCATCACACATAATTTCAAAAGGCAAGTTCCAATCAGGTGGTTGAACAATAGGTGCAGAAGTTAAGGCTTTCTTAAGTGTTTGAAAGGCTTCTACACAGTCATCATAAAAAACAAATGGAACATCCTTTTGTAAAAGATTTGTAAGAGGCCTAGAAATTTTAGAGAAGTCTTTAATAAACCTCCTATAGAAACCAGCATGACCAAGGAAACTACGAATACCTTTAAAATCTTTAGGACATGGCATTTTCTCAATTGCATCAACTTTAGCTTTATCCACCTCAATACCTCGTTCAGAAATTTTATGCCCCAAGACAATACCTTCATTAACCATAAAGTGGCACTTCTCCCAATTCAAGACAAGATTAGTTTGCTCACATCTCTATAAAACTAGATCAAGGTTGCTCAAGCAATCATTAAAAGGAGTTCCATAAACAGAAAAATCATCCATGAAAACCTCAACAATCTTTTCACAAAAATCAGAGAATATAGCAGCCATACATCTTTGAAAGGTAGCAGGTGCATTGCATAAACCAAAAGGCATACGTCTATAAGCATAAGTTCCAAATGGGCAAGTGAAGGTGGTTTTCTCTTGATCAAATTGTGAAACAGGTATTTGAGAAAAACCAGAATATCCATCAAGAAAACAAAAGTGTGTGTGCTTAGATAATCTTTCCAACATCTGATCAATAAAAGGCAACGGGTAATGGTCTTTTCTAGTGGCTTTATTTAATTTTCTAAAATCTATTACCATTCTATAGCCAGTAACAATTCTTTGTGGAATAAGTTCATTTTTATCATTAGGAACAACAGTAATACCTCCCTTCTTAGGGACACAATGAACGGGACTTACCCATCTACTATCAGCTATGGGATAGATTCTACCTGCTTCCAGAAACTTTAATATTTCAGTTCTTACCACTTCTTTCATCTTAGGATTCAAATGTCATTGATGATCAACAACGGGTTTAGCATCAGGTTCCATATTAATCTTGTGTTGACAGAGAGTGGGACTAATGCCCTTAAGATCATCAAGAGTATATCCAATGGCAGCACGGTGCTTCTTCAGAATTTTCAATAATCTTTCTTCTTCATGTTCTAAAAGGTTAGCACTAATAATAACAGGATATATCTTTTTCTCATCAAGATAAGCATATTTCAAAGTGTCAGGCAATTGTTTCATTTCAAATATGGGATCACCTTTAGGTGGAGGAGGACCTCCTAGAGTTTTAATAAGCAAATTGTGTTTGAGCAGAGGTCGTTGTTCAAAGAAAATTTTATCTATCTCATTTCTTTTATGCATATGCATATCATTTTCATGGTCTAGCAAATATTGTTCTAGTGGATCAGTAGGAGGCACGACAATAGAAGCAAGACAAATTATTTCATCCTTACTAGGTAATTCTTTCTTATGAGGTTGTCTATTAAACTGAGAAAAAAATTAAATTCATGAGACTCATCACCAAAGCGAACACTGATAATTTGTTTATGACAATCTATAGTAGCATTGACAGTGTTCAAGAAAGGTCTACCAAAGATAATGGGACAAAAATCATCTTGTGGGGAACCAAGAACTAGAAAATCAGTAGGGTATGTTATTTTCCCACACAAGACTTCAACATCTCTAGCAATTCCAAGTGGTGTGATGGTGTCTCTATTAGCAAGTTTAATAGTAACATCTATGTCTTCTATTTCAGCGGGTGCTATTTCATTCATAATTTCTTTGTATAAGGTAAAGGAATCACACTCACGCTAGCACCTAAGTCACATAAACCATGATAACAATGATCTCCTATTTTAACTGAGACAACAGGCATGCCAACAACATGTCTATGTTTATCTTTCTCATCGGGTTTGGCAATTCTAGCAGCTTCATCGCAGAAGTAAATAACATGCCCATCAATATTTTCTACCAGGAGATCTTTAACCATAGCAACACTAGGTTCTACTTTAATTTGTTCAGCAGGTTTAGGTGCTCTAATATTACTTTTGTGAACCACAGTTGAAACCTTCGCATGTTCCTTTATCCTAACAGGGAAATGTGGTTTTTCAATATAAGCAGTAGGCACAACTGGATCAACATTGTAAATAATAGTTTCATCTTTAACTATGACCGGTTCTTTAATTTCTTCTTTAATAGGGGGATGCTATTTAAACCACTTCTCCTTAGGGAGATCAACATGAGTAGCAAAAGATTCACAAAAAGAGGCTACTATCTCAGAGTCAAGTCCATATATAGTGCTAAACTTGTGAAAAGCATCGGTATTCATAAAAGATTCAACACAATCAAATTAAAGCTTAATACCTGACTCTTTACCTTCATCGAGTTCCCAATCTTCAGAGTTGCATTTAATTCTTTCTAAAAGATCCCACCTGAATTCAATAGTCTTCTTCATAAACGAACCAGTACAAGAAGTATCGAGCATGGATTGATCATCACGAGAAAGCCGAGCATAAAAATTCTGAATGATAATTTCCCTAGAGAGCTCATGATTGGGGCATGAAAATAACATTGACTTAAGCCTCCCCCAAGCTAGAGCGATACTTTCTCCTTCACGAGGCCAAAAATTATATATATAATTCCGATCACGATGAACTAGATGCATAGGATATTTTTTTTGGTGAAATTCCAATTTTAATCGATTCCAGTTCCAAGATCCAATATCATCGCATAGCCTATACCATGTCAATGCTTTTCCCTTCAAAGATAAAGGGAAAACCTTCTTCTTAGCTTCATCCCTGGATAAACATGCAAGCTTAAATAATCCACAAATTTCATCCACATATATCAAGTGCATGTCAGGATGTTCGGTTCCATCTCCTGCATAAGGATTAGCTAGCAGTTGTTCTATCATACCAGTAGGAATTTCATAACCAGTATTTTCAGTAGGTGCAGTAGGTTGAGGGGCAACTAATTGTGCTTCGGTCGAGGTGAAGATACCCCGAACAAACACCTCAAAGGATGGTTCTCCATAGTAACAAGTGACAATAAATTTCAGCACGTAGTAATAATTTTTCCTTACCAATTTTCACTTACCAAGAGCGCTTCACTCCCCGACAACGTCGCCAGAAAAGAGCATTGATGACCCACAAGTATAGGGGATCAATCGTAGTCCTTTCGATAAGTAAGAGTGTCGAACCCAACGAGGAGCAGAAGAAAATGACAAGTGGTTTTCAGCAAGGTAATTTCTACAAGCACTGAAATAGTCGGTAACAGGTAGTTTGATAGGAAGATAATTTGTAACAAGCAAGTAATGGTAATGGTAAATAAAGTGCAGCAAGGTAGCCCACTCCTTTTGTGACAAAGGACAGGCCAAAACGGTCTCTTATGATAAGCAAAGCGTTCTTGAGGGTACACGGGAATTTCACCATATCACTTTCATCATGTTGGTTTGATTCGTGTTCGCTACTTTGATAATTTGATATGTGGGTGGACCACTACTTAGGTGCTGTTCTTACTTGAATAAATGTCGGGGCCGGATTTCAGGGACACAAAAATCCCAGAAATTAACCCCTCGTGTCATCACCAGCCCAGGATTATCGTTACTGGTGGACACGTCCTTGTTACAGATTACCAAGCAATTACAAGAATTGGATACAAGTCCATAAAGGTCTAATGATACAATGATGATATCTGGTGATGGGTGACGGAAGCGACTTGTGGTTCTCCAACGTCAATGGGGCTCCATTCCCACAGGAACGGCTGACCTGGATAATTCCTATCCCGCGTGGCTGCCATCCTAGGCTCCACACAGACGTCGCTGTGGTACTCCTCATAGAACTCCTAACCCGGCCAAGTAAATAGCCAGTGACAAGCCTGTGAGTACGTTTGAATGTACTCGCAAACATTATGAACACAAGATAAACCGAATGCATATGCTCATGCTGAATTAAATGTTATGCTCATGCTGACTGAAATTTAAATCATGACATGGTAATTATAATACGATGCAAAGAATAAATATAACAGGTTAGTGACAAGCAATACAAAAAAAAATTAATAGAAAAGAAATGGCAATCGGGTGTCCACAAGAGTAGTGGCGTGATAGGACCGCCTGAGAACTCGAGGGACGCCACGGAGAGGTCTTGAAAAGAAATGCCAGTCGGGTATCCACAAGAGTAGTGGCGAGATAGAACCGCCTGAGAACTCGAGGGACGCCACGAGAGGTCTTGAAAAGAAATGCCAATCGGGTATCCACAAGAGTAGTGGTGAGATAGAACCGCCTGAGAACTCGAGGGACGCCACGAGAGGTCTTGAAAAGAAATGCCAATCGGGTATCCACAAGAGTAGTGGCGAGATAGAACCGCCTGAGAACTCGAGGGACGCCACGAGAGGTCTTGAAAATAAAACTGAATGCCCAGGGTAGTCTAGCCAGCCCCTGAGACACTCAAAAAATAAAATAAGATAAACGGGTTAGTCACAATAATCATCATAGCATCAATAATATTCACAACAATAGTAATCTTAGAAAAATTCATGACAACATTAGTGATGACAATAATATCCTGCAAAAAATGAATCATGCACCATTTAATTATTTCCTCCGGAGACCGACACTAAGACCGACACTTGACCAACCCAGACTGTAGTCCTTAACCGCGGACACGGCTATTCGAATAGATATAACTCTGCAGAGGGTGTGCTCTTTACCCACAAGTAAAGGATTTCTTTAGCCAACCCCGAGATGCTGACTAATTCCCATTATGGTCTTTGGGTTGAAAACACACCTAACTAGCACACACCAGATTAACCGTCCGGATGCCACGAATCACCCAAAGCATCTTTCCAGAAAACTCTAAGTCGGGGAGGCCATCGTCTCGACTAGCATGGGATCACTATTTATATGCGCGGATTACAAGGGGGCACCCCCTCTCGGCTACAACCGGAAACACCCATGCCCCCTGACCCAATGACAGGATTTAGTCCACGGCCATGGAAACCCTCATCGTGGCCCTCTGTAAGGTGTGTGCACGGAAAGGGGTTATCAACTTACTGAACCATACCCTACCTATGGCAGGGACAAGTGGTAGCACGAATCAAGTATGGGGGTTACCGGAACAAGACTCGATCTATGGTCGACTCAGGAGGTTAAGTTACCTGCAGTGATTAGCACAACATATTATCCCGGTGGTACCCAACAGGGTCACCACCTGACATGTCCCGACATGCCCTTACTGATCATTCTCGTCACCACGAGAATTCAGTTCACGGTCACTTTACTTATGACTGATTCTTTCCTGCAGTTTAGTCCATAACAACATGGGCATACATGACAAGTGAGAGTAACCATACTCACTCATACTTCATGCTTTAAAGATGACAGCAAAATAGCCATGGATCATGCATGCAAAAATAGCCATATGCAAATTCTATTAAAAAAATTATCACAACCATGATTCAAATATTCTAGCTAGCAACCACAAAAACATTCACCATATCAAGTGTTCAAGATGCTTGCCTTGAGCATGCAGAAGTGTTGGTTGCACTCCAAAATTTTGAAAACTCTTTTCTTCCCTCCATTTCCTATTTTCAAAATTACTGAAGTCACCACATAAAGCAAAAACAGTACTAAAAAGTTATTTGGAAAATTTTGAAATAAATACTAAAATAAACTAGATTAAATATAAGGAATTACAAAAAAAGAATCAATTTATTTGGAGTTCATATGATTTTCCTATAGAATTTCTAAGATGGAATAATTGAAGAAGTGGACTATTTAATAGATCCAGTAGGAACAAGGGTTAGGAAAAATGTTCACCTAATCTAGATAAATAGAGCATGATTCTATGAGACTGTAGAAATTTGAATCATCAAATTTGGATTTAAAATGACTGCTTTGGAAATATTTGAAAACTGCTGAGAAAAGAAAGAGGATAAGGACAGGAGCGCGCCCTGAGCGCTGATTAGCCGTAAGGCGTTACTGGGCCGAGCCCAGCCGTTTGGCTGCGTGGAAGGGCCGATGACGTCGATAGCATACTCCAATAATACGCTTTCCCCGCAGAGAAAACGTAAGCACAGGAATGCGCTGCTGGCGGGACAGAGGTGACTCACCGACAGGTGGGGCCCACCTGTCGGGTTTGTCTTCCACCCTTGCGCGCGCCTGGGCAGAGACAGGAGCGAGGCTCCGGTGGCAATCCCTGGCGGTAGGGACCTCCATTCGCGGAACTGGCTGCACCGGCGTGTTCCTAATGGTGGGCCACATCCGTGGAAGGGAGAGAAGGTCGCCGGAGAGCTCGGATTCGAGTGGGGCTTCAAGCATGGCGGAGGCGAGCTACGGGTGGAAGAGGGCTTTTGCCCCTGAGCTTGCTCCGGTGAAATTGGCGAGGGGGATGGCTCGGTGGGTGCTCCAGGAGTCGAGTGGTGAAGAAATCAGAGATGGGGAGGCTCTGGTTAGCTCAGGTTTAACCTGGAAGTGGCGGAGGCCGTGGCGGTCGGACACGACGAGGACGGCCATCTCCGGCCAGTTTGCTGCTCTAGCACGTTCATAGAGGGAATAGAGGATGTGATCATGATCGAGGACGAGTTCACGGTGGCCTTTTATAGGCGGGGTAAGGCGGTCGCGCGGCTCCCGAAGATAAGCACGGCGGGGCAGCCATTTATGGTGCCGTCGAGGTGGTTTTGGGCAGTGGCGATGGTCAGCGAGGCCGGTGAGTTCAGCGTGGACAGTGGCCGCCCGTGGATAAGCTCTGGTGGTTGGCATTTAAGGAGGCAGAGACGTGGCGGAGGGAAACTCGTCAGGCGGTGGCTGAGGGCGGCGTGGTCGGCGGTGGCCGGCACTAGCGACAGAGGGGAGGTGTCGGTGGGGCGCGTGGGTGTCCCGCAAAGCTCCTGGATATGGCTGGCGTGCGGGGCAGTGGTAGAGAGGCCACGCGGGGCGGTGCCGACGCCTGCAGTCCCGGCGCTCTGGCCACGCGCAGTGCACGCACGCTATGCGTTTGATAAAATGCCAATGGCATCTACATGGATCAAAACGAGCTGAAATTTAACAGGATGGTACCTCTGATCATGAGAGGAGTGATGGACATGCTAGTTTAGTCATAGGAGCTAGTGTGCAATGCAAGCTAGAAAGATGAAAAATTTCTGGCATGCACACAATCTGTTTGACAAAATGATAGAGCTAGGTAGGGAAATTTATTGGAAATGATACTTGGCAGGATGGTGCCTCTTTAGATGATAGAGATGATGGTCGAGTGGTTTTGCGAAAAGGAGAAACTTGCTAGTGCAAGTTTGGCAGAATTTCTATTCTGGACAGAAACTTGGGGGGTTTATTTGGTGAACTAAAAAGATGTAGTTGGAGCTGAGCTCCTGGACTTAAGGGTTTGGTTGGAAGAACTATAAGTGGGAAATTTTTTAGAATTTTTAGAGCAAGGAAAATTGGGGTTGTAGTTGTAACTAAAGAATGGGACAGAATTGAAAAGAGGTTGTTTCACTCAAATTTTACAAAAGACCAAGTTGGATTTTTGCATAAAAGTGATATATAGGCATCACATGACCCCTCATAGTTTTTGTGGAATATTATGAGAATTATTTAAAATGGGTGTAATGCAACAGAGGCATTTAAAGTATTGAAATAGCTTTTAAAAGAATTGTTTTGGTCAAAATTTTATTATGAAAATAATTCCTACTGTTATCAAAGTATAAATGAAATGGTTTGAGAAGACTACCAAAACCACAATATTATTACCAAAAATTTCTATATGGAGGGAAGAATTTTGGAAAACAGAAACGAAACATACTCTTAATATAATTCAAAATTTTATTTCTGGCAAAATTTTACTTATAAAAATATGATTAAATTTTTGGGGTGTTATAACAAACCTCCTACTTATGATTAACCCTCTCACAAGCATCCGCAACTACGAGAAAAGTATTAAGATAAAATCTAACCATAGCATTAAACTTTTGGATCCAAATCGGCCCCTTACGAATTAGCGCATAAACTAGGGTTTAAGCTTCTGTCACTCTAGCAACCCATCATCTAATAACTACTCCACAATGCATTCCCTTAGGCCCAAATATGGTGAAGTGCCATGTAGTCGACGTTCACATGACACCACTAAGGGAATCACAACATACATATCATCAAAATATCGAACACATATCAAGTTCACATGATTACTTGCAACATGACTTCTCCCGTGGCCTCAAGAACAAAAGTAACTACTCACAAATAATAATCATGCTCAAGATCATAGGGGTATTAAATAGCATAATGGATTTTAACATATAATCTTCCACCAAATAAACCATATAATAATCAACTACAAGATGTAATCAACACTACTAGTCAGCCACAAGTACCAATCTAAGGTTCCGGTACAAAGATTGAACACAAGAGATGAACTAGGGTTTGAGAGGAGATGGTGCTGTTGAAGAAGTTGATGGAGATGGCCCTCCCAAAGATGGGAGATTTGTTGGTGATGACGATGGCAATGATTTCCCCCTCCTGAAGGGTAGTTCCCCTGGCGGAATCGCTCCGCCGGAGGGCAAAAGTGATCCTGCCCAAGTTCTGCCTCGAGACAGCGGCGCTTCGTCCCGAAAGTCCCCCTCTGATTTTTTCTAGGTCAAAATGACCTATATACCAGAAGATGGGCACCGGAGGTGGGCCGAGGAGGGCACAACCCACCAGGGCGCGCCTGGGGGCCCAGGCGCGCCGTGGTGTCTTGTGCTCACCAGGGTGGCCCCCTCCAGTAGTTATTTGCTCCAGTATTTTTTATATATTGCAAAATAATTCTTCGTAAATTTTCAGCTCATTTGGAGATGTGCAGAATAGGTAACTCTGACGTAGCTTTTTCAGGTCCAGAATTCCAGCTGCCGGTATTCACCCTCTTTGTGTAAACCTTGCATATTATGAGAGAAAAGACATTAGAATTACTCCAAAAAGCATTATTATGCATAAAAACATTGTAAATAACAGTGGGAAAACATGATGCAAAATGCACATATCACCGTGCTACCGCAGGCACCGAGAACAGCCCGGACCCCCGCTTCCGCCCAAGCCGGTGGATAGCTCTAAGGTTTCCCTTCCTGCATTCAGAACTTATCAATTCGTCCCACGCTATATAGTTAAGCAAAACTATCTATAAATCGAGCATATCTTTTATCCGAAAGGTAGTGGGCTTTCACCCGTACTCGCCCTTCCACTTCACACTTTCTAAATTAGGCTGAGTGTATGCGCACATGAAAACAAACAGAAAATGAGTGAGCACTTTCTTTCTATAGACAACGGTCAAGTCTGCGATCCAAACAGTGATGAAAAGAATTATCAAATCATTCATGGATGGACGTGAAAGAAGGAAGAACCAAATGGCACTGCTTCCTCAAAGCGAGTTCCGGGTACCCGACCAAGGGACTAAGGAAACACCAGTACATGTCATACAGAAGTTCCACTCATCCCTCCGCTAGCCCAACCTAAGTTTCTATCGGACTGAGCTATTCTTCAATCCAGTGCCCTAATCCTTTCAAACTTGGGTCCAGAAAATAGTGCTATGGTACAACCTGGGGACGTCAATGCACATTCTAAGTGGGCTGCATGGGTCGGCCCTTTCACCTCATTCTTTTTCGTTTCCACGCTCTGAAACCGGGTTCTTTCACTTCAATCTCTCTCATAATCAAGCTGAGATATGATGCTGTTTCATCCTAAAATTATGTGTGCCCGGTCATGACACCAAGAATAGGATCCTGTGAATAATCTTCAGTCTTAGGGCATGCTAGAAGTAAGAATACCAAGTTCAGACTGACTAGAAATAAAAAAAGAGGCAAGAAGGACCTAGTCAATTTTCAATCTACAAGTGTGCAGAAAAGGAACAGTTCTTCATTTAGGGCTCAAGGTATCTCAATCTTCAATTTATAATATTTATATCAAGACAATCACATTTTTATGCTATCATAGTCCACGAAATTGGTTTGTAAATATACTACATTGTGAGCAACAAGACGTGATTCTCTATTAGGTTTTCTGTCGTTTGACCGAATCTTGCACGAGAATTGTTGTGGTTGCTTCATTTTCATAATGATAGTGACGTGCTGGTTGAGATCCTTCGAAAATAAAAATGGCAGGTGAAAAAGACCATAGACGTCTAAATTTCTTGTTGTGTTTAACCTTTTGAGTTATGTCAATGTAATAAAAAAAGTGACAATTTTTTGGAAAGTGAGATTCGCACTTACAAGATGAACAGGGGCGTTCAAGTGAATATGTAGTAAAATGTCCCATTTTTGGCTTCAAAGATGAGCTAGGTAACTCAAATGAAATCAAAATAACCATTTGTCGAGTAAAAAAAATGTTCAATAACCAAATGCAACATGAAATATTTCTTGACGACGTAGGAAACAAATTCAATCCTAGTCCTTCCTAGTTGCCTCCCAATATTTCTTGACTCTAATGAAGTAGAAAGGAACATACCCCTGCACAAACCTGCTTATTCAAAGAGGTGGCCATGAATGATAAAAAATATAAACCCCAAAACCCAACCGCAACCAAAAAGATTTAAAATTTTAGAAACCAAATATATTTCTCGGCTGCCAGCATAGGATTGTTCGAGCGTTGTCATGGAGACGGTATGTGATCAATATGGAAAATTAGGAAACAGACAAGACAATTCTTCACTATAAATTGCATTAATGAAACACACACAAGTTCCCTCGTTGCAATTTAATGGTTGAAAAGGAATCATACTACTCTAACACAGTGAGACTGATTTATTATCTAAGTTTGAATTTAATTTTTTTAATAATAGGAAACAAGGTTAGCATACTATAGCATAGATTAAGGTACCTCTCTTATGATCTGGGCATAACGCGGGAGACCATATATTATGTTACAAGTTGATATACAAATGCTTTGTTAGAAAAATATGATAATACTACTCATGTAAGCTCCTAATCTCACACCCAAATAATAAATGTATTGATCAATCAAAGGATAATTTCAATAGCTACCATGTGTTTAAAGAACATCACCGTGTTGATCAAACATCATATTTTCAGGTTACGCCTCCTATTCTAACAGAACTAGACAACTGATAGTCACAATTAGCATGCAAAAACTAGAATAAGTAGGAACATAAAATAGCAAGTAAAAGGAATCTAAAAGAAGTGTATGTTTTCACATTAGACAAGAATGTGAATTTCATGGCCTATTGGCTCGACTATACATATTGTTGGAATACTTTATCTCAATATTACAACTTTCAAAACATCTTTACCAATGGAAGGATGCATTGATCAAATGCTGATGAACATATAACTTTTTCACTAACCTTTCCTATAATTGGTTCATCTGAAGAATCTTGAGAATCAAACATTTTTGGGCGAGCCCATCATCCTCGATATGCATGACCCGGGCACCAAAAATGGGTGTGTGGACAATACATAAGAACGACATGATCCAACAACCTTCGAATGTCCACTCTCTGTAGATGGAGTGATGTGTTGTTTCCTTGAGGAGAAAGGAGGAACAACTTGTGGGGCAGGAAGCCATTTATAGAGCAGAGCCTGCAACAACTATCAAGCAAGAAATGCATGGAGGCGTCGGATGCGAGGCCAATCCGTGTGAGGCGCATGAGAGAAGGTGTTATCCAAAGGATCAAAGCGGGTTGGGTCACACATAGAACCTGTGACACCAAAGGTGGAATGGAGTAATAGAGGAGGAGGTGGTGTGCGTAAGGGGCAGAGCGATGGTAGTTAAATGTTGCATTGCTTTTGGGGGAGAATTGATGGTTTGGAGGAGAAAGATGACGGAGTCAAAGGAACGAGATTGATTCAGTCGGCTGGAATTGGACTAGAATTCGTACGAAGTTTGGACGATAGAGATGTCATGTAGTCGTCGCATCCACCCAAAGGGTATCTTGAGGCTGGCTAGATTTACTCCAATTTCTTTGATCGTGTTAGCTACTTAAAAGCAAGAAGGTTTTGACATATCTGACTACAATTCGTATGACATTACAACACGGTTCCACCTGATTTTCTGACATTTCACAAGATTTTACTAGATTATGCAAGGTGTGGTAATTGTTTGACAAGTTTGCACTAGATTTTGCACCACTTGACAGTGTGAGATGAAACAAGCATCCGCTGTCAATGTAGTTATGTATCTGATGGACATTATTTTGGTAAGGCATATGAACCATTGTCTTTCTTTTCTGCAAGGTAGATGAACAGATTGTTAGTGAGAACATTTTATGAGATATAGCTTCTTCGCCTTCGCTACTCCCTCCACTCCAATGTTCCACATTCAACAACCTAACCAAGCCGAGATGAGGAAGGGGATGAATAATCAAAAACAACGATCTAGGTGGGACTTCAAAAGATTATGGAGTAAGATACTTGTCTTCAGAAGTTCACATAAACAAGAGAAAAACAAAACAATAATAAGGAAGAGAGAGAGAGAGAGAGAGAGAGAGAGAGATGATGCATGCACATGTTGAATCCTTCATTCCACGAGGGTTGTGTCAAAAAGCCGCCTCAAACAGCGTAACTATATGTAGAATCAATCTAGAGATATGGTCGCCTTCATGATTACAACCTCAGTGTGATTATATAAGTAAGGAACAATAGACATCTAGAGAAAATATATGACCCAGTTAGACATGGAAGAGAAAAGAGTTTTGCTTCTGTACCCCCTCCCCTACTTTTGAGGGCATTCTCATACATTCACGATCAACTTTCTACTCCTAATTCTCCCAATCAAAAAAGAGGTCAGAACAATCTAATATTTTAATTGAAGGGCTATATTCTAATCTACACCTTTAAAACTGCATCGAAGTCTGTAAACTTGTCTAAGCGGGGTTGTACCGAAGCAAAACTCATTAAGCAAAAAAAAGATAACGTCTGTAGCAATTGTTATGTTATTTTGTTTTCTCTCTTAAACTCGAAAATCCTTGTGGAATATAAGAAGTGAATGGCATGCATACCTAGTATGCCAATATGATGGACACCAAAGGGATCACATTTTTCTTATTAGCACCTACAACTTGTTGAAAAATGGATGCTTAATTTACTTACTACATTAATTTATAAATATTGTATCTAGGTACAAAATAAGTAAATAGAACAAAAAATATATAAGAATTTACAATATTATTTTTAGATATAACATATATGTACACTACTAGGTAATTAAAAATAGAACATGTGACTGAGGAAAACATCATCAAGGAGATTGACCACGAGAAGATCTTATATGCATATGCAATACATGCAGTAATATATCGCCAGATGGATCCATGAGATGACAATTTGAGCATTGGAATTGAAATTTTTAAAAAGGTGAAACTGCTGAGGGACTACACTACTCTGCATTCTTTCAGAAGTACTTATACATCATAGATGAGAGGTTAATGTCTCTTAGTAAAGCTAGCTATCGTGTACTCCACCTGACCATTTTTTGTAACACTAGGTTGAGGTTATAAGCTGATGCTTTGACCTGCTCTGCGGTAATTTATTGTTTTGTTTAAGTTCAATTTTTGGGTCACAGCACTTGATTTTTCAAAGTTTAAAATAAGAAAACATTGCAGAGTGGCATGTTTATAGAGGTACTGGAGGGAGTGCATTGAGCACTTTTGTGGCCTCTTTGATTAGTTTTATTCTGACAGCACAATATCTTGTAGGAAATAAACTATTGAACGGACAAAACATCAAGTTTCTAGAATTGGAAAAATGTCAATAATAAAAATGTTCGAGGCAAAATTACAAAAGTAAAGTTTTACAGGACTAGGAATAACTGACAGCAAATTGTTCAAAAGCAAACTGATATAAGGAAACAACTATGTCTTGACACTTGGCGTCTTGGAACATATTGCTGGAACATTAGGCAATGGATGTCTTGACACTTGACGTCATGTGCGAGGGAGCTGGGAACAAACTACAGACTCATCACCGCCGGTCTCAAGCGTCAACATGTATGGGGCGATCATCGCCATCGGCCAAGTTCTGTTGCCGCACAAGGGTAAGGCTCCCCTCTGTGACGTCCACCCAGAACACCTCGACATCTATGTCTACCTGTTCGCTAGGGAACACGATGAGGATGTCACGCACGAGCTGCATTCTCACCATCCCGTCACGGTGGCGGGCCAATCGCAGGAAGGATCTGATGGCCGAGTTGTTACTGCACCTGTGGCACACGAAATGAGGCTGCGGCCAGAGCGCATATCTGAGCACGTCCCCTTCGAGGGTTGGCAGGTAGAACTGGCCACGCACGGAGAGGCCGGACTCTGACAGCGCCGGCCAAGTATCCATGATCTGCCACCTGGCGTCGCCGGGCTTGGCGTGCATAATCACTTCCCTGGGCGCCCCCACCGTCACATAGAGCACCACGATGGGATCAGCCTCGCCGTCGTGGTAGACCAGTCCTGCCGCGTTCCACTCGATCGGCAAGGGAGGGTTCTCGAGGAAGACGTTGGGCAGGTCGGCGACGCCCCCGGTCACTGGGTTGAACAGACGCATCTCCCACCCCAAGGCTAAGAGCACCAGGAGGCCCTCGGCGCTGGCGACGACGTCCCCGTACTCCGGAGGGATGTTGAGCTCGATGGAGGCGCCCGTGATATTGTTTACGAATCTGGCCTTCTCGTTGATGCGCACATGATCCCCTTTGGCCATCTCCCAGTGTCGCGGGAAGAAGCGCGGGTCCATGCCCATCAGCTTCGGGTCGGCGGTGGCGGCCCACCACGACTTGCACACACCTCTCAGCGCCATGTAGTCTTTCACGTCGGAGAGCAACACCAGGTCCGCCACCTTGGGTAGCAGGTCAGCGAAGATGATTTCCCAGTCCAGACTGTCCAGCTCATCCGTAGAGGTGCATACGCTGCAAATCAAGAGATTGGAGTAAATCTAGCAAATCAAGAAATACTCCACTAGAGATTAGAGATTCAGTTCACCGATGCATGCTTTGAATACTTGGAAATCAAGAGATTAGAGATTCATTTCATCCACGCATATGCTTTTGAACTTGAAATTAATCTAGCAACAAGAAAATATATAAACTAGATCTAATCCGTAAGAGATATAGCTATATGCATGCGTATAGTGTACCCACTGTTTGTGGCCGGAATCATCGGGGCCGGCAATGAACGGCCGGCCAATCTCCGGCGCGGCTGCAGGGGCTATGGTGGCGGCGGCTGCAACAGGGAGCTGTGATTCCATTTTGTGGCTAGGGTTGTTGGGAGGGTAGGATGGCTTGTGGAGGGTAGGATGGGTTGGCTTTAAATGGCAGCCGGGCAGCTACAAGTGGAAGGGAACGCTGTGTGGATCGAACCAAAATGGAAGGTAGTAGAGAGACAGAAAGTCACAGCTAGGCTAAGCGACGAGATTAATTATACGACCAGCTGGTGTACTTTTTCGTCATAAATTAATAGGCTTCGATCCTGTACCGTTGGATGCCAATCAAATGGCGCTCATTTGGAGACCGTTAGCTGTTCACGTGATTATATCAGAGGAAGAAGGGAGTTGCACGTGCATACTACATGCAGTGCAATTCAACCGTACTCCCTCCGTTTCTTTTTACCCCGGGTACAAGATATGTTTGAAGTTTAAGTACATAAAGTTTGACAAAATTTATTTTTAAAAATATCAACATATACAATAGTAAATTTATGTAGCATGAAAATTAATTTAATGACGTATCTAATGATATTGATTTCATATTGAGAATGTTGATATTTGTTCCAATAAAGTTGGTCAAACTTTACAAAGCTTGACTTCAGATAAATTTTATATGCAGACTAAAAAGAAACGAAAGAAGTACAAATGAACACAAAATGGATACAGTTTAGCAAACATACACAAATTCATCGAAGAATATGACAATTTGTGGTCCGCACACAAAAAATATTATGTGAACAGCACATGAAACAATTTACTTATAATATCGTCTATTTTGCATAGTTAAAAAGAGCTCATATTTTAAATGAAATTTTGTAGGGAACAAGATACAACATAACCTATGCCAACATAACCTATTTTTAATAGATACAAAAAACAAACCTATGGCAATTATTTGATTCTAGGCGGTTCCTGCTGTAGAATTTTATAACCACATATATGCAGTGCCATTCACACATACACATATGCCCTGAAAGTTTTTGTATGCTAAGACACTATACTAGTTTTGACCAAACACAAAAGCTTATGTCTCAATGCATTGATAATATGAGAGAACAAGTATTTTTACAAGCCTAGTGATAGGCCAACACCCCCAAAGTACAACGCTACACTTCTAAGTAGCAACCATTGTGAGAAGTGTGGTTAGACACACTGCCACGACCTTCACCCACAACCAAGCCTTAGACTTGATCTTGTCGAGCAAACTAGTGATGATCATCATTATCGAAGAAAAGGTCATTATGATGCTTCCAATCCCACCAAGCCATGAGCATAATCACTGAGGAGGTGCCCTTGCACATGACAAACGGGGTGGAATGGTAGGTTTGTTGCCACCAATCAAGAAAGTGATCAATGGCGATGGGTGGCCCAGCTATGGATCAGATCCAAGATAGAAATTCATGCCACGAGGTCCATGAAAAAGCGTAACTAGTGTGAAGGCGAGCCTTGGAATCCATCATCTAGTAATAGAGCATGCACCACAAATAGTGTTGTGAGCTTATTGCTGCAAGGAACTATCGCTTAGGAGTAGTTGTTGGGCCTTTAAGTGCAGATGTTTTTCAGCAAGTGGTAACGTTCCTCTGAGAAACTAAGGTATCAATTCGTAGAGAAAACACCACTAGTTACTCTTAAGAAACACTACAACCCAAATAAGAACCCGCTTATGTCCTAGACAGTTATAGCGAGGCTGTCAATCTCACTACTGCTACTTGGAACAAGTTAGAACAAATAATGCGGAATAACATATTTTTATATTTTCAGATTAATTAGTAACTGAAAAAAGAGCATGTGATTGAGTTTTGGAGAGTTTTCTTATGAAGAAAATTGGACCGTAGTTGACAAGTTCACTAGTAGCATCTCCCATTACAGTGAAGACACATAAATAAAAGCATATTAATTATAGGACCAGGTGTAATTTTTTTGAAAATTTACTAGGCTTTGATCCTTTACCATTGGATGCTAGTCGTACGGCACATATTTTGAGACTAGGTAATATAGTAAGTTATTCAGGTGATTAAAGCAGAGGAAGAAACAGTTGCACATGCATACACACAGTTCAATTCAAACGTACACACACAGTGCATTCACAAAAAATGTGAACAAACTCATCGATATAATTTAGGATACATTGTGTTGACGCAATATTTCATCCAAAAATATGACAATTCCAGGCCTGCAAAAAAATGTGAATAACACATGATACTATTCACATATTTCTTCTTTTTTTATTCATAGTTAAAAGTTGTGAAAAAACATGTTAATTAAGTTATTGTTTTGGGAAGCTTCTTGGGGTTCATGATGATTCTACTAGACAAGTGTGATAAGCTTCTGAGATCTGGCTAAAAAAGCTTCTGAGGCATACGAGCACTTTGTGTGAGCAATTTTTGCGATGCTATATACCGGGGTCATGTAAGAGAGAAGATTTGTGAAGCAAGAAATGATGTCAAGGTGGACTCTGAACCTCTGAACAACTTTTACATGCTTTGATATTTCTCATTTCGTGAAAGAAAGCTAAGCTTTCAAGCGGTATGCCAGGAAATGCAATATACACTTCTATCATTTGAGGCTTCATGGTTAGGTATTTGACGTGCAACTTAGCTATTCTTGATTTTGTGCAATCAACCTTTGATCAGCTGGATTCAGTGCCAAGTAATAACTTATAGAGGTCTGTACAGATGCTATCGACAATGTCACCGTGATTTCGACGTCGTTCACCAAACAATTAGGAATATGCACTGCAGTGTCATACTCAGTTGACACAACCTAGACGCCTCCAGGGTCGCTCCCGAGCGACCCCGGAGGCACAGCCGCTACCGCCCAAACTTTTACTCTAGCCACCAAACCCTACCACCGCCACTGCAGTAGGCCGACTCTCGGCAGACGGCGTCGGTGAGGCGCTCCCGCTGGTCCCTCTCTCCTATTCTTGCGCCTCTACTTTGATGTCGCTTGAACTACGTCGGTATTTCCCCAAAGAGGAAGGGATGATGCAGCACAGCTACGGTAGGTACTTCTCTCAGTTATGAAACCAAGATTATCGAACCAGTAGGAGAACCAAGTAACACTATGTAAATGGTACCTACACACAAAGAACAAATACTTGCAACCCGACGTATAAGAGGGGTTGTCAATCCCTCTCGGGTAAAGGATAGATTGGTTTGTATAATTTTGGATAAATAGATCTCGCAATAAAACAAAATAAAATAAAGAAAGAAAAAGGGCAGCAAGGTATTTTTGGGTTTTTGGAATACTAGATCTGAAAACAAAAGCGAAAAAATAGATCTCAAAGCAAATATGATAAATAATAGACCCGGGGGCCGTAGATTTCACTAGTGGCTTCTCTCGAGAAAAATAGCATACGGTGGGTAAACAAATTACTGTTGGGCAATTGATAGAACTTCAAATAATTATGACGATATCCAGGCAATGATCATTATATAGGCATCACGTCCAAAATTAGTAGGCCGACTCCTGCCTGCATCTACTACTATTACTCCACACATCGACCGCTATCCAGCATGCATCTAGTGTAAAGTTCATGAAGAAACGGAGTAATGCAATAAGAACGATGACATGATGTAGACAAGATCTATTCATGTAGGAATAGACCCCATCTTGTTTCCTTAATGGCAACGATCAATACGTGTCTTGCTGCCCCTTCTGTCACTGGGAAAGAACACCGCACGACTGAACCCATCACAAAGCACCTCTTCCCATGGCAAGAAAAATCGATCTAGTCGACCTAACTAAACCGAAGATTCGAAGAAGAAATACGAGGCCATAAGTAATCATGCATATAAGAGATCAAAAGAAGACTCAAATAACTTTCATGGATAAAATAGATCTGATCATAAACTCAAAGTTCATCGGATCCCAACAAACACACTGCAAAAAGAGTTACATCAAATAGATCTCCAAGAGACCATTGTATTGAGAATCAAAAGAGAGAGAGAGAAAGCCATCTAGCTACTAACTACGGACCCGTAGGTCTACAATGAACTACTCACGCATCATCGGAGAGGCACCAATGAGGATGATGAACCCCTCCGTGATGGTGTCTAGATTGGATCTGGTGGATCTGAAACTTGCAGCTGCTGGAATTGTGTTTCGTCGACTCCCCTAGGGTTTTTGGAATATTGGGGTATTTATAGAGTAAAGAGGCGATGTGGGAGGCCACCGAGGTGGGCACAACCCACTAGGGCGCGCCTGGGCCCTCAGGCGTACCCAGGTGGGTTGTGCCCCCCTCGGGGCACCCCTCTGGTACTTCTTTGGCCCACCGGATATATTCTGGTCCAAAAAAAATCTCCAAGAAGTTTCGCTGTGTTTGGACTCTGTTCGGTATTGATTTTCTGCGAAGTAAAAGACAAGCAAAAAACAACAACTGGCACTGGGCACTATGTCAATAGGTTAGTCCCAAAAAATGATATAAAGTTGCCATAAAATGATTATAAAACATCCAAGAATGATAATATAACAGCATGGAACAAGCAAAAATTATAGATATGTTGGAGACGTATCATACTTCAAATCCCCACCCCTCCTCCATCACCCATCGACTAATCGATCTGGGGTCATCAGCCGCCATCCAGTCCAGCTCTGGTGGACGCTCGCACAACTGCCTGATGCGCCGCATGACATGTGACCTCTAGGGTGCATCCCTCTGTCGAGGCGCCCGATCTAGCGGCCGATTGTCTGCTCCATGTGCCTAGCAGCGTCAAGCTCGGATGAGTCCACAACTATAGACAAGGTGATGGCCTTTGCCCGTGCGGTGGCCGGCCAATAGCCCTACGGTCTATGGATTAGTGGTGCTTAGCTAAATTCGATCGACTGGATGGTGCTCACTGCAAACTGTATTGCAGCAACTTCCTACGGCACCATGATGGCGGTAGTCATCGAAAGGTCATCAGGAGGGTTCATCTCTCTTGATTCGGTAGTTCACTTCAGCGGTGAGATAAAATTATGGATGATGGCTTAATGTAGAGGGATGTTAGTTGTGTAATGGTGGCATTCTTGTAGCGACCCGCCCCGAATGGATCGGAGTCTCTGTGCTTAAGTGTCATCCCTGGATCGGTATGCTAGCACAGACAGTACACGATGAAATATAACAGAGTTCAATCACAGACCTTATTACATCAGGGTCCTCAAAAGAGTATTAATTACATAAATATGGCTGAAGGCCATCTAAAATAAATAACTGCGGAAGCATTGTAGATAAATGAGTCCATCCAACTCCATGGCAAATGTTGAGTGCGGACAATGACCTATCGCACCATATTCCTCGTCGGAAAACTCTGCAACATGAGACGTTGCAGCCGTGTAGGTCAACATATGGAATATGCTGGCAAAGTAGAATAATAACGAAATTTCTACCTCTATATACAATATGGCTGGTGGAGGCTCTAAGTTTAATTTTTCCATAAAGCTAATTTTGTCCTACATCAAGTTAATTAAATTATTATTACAAAGTTTATGCCATTAGTGAGATGGTTATATAGCTGCGGGGATCGCGAAAAAGTGGCGGCTACAACACATGAGTGACTTCAATGGCGGTGCTACCCGAGCACCCCATCTCGAGCTCCGGCGCGAAAGCCTAGGTCACACCCGAGTGGGTATACCTAGCAATGGCGATGTTTTTCTTGCGTCGTTACCCTGTTGAAGGTGTTGCTCGGATATGTTCGGAAAGATTGTTCAGGGTGAAAAACTAGATTTTGGCCTTGTGGTTGGATCCGTTGATAGCGGTGCTTGAGTGTCGCTCCCTTCCTAAAGGAAAGGTTGGATCCTTTTTCTTCAAATTATTTTCAGACATGATAAACCACATGCAATCACCACATTTCCAAGAACAAGAAGGAATTCGAGCTCTAAAAATCACGAAACACATGCTAACAAGCTCCAAAAGAACACTTGAAGAGTAAGGAGATGGTACGAAGAAGATATCAATGGGTAATTGCCTAATTGGGTATCTACCTCGCTCGCTCTCTACTCTCTAGAGCTGACGCAAATGGCGTATTACGGAAGTACGTCTGCTGCCTGCAGGGGCAGCACATGGTGTACCAACGAGTCTAGATATATTTAAAGCCTAATAATCCATGCTTAATAAGGATAACTAACGAACGGTTGCGAATTAGCAACCATTGAAGTCGCGCTTGTCCCGCTCGTCGCACCCCTTGCGAAAAGACGGAAACGTCCCCTTGTACTTGTATATATACCTGAGATCATCAATAAAGGAACACACACTTGATTCATTTGTTGCTTCTCTATTTCTCTTGATCTCTATTTTTAATGTAACGGAGGAGCGATGACTCCCGGGAACAACGGCGATGGAGAGCACAAGGCCACAGAAGACGACGAGTGCCAATATAATCAATGTGGATACGGGTGGGCGGGGGCTGTAAAGATTGGAGCGCGGGGAGGGTTGGTGGGCCCGGTGTACGGGAGGGTATGAATGTGCGAGGAATCAGAGATACGTCCAGTGCTTGGCTGGAAAATTGACAGCGGCCATGCAAGCATGAATGTTGTTTGAAAAGGAGGAAGAGAGGACCTTCAATGGTGTGTATCCGTTGCAGCGTGGACGTGGGCAGGGAGCTTTAGAGGAAGGCGTTGGCTGGAGCAGGAGATGTTGATGCGTGCATGCCGTCCGGAGGCGGGGACAAAGTTTTGGATTTTGGACGGAAAAACGAGATTCCAACGAAAGGAGTATCGTTCCACCTATGAATAAATAAATAAATCCGTGTCTGTTTTATTTAGGTCTTGAGAAGAACGGAGATGCTGCCCGGAAAAGCCGCCTAATAAAAAAAAAGGGTACCTATAAGCATTCTAGTTATCATTGCCATGCTAGATTGAACATGACCATGGTATGATTCACATCGCTGACTAATCCCATTGTTTTGTTCTTTCACTACAGCCTTACATCCAGAAGCTAGATTCAAGCCGGATAAAGCTGGGCCAGCTAGAGCAAGAGCTTCAACGTCCTAGGCAGCACGTACATACAGAAATAACACAACCTGGTTGATCAATAAGCGTTGCACTTAATGACCGTCCACTGCCAGGGATGAAACACAACAAGGCGCATACGAGTATCCGGGGAGCCTGCATGTTGACTTGGCTCATCTCCGGTTCACTGGACCAGTGCTGATGGATCGAATACATCAACTGGGCGCACGAGAAGACCACATCTGGGTACTGCTGATGGATCGAATACATCAACTGGGCGGACGAGAAGACCACAACTGGGTACTGAATTTCTCACCCTTATTTATCCATGATGTTGTTTTCTCCTTGAGTATGCATTTGATGTAGTCAAGATCAAGCTCAATCCTACTTAGATGTTGTATTTGTGGCCTATGATCATTGATAAGTAAGGTTACTGTGGAGTTACCATCGTACTAGCTGGGAAAAACACCATACTAGAGCCTGCAAATAAATGGCCTCCGAATCTTCTAGTTCTTGCTGTATTGAAACAGGGACATGATTTTTCTCTTTCCCGACCAGCTGTAGTTTCAGTCAGATTAGTAACGATGGTCTTGAAGACTTTGAGTGTGCAGACATTTAGATTCAGGCTTAGTTACTCACTCTTCATAGCTCACACGCTCTGAAACCACAAGCCCATCTTCTGCTCCTTCACCCAGCCACCTCCACACGTATTCCTCGCCTATAGCAGCAAGCAGCAACATAGTTTCTTTTAGTGATTGACGGTTCAGATTCAGGCCTGACTATCAAATACTCGATCACATATTTTAGTGCATGCTACTGTACGTAGTCTTTCTTAAATATGCTAGGGAATGGAGATTATCACTCCAAAGTACAATTAGCAGCTCCAAGTATCCATTTATTTCCTAGGTTAACTTGATATATTCTTGCATGGAAAAAATTATCGTTCCATCTATATATGAATTAGTCAGTGTTGGTTTTTATTCAGGTCTTGAGAAGAACGGAGAGCGGATATCTTGGCACTGAACATCTAAATGCTAGTTTGATTGTTTTCTGGTTCTATGAAATGTTAGCCCACATGCTGATAATAATGGGAAGGCACAATCCCATCTCGGTACAGAATTGACTGATAATAATGTCGCTTTGTTAGTTTGGTTCGTGATATTGACAATTTACTTAGTATACCACTCCAGTATTAATTTATTTAGTCTTTGTAGCTGTCTTAGTTTGCTGTGTAGGAGATATGCCCTAGAGGCAATAATAAATGTTATTGATTATCTCCCTGTTCATAATTAGGTTTATGTTCCATGCTATAACTGCTATGGTTCTCGAGTCTGCAAATAAAACGAGGCTCGGAGGAAGACTCATATGCACGTGTGGAATAATAAACGATAAAATGTATTCCTAGTCAAGCCTCTATGACTGGCTCAAGTATTGCATGATGATCCTGTTTTCCTGATCATGGGCATGACTATGCCAGCAATTTTGAGGGCACAATGTTAGCAGAACATTTGTGTTGAATCGACCCGATTGATGTTATGCTATGAGATTCTTTCGTCACAAGTTAGTGGTTAATAACACAGAGATGGTTAATGTTTGCATGATTCCTTAGACCATGAGAGTATCGAGTTTCTTCATGCTTGCTTCATGAACTTTGGGGTTTGTTAAACGTCATCCGTAAATGGGTGGCTATTACGGCGGCTTACGGGTTCATGGAAAAGTGTGTCAAGTAACTTGATAGCTCAAGATTGGGATTTGCTCCTCCGGCGATGGAGAGATATCTCTAGGCCCTCTCGGTGTTACGGTATCCATCATCGTCTGGCCAGACACTTTGTGATTTGATCACGGGGATGCCGGAACATGGTAACGAGAAAAGAGAACAATACCGGTAACGAGGTAACTAGCATAGTGGACAAGTGTTGATCCACGGGAATGCCAACATGTCTCACCTCGGGTATTTGTAACATATCACGAAGCAACAGGAATAGCACACGGCAACTCGAGGTTCACTCGAATATTCATTCGTGTGGGTATAGGGGTCAATATGGGTGTCCACGGCTCCGATGTTGATCATTGATCGGAAGGGGTTCCGTGTCATGTCTATACTTCACCGAACCTATAGGGTCACACGCTTAAGGGTCATCTATCTGCTGAATACTAGACAGGGAGTCTGAGAGAAAATCACCGAAAAAGTTTCGGACACCGAAAAGTTTCGGACAGCGGAAAAGTTCCGCAGAGAGAGGTCACCGGATGAGTTCCGGTGATACTGAAAAGTTGTTTCAGAGGATACCATAAAGTCAAATTGGTTTCGGGACATGCCTGATAATTCTTGGAGGGTGCCAGAATCATTCTGGAAACTTTCTGGAATTTTCGGAGATGAAAACCGGAAATGTTCCGGAGCTGCCGAAACCGCTTCAGATGCTTTTCGCAGATGAAATCACTAAACTGGAATTGTTCCAGAACGCGTTGAAAATAATTTTAGTGGGTACTGGAAATGTTCTAAGCCCACATAAATATTTTCAGTTCGAACGGACGCTGAAAAATGTCGTCGTGAATAGTGAAAGTGATTTTTGGGATTTTTTATGGAAAGCACCTTTTGGGAAATTTCCCAAAAGGCTTCTAGAAGCCTTGGGCACTAAGGAAGCCCCCTTGGGGGGCCCCCCCAAGGGGTGGCCGGCCATGGAGGGTGGAGCTCCATGGAGCTCCACATGGCACTCCTTTTTGCTTTATTCTTTATGTAAATGACATAAAGTGGGGGTACTTTTGGTATTTGTGAATGCCAACTTTACCCCTTGGCTTTCCTATAAATAGAGGAGAGTGGGCTTCCCACAAACTTCATCCCTTCTCACATACATGCCATTGCAATGATCTGGCTTCTCTCTCCCTCCCACGAAAAGAGTTTCGTAGAGCCGAAAGGCTGTCTGGGTTCCGGTGGGAACTAGTTCTGGACGGCGAAGCCCTGCCGGATAGATGACACCGTATGTGTGCAACTCTGTAGAGAGGTCGTAGTTTCGATCTTAGTGCCCGAGGGGCTGTTCGAGAGTGCCTCCCGAAGGGCTGTCCAAGTGACGGTCCGAGTTCTGTGAGTCCTCCCGAAGGGCTGTCCGAGTGACCGTTCAAGTTTCGAAGGTCCTCCCGAAGGGCTGTCCGCGACATCGTCTGGGGGCTGTTCAACAGCCTCCCGGAGGGATGTCCGAAGGGAAGACGAGGGTATACATCCTCGTGGTTGGGAGGTTGTAAATCCTAGCTGCGGGGATCTGCACCGCCGATCGTCATCGACTCTACTTCCGCTGCGCTTCGAGTCGGTAACGAAAATGATCAAACCTTGTATGCAGTCTCCATAGTGGTCCTGGGCTGGTGCGTAGGTCAGAATATTTTTGTTTTCTGCTGCGTTACCCTACATGCTGCATGATCATGATAATCGATCATCCCAGTTATTTTGCTCTTGTGCATGTAACTGTTGATACATATACTGCTCTCTACGAATTCTACATTACTGGAAGTCCAAACATCTAATTCTAAATTTACAATAACCATGTCAGGATCCATTTTAATATAATTCCCTTGGCTTTGGCGCCGAAGTCCAAACATCATAAAAGTAAATTCTGTTTCAAAAAAAATAAAAGTAAATTCGGATTATACTTCTAAATGTAGACTGTTTTGAGGTTCTATGAAATGTTAGCCCGCATGCTGATAATAATGGGAAGGTACAATCCCATCCAGGAACATAATTAACTTATAATAATGTCGCTTTCTTAGCTTGCTGCATGATAATGAGAATTTACTTAGTATAGCACTCTAGTTACAGATTACTTTATTTAGTCCTCTGTAGGTGTCTTGGTCTGCAGCATGATCATGATAATCCATCATCCCAGTTATTTTGCTATTGTACATGTAGCTGCTAATACATCAACTGCTCAAAAACATTTGTTTTTATAATTTGGTATTGGGACTGATACCAACTAGCATGCATGTGTGCTTACACAGTTGTTCTGGTGAGTCCCAGGTCTCCTCCCTCTTGGTGCCCCTTAGATGGTATGGCCATCTAGTCGAGGCATATTATTGTGCTGGCCATCAAGCCAATGATTTAGGGTTGATTCTGTGGCCATACTATTCCGTGGTGGTCTTCAGGCCACCACCAGTCTCTTGATTGTGGTCATCTTTCTTGTTGATGAAATATCACAACATTTGTGCTTGCAAGATTATCTGTTTACTATCCGGTGTCTGTGTCGTAGTTTTCCATGTGATAGCAATTTGTAAGCTGTGCATATTTCTGCCCGTGAACAGTGGATATCTTGGCACTCAACATCTAGATGCTACTTTTATCATACTTCTAGATGCAGACAGTTTTGAGGTTCTATGAAATGTTAGCCCGCATGCTGATAATAATGGGAAGGTACAATCCCATTTGGAAACGGAATTAACTTGAAAATTTACTTAGTATAGCCTCCACTTTATTTTAGTCTTCTGTAATTGTCTGAGTTTCCTGCATGATCATGATAATTGATCATCCCAGTTATTTTGTTATTGTAACTGTAGCTGTTGATACATGTACTGCTCAAAAACTTCTGTTTTTTGTAATGTTACATCTTCACAACAGTAGGTTTTTCTCAAGATCCGGTTGAGCATAACGTTATTACCTTATAGAGTGTAGACGAGCTAAGAATATTCACAAAATATGTAACTACTGGTCCTTGGCTGTCCTACAGTACATTTGCTTGGATTTAGACATTTGTATTATAGTTCAATGTCTGTTCTTGCAAATTTCTGAAGATGCCCACATAATTGCCTTGCTGCAACAAGTGGTCCTCTATAATGTCCTATTCATAATTAATATTGCTTTGGCACGACTGATTTTGTACTTTACAGGTTTCTTCCTTTTGATACCCTTACTTTTCCCATTAATAAATCTTGTTCTCTCTGCACATAGGGGCCTGACTTGATGGTCAGGACGGTCTATGCCGGATATATCTTCCTGAGGGCATTCCGGGTGATTGTCATTGGGAAGTCAGGTGGTTTCTCTTGTATTTCCAGTATCTGTATTGGGTTGCTGCCCAATGCTATGTTGTTCTGGAGTTGTGGATCAGCTCCGATGAGTGTTTATTTTCCCGCTGGCTCTTAGCTCCCGTTTAACCTTGTCCTCCTGCCCCTAAATCTAGAATCTTATCCTCCTTTTCCATGCAGTTTCTAGCACTATAGTGACAAGAACAGGTCCAAGATGCTTAGTCTTGATATCTTTTTTGGGTTCCTTGCATTTGTAAACCGGGGTTCATTTCAGTGCTTAGTATAGTGATTCGTATGTCTGAAGGATGTTAAAGCTGAGGGAGTAATTAGCGTCGCCGTTTAGTGGATTTAGCCCTCGAGTATTGATTTATCTATGTTCTTTATCTACAAGGGTTCTTGTAGCTGCGCAAGTTCATAACTTGTCAATTGGCATCTAGCAGCCCCATGGGGATGCCAGCGAGTTCACGGCGGCGCAATTGCATCTCCTTCAACTATGGTTTAGGTAACCGCTTGATGTCTTACCTATTCTACCACATGCTCTGTGGTGTATGGCCATTGTGCCGAGGCTGGGTACTTGATTATGGCTTGTGCGATGTAATCACAGTAATGAATGCATCAGCAATAATGATTCTTCTCCGCTAATTGCAGTCTACTTGGGATTGTCATGTTCATGTTACTGTATTGTTATTTACTCTTGCCTGTTTCATCCTAGGATTGTGTTGAGAGTTAAACCTGTTTCTACTGTCAAACTTGATTAATCGAGGGGTTATTGGTGGTTAACTAAAATGTTTGAACTAAACCTTTGATTATTGTGTGAATGAACTCTATTATGCGCTATTACTTGAGAGCATCCATCAAAAGCTTATCCTCTAGAATGCTCTCAAGAATTCCAAACCACATCACAACAATCCTGTATAATGCTCTTAAGAAAGTTTACAAACAGAAGTACACCCGGGCCTACAACAGTGTGAATTCTTGATGTGTGATGCCTTCTTGTGATTGTTCTATGCTAATCTGTGGTTCCTTCTTGTAATTGTAATCTTGACTACATCAGCAAGACAACTACAATGATTGTTCTCTGCTAATTGAAATTTAACTAGAATTGTAAAGAGTCTGTGCTGTTATTTAGTCCTGCTTGTTTCATCCTAGGATTGTGTTGATAGTTAAACTTGTCTCTGCTGTCAAACTTGAATAATCAACGGGAATTATTGGTGGTAGACTAAGATATTTGAATTAAACATTTGATTATTGTGTGAATGATTTCTAATATGCATTATTACTTGAGAACATCCGTCAAAAGCTTATCCTCTATGCTTGGAAGAGTGCCGAACAACATGACACCAATCTTGTAGAATGCTATTAAGAAAATGTACAAACAGAAATACACCAGGGTGATAGTTGCTGGTTAACAGCTACACCCTCCTAGTGTTGAATCCGTTCAAAATCTGTGTCACTGGATTTGGTTATCCTTACTGGTACCTCTACAGATTTTAACGTGATGGCACCTGAGAGGAGCTTTCTGGTTCATGAGTGCCTGGTATGTATGTTTTTTTTACTGTTAAATCACGGCAGCAACGAATATTTTCTCCCATACAGCTTTGGCTAGTCAGTAAATTATTTACATTCCTAGCAAAGTATGCTTTTGTCGATTGCAGGGTTGTTCCTTCTAGATCAGAAGTGTGTAGCTATGGAGTGCTTTTGCTTGAACCGGTGACATGGATGCTTCTTGTCTCTCCGGCATTGGTAAGCCACTCACTCTCTCTCTCTCTCTCTCTCTCTCTCTGTGCCTATCGAGCATGGGTTGAGTGTTGCACATGAAGGCTGAACCGGATGGTGCTTATCGTCCGGAATTTCCGGAAAAGCCGAATTGGATAATTTCGTTTATTTTTGGTCAAAATCCGCTCATTTTTCGTAAAAGAATACAAAATTTGGATGGTGCTTATCGTCCGGAATTTCCGGAAAAAGCCGAATTTCGCCAATTTCATTCTGGGGCGGTATATTTTCCGAAATCCAAAACCGGCGGGGAAGACAGCGGTGTCACGCACGTACACCGGCCACCTTTTTTTTTTTTTTGCTCGATCGATCCGCGTGCGTGGAAGAAAAACGACTCACGAGCGCCTGAAGGAAACGGTTTTCCTACCTACAAAACGTAGGATCGAAACCCACTCGGCCTCCGGCTGTACCACACGCCGACTCGGACAGCTAGTTCTCGATGGATCAGTGCTACTGCTATATAAGAGCAGCCTCCAGCTTGGATCTCTCCATCAAACCAAGCCATCCAGCGCAGGTGCTAATTAACCAAGAGTCCAACAACACGTAACTACGCCAGATCGATCCAAGTCCAAGAGGCAGCGAGAGAAGCTAGCAGATCGACAACATGGGGTGCTGCATGAGCCGCCTCCTCAAGACCACCGTCACGCTGCTCATCCTCGTGCTTCTCCTCATGCCCGGGGCCTTAGCCGCCACAAGCTTCGATGCCTCACGAAGCCAACAGCTGCCGCTGCCGCGAGGGACGGTCAAAGGGCCGGAGAGCGTCGCCTTCGACGGCCAGGGCCACGGCCCCTACAGCGGCGTTTCTGACGGCCGGATCCTCAAGTGGAATGGCGACAAGCTAGGATGGACTACCTATGCATATGGCCCCGGCTATGACAGCAAGACATGCACGCCGTCCAAGTTCAGCTCGGAGACTGAGAATGCCAGGGAGAGCCGCTGCGGCCGCCCGCTTGGCCTACGGTTCAACCAGAAATCGGGCGACCTCTACGTGGCCGATGCGTACAAGGGGCTGATGCGGGTAGCGCCGGGCGGCGGGGAGGCCACCGTGTTGGTCAACCAGGTTGACGGTTTTCCTCTGCGCTTCACCAACGGTGTTGACGTCGATCAAGTTACGGGCCAGGTCTATTTCACCGACAGCTCGATGAACTATCAAAGGTCACAACATGAGATGGTGACTCGCACTGGGGACTCGACGGGCCGCCTCATGCGCTATGACCCACGGACATCGGATGTCACGGTGCTCCAGGCGGGCATGACGTACCCCAACGGCGTCGCGCTCAGCGCCGACCGCACCCACCTCGTTGTCGCATCTACTGGCCCGTGCAAGCTACTAAGGCATTGGATCAAAGGGGTCAACGCAGGCACATCCGAGCCTTTTGCCGACCTGCCCGGCTATCCAGATAACGTGAGGCCCGACACCAAAGGAGGCTATTGGGTGGCGTTGCACCGCGAGAAGAATGAGTTGCCCTTTGGTCGTGATAGTCATCGTCTCGCTGTCAGGGTCGGTAGTGATGGGAAGATAGTCGAGGAGATGAGAGGGCCAAAGAAGGTGAGGCCCACCGAGATTATGGAGAGAAGCAATGGCAAGATCTACTTGGGTTCCGTAGAGCTTCCTTATGTCGGTGTTGTTAAGCGCAAGTAGAGAACTATTGTAGTAGATGCATAGGATGCCTTTTTGTTTCTTGTTCTTACCACCTAATGTAATTTTCCATTTGTTTGTTTTTTCGTCGGACGGACCATTGTAATCCACATTTTCTTTCAGCAAATTATTATTTGTTCTTTCCTCCATATTAACGGGTATAAAAGCTAAATTCTATATATAGAAGTTGTTCTTGTTAAGAGCCAGCCTGCATGCTATTGCTAGCGATCGAGGATGGACGCACCCATTGATTGTTCCCTTTACGTTTCCTTATCTTTTTCTTTTTGAGGAAAAACCGTTACCTGATCCTGATGGGTCAATGCTACGTACGAAGTCGCGCGCACGCACCAAACAAGGGAAGCTCGTGCGTGAGATATTCCGCCAACACGTGGACACAAACGTCGGTTGGCTCGTGCATCACAAAAGATATAAAAACCCCAAATGCTAAAAAGTGCATGCGTGCTCGTTGACGTGATCGAGCACTCACCGTGACAGCCGTCGGATCGAACCCTGCACGCACGATCGCGACTCCAGGATATTTTTTTGTTGGGAGGGAACCACTCGTGCGAGTCGTTGGGCATTAAACGTTCAAGAAAAAAAAAAGATCCGACCGCATTACAGCCGGGAGGCCCCACCACTACCCACGTCTCTCGCTGCCCATTACACAGTTTTTGGATGCCAGAGGCACCGCTGAATTCCCCCAATCCAGCGCAGGCCATCTCCACCCAAATCCACCGCAGGTCGTCGCTGCCCAAATCCACCAGGTCCATCACCGCGCCAATTCCAATCCATGGCGGAAATTGAAGGGGCGCGGGCTGCCGGAGTTCGGTGGTGCTCGTGGTGCTGGAGGAGCACGCACGCGGCGAAACTACGAGTTCCGGCAAGCGAGGAGGCTGTTCGCTGGTCAAAATCGCGAGGTAAGCGGTGCACTCCCTCCGTGCACTCATGGTTTTTTCCTCCCGCTCCATTTCTGCTTCGCACGAAAGCGACTGACATTGGCTACTGCGGGTATTGGCGGCTTATTGCGGAAGCTCACAGGCCTTGGGTGCTGGCGGCGGTTCTATGACGGAGGCGCGAGATCATGCGATGGAGTGCGCACAGGAGCGTAGTGGGGTGCGCTCTGTCTCCATCTCAAGGGGGCGGGTGAAGGTCGCACCGACGATGCGTTTCCGGCGAGCGAGGAGGGGACTCGCTGCAGAAATCCCGAGGTACGGAAGTCGCTCCTCCTGCCGTTTTTTGCGTTTCCATTTCCTCTCCGACGAGGTTCCTCTAGCTCGTTGCATCCTCGGTAGGGGGGTCGAGGATTTTTCATGGGCGCCGGGAGGGGGGAGGGGATCATGCGCGTAGAGAGGGGATCCTGGGGGTCGGAGTTGTTAGATCCGTGGTGTGTAATTTCAGGAGCGAGGGAACGAGTCTCCATGCTAATCAGTGGTTGTGTTAGGTTTTTGCCAGATCTGTGAGTTCCTTCGAAATGGATGTGAAGTTGCTCAAGATTGATATTGAGTTTCCTGCCCCATGTAAACCAGAGAGGAGGTGTGGGGAGGTGGGGGAGTTTTTTTTATAGGAGTTGCCATGAGATTGAGCGAGTTCCTACCCCCTGCTAATTGAGTTGTGAAAACCAGCTCTTCCTCAGTACGATTTTTTCTGAGTTTTTTTTTGTGTGGACAGTTGCCAAAAGTTAGCATACGAGTTGCCTGGACCATCTATATTGAGTTGCCGAAACTAGATTTCCTCATTATGATTTGTTTGAGGTTTTTTTGGTGTGGACAGTTGCCATAAGTTAGCATACGAGTTGCCTGCCCAAGAAGCAGGACGCCATTCGAGGGGGCAGTGCTGGCTGTGCACCCTGATCACCTAGCGGAGAGGATCTAGAGCCAGGAAAGTGTTGTCGCCAACGGTCGAGAATTGGGCCGAAAATCGTTGGCAAGTATCTCGAAATCGACCCCACTAATCTGTGTTTTTACCCAAATCTATGATTCTATGCGATAGAGGTAGGGATAGGGAGGTTGAAGAGGGGTGTGGGGGGTCTTACTTTTTTGGGCGAATCGATGATTTTTGAATGCGGGGGTGAATTTGCGGCGTGGGGGTGCGGGGGCTAGAATCGTTGACAATTTGAGTAGAAAGTGTCCAAAACTTGCCCAACGCATGATGGTTAGTTGCTAGAGATACTGACGCGAGTTGCCCAAAGATCCTCTTCCCAGAGTATTGGGTTTATTTCGCCCAAAACTTGCCCAAACCATACTAGTTAGTTGCTAGAGAGGCTGGCTTGAGTTGCCTAGAGATACATTTTAGAGGCAAATTGATTTATAATTGGAACCAGTTACTATTTACAATAGGATATGTTGTCTACATATAAACATTACTTGACAAAATCACCAAAGTTTCATAGATTTTTTTCCACCAATTTGATGCACTGAAATAGCTTTTCATTTTGGTCCACCAAACAAGCAAACCATTTTGGTTGTAACATAATCAACACCCATTAATTGTCTGGTACAAGACCCGTCTACGTTGTCACCTTCAGCAACTCCTTGCTCCACGGCTTCCACCCCATCGCCTCTAGTCTAGATGTCACGGTCAAAGGCAAAGTTGCCCAAATAAAAATCTTTCGCTAAAAAACCCACTAGTTGTCTAGGACAAAAAGACCTATGGTTTGGGGGCGGCAAACTTCACACTAGTTTTGTTGTCTAGGGGGATAGAAGCAAAGTTATCTAAATGGAAACCATTAGTTGTCTGCGACAAGTTGTAAGTTGCCGGGGGATTGGCAACTTCACACCATTTTTGTTGTTTGGGGGAAGAGGCGAATCTGCCTTGGTGTGGCAACTTTACGAAAGTTTGAAAGCAACTATCTTGCTGAGTGAGGCAACTTTAATGGTAGACATAAGCAAGTTCATTACATAGTGTGTGCTAATGAATTTGTCTAACTTTGTCTACAATAGTACAAAGTACCTAGTGTCGATCCTTAGTAGTCTACCATTGTGATTTTTAGTCACCTAATTTATTACCGATAAGTTGTTTGACATTGCTAACTAGTTGCCTACCAATGACGCTTAGTTGTGTGCCATCACTAATTAGTTGCCTACCATACTATGAAACTTGCCCAACATTGTTTCTAAGTTTTGTCTACCTCTAAAGCTAAGTTGCTTATAGTACTAGAAAGTACTTCTAGGCAAGTTAGGATAATGTTATGATACTTGCTAGTCATGTTAGGCAACTTTAGAGATGATATTATGCAACTTGAGAAACGACGTTAGGCAACTTGGCAGTCATGGTCTCCAACTTTTAGAGGGAAGCATAGGTGATATTAGGCGATAGAAAAGTTGCCCCATATAGCGCTAAAGTTGATTCTTCTAGTTGTGGCAGCCAATTTAGAAGTACTTTGGGGGTAGATATGTAATCGTGATAGGCAATCTACTTCTAAGTTTCTTCATGTAGCATCAAAGTTGCCTCATATAGCACCTGAGTTGCTTCCTATAGAACCGGTAGCCAACTTAGAAGAAATGGGATAAATATGTAATCGTGATAGGCAATCTACTGCAAAGTTGCTTTCTATAGCACCGAAGTTGCCCCATATGGCTGCAAAGTTGCTTGAAAAAAAAGTTCATCGAAACATAACCATATGAGACCTTGTTTTGAAGATATTGCTACGAGAAACCTAATGGTGAAAACGAAAATTAATTTCGATGCTCGGTTTAAAAGTTGCAGCTTTTTGAATTTGTTTTGGCATGAAATTAAATGCACGTGACGCATTTCTAACTTTTGCCACATGCTATTGCAGGGAGTTACAGCAGATGGAACCACATGTGGGGCAGTAGAACCCGGATGGAACCACGGGTGGAACGCACGGGGCGTGATCGCGGCTATCACTTTCCACTTTTGCATGGGTGACCAAAACTTTCCTAATAGGGCAGGTTGCTAGGAATCCCTACGGAGCACTCGGTTGCCAGCTAGACGCGTCCTATAAAAATAGGGTTTGTCTAGGTCTCAGTCGACTGAGACTTAACCAAGTCTAAGTCAAGTGATATAGTATGTAAGGAGAAAAAAGAAAAAGGTGAAAAGAAAACTTTAGTACGAATCTCCATGCAAGATCAAAGGAATATAGCATCGACTGAGACATAACGAAGTCTTAGTCGACTGAGACTTAGCAAAACTGATAAAAATAATAAGAAGGAAAAACGGTTCGCCTTCGCACTTACGCGACTACGCGACTCTTATTATCCCGGCTTATTAGCTCACTCTTCTTCTTTCTCTGCTTTCTCAAACGTCCGGCACGCAAAGCCCGTATTTTTATCATGACCAAACAGCTAACACGTAGCTTCGCCGCTGTCTGAACCCACGCGCCAACCGTCCACGTGCACTCGTCTCTGAGACTCTGACCAACATGCATGCTCGCGCGCCGTCCGTCGATTCCCAGCCGCGCCCACAAGCCCTTCATATTTCTTGCGGCAAAGTCCGAATTTTGAACATGCCCGTCTGGGCTCCCTTAGGCTCCAATTTCGGCACACAAGTTAATGGAGCCGCGGGGGCTTGACTTGACGACCAATGAACAGAGGGGAGGAGCACGTCCGGTCTTCCGCGCACCCAACAAATCCTCCGCCCTTGCCGGCCCCATCAACATCTCCTCCTCCGAATCCGCTCATCGCCGCCGCCAAAACCACGTCTGCCACCAACTTAGACCGCCCTCGATTCAACGACAAGCACCAGACGATTCCCATTTTGACCCGACCCTACCTGAGAAGGAGAAGCCCCGAGCACACAAGCGCTCCATCCTCCTCCCGCTTTCTTCCCCGATCCCGGCAAAGTCCGTCCGTTTGTTTTCAAGAAGATGCAGACGCCTTCTTCCATTAACGGGGATCGCAGTCGCCAGGGACACTCTCCCAGCCCACAAATTAAGTGCTGGACGGCCAAGCCACTCGGCATCCTCGTCGAGTTTCCCAGCCAGAATCCGGCAACATCTCCCTCTGAACCCACGCACCGTCCGTCCACGTGCACCGAGTCTTCCTCTCCGATAGGCATGCATGCAAGCCCGCGGGATAGCCGGCCGTCCGTCGAGCACCAGCCGTGCCGACAAGCTAAGCTAGCCCTCCATATTTCTTCCTCTTTCTTCACCGATTCTGGCTAAGTCGGAAGTTTCAACATCCATGGCAGCCTCCATCGCTTCTTCTTCTTCTTCTTCTTCTTCTTCTTCTTCTTCGTTCCTCCCCGATGCCGGCAAAGTCCGTGTTTTGAACATGTCGTGGGGTGTGCTACCATGGCCAAGCCATCTTGATATGGTCGGCCGTAATCAACGGAGTGCACGCCACTGCTAACATGACGTCACACGGTGGGATGTGCTACTCCCTCCGTTCCAAAATATAGTGCGCCCTTGGTTTTCGTGCTTCAACTTTGACCATAAATTTAACCAACCAACGAGACCGACTGCGGCGGGAGTAAAAATTATACTGGTGAATTCGTATTCAAAAGAAGTTTTCAATTATATAATTTTTGCTCCCGCCACAGTCGGTCTCGTTGGTTAAATTTATGGTCAAAGTTGAACTTTGAAAAACGTGGGCGTGCTATATTTTGGAACGGAGGGAGTACATTTTAGCAGGTGGAGGTTATTATAGTACTAGGAAATACAACCTATATACCCGTTGATTGGGGCGTCTCCCACTGCTAACGTGACATCACTCGTGATCGCAAATGCGCTGCCGCATGCACGCTCCTGCCGCCGTGACGTGACATCACACGCTCGCTGGCTCGCTCACGTCGTTTCGTTTCTTTTTTCTTTGGCAATTATAAGGGAATCGCCTGTCTCGGTTGCAAACAAATTCTCCGTCGCGAATCAACCTGTGGTTGGATGGTTAGAAGGACAGTGGTATCCCCAACCCTATCAGGGTTCAAGTCCTGGTGCTCGCAGTATTCCTGAATTTATTTCCGTATTTCTGGCGATGCGCATTCAGTGGGAGGAGACGTTCCTGTCGACGACGAGACGCCTACGGTGACTTTGTAAATCTCAAGATGATATGCCGGCTCAGTCTCTCGAAGGTGATCATAGGGATAGGATGTGCGTTCATAGGGTTGATTGTATGCGCGTATGTATGAGCGCTGGCGTTAATAAAAAAACAAATCCCCCGTCCATTCCCACTACCTGCTCATTCATCCATCACACAATTCATTGACGGCCATGCATGCACGCAGATCGACGACGACACGATTGATTGATTGGTCGGAGATGACCCGCGGCGCGGTCGTCCCCGTGCCTCGCCTCGAGCACTAGCTCGATCGGTGCCTCCGACCGCCGGCCAGTCAACCTAGTGCTTCCGCACCGCGGCTCGGTGAGAGGGCAAGGCGGAGCATGCACGTTCCAGTGCTGGGGCTCTGGTTCGGCATCTCCGTGCCTCCCATGGATGCGTCTTCCACCTCCGCTGCACCGGCGTCGTCCATGTTGATCTGGGCGGCGGCTCGGGCAGATTTTTAGCCGTTGGCTGCGTACCAACTTCCGCACCATGGAGCTCTCAACTCTGGGTTGCCAACGGCAAGGAGCTCGCTTTCCAAGAGAATGTACCATTCCTCGATCGTGTACATACGTCATCCCGTCGCTACCTAGCTATATATATACACACACACACACACGCTACCAACGCAAGAAACTGAGCTACCAAGTCGACCGTGTACAACTACATCACACATGCATGGTTCTTTAGTACGTACGTATTTGTTTGTGGAAACAAAACGGCTATGTAAGAACCATAGCGTAAATGGAGAACCATAGCGCTGCTCACAGCCCGCATCCATCCTCCAACTCATCGGCGGTGCGGTGCTTGAGGCGTACAACCGATTGATCCCTCCCTCCTACACATTCCCGGCCACGCGGCTCCTTCACTTCCCAGTGAGTGCGAATAGTTCACGGAGCCAACATCTTTGGTGCGCTTCGATCATGACTTTGGCACTCAAAATTTCATCCGCGCTTTGCTTGCTTCCATGTCGCCATTGGCGCTCAAATCTCGGCCTGAAAACTTGCCCAAAAATTTGATTTGCGCCTTTCATTCCATGGATGGCGCCTTCTCTGTTCAAAAAGTTTGGGCCGAAATTTTAGGGAAAATAGAAACCCACCCCATAACTCTCTATCTCTCTCGGCCTGCTCCCCTCCCGTCTCCTTGTCTCCCGATCCTCTCCAGCCGCCGCCATCGCACCCACCGGCGACCTTATCTCCGCCCGCTTCACCGCCCCCACCGCCGACCTCGTCTCCTGCCTCCACCGCCGACCTAGCCGCCATGATCAGCCCTATCCCCTCACCATCTCTCCAAACACTAGGCCCCAGATCGAGCGGCGGCCATGGTCCTCCCAGATCCGCCATGGATGTAGCGGTGCTTCCGGATGCAGGACGCGAACCGCCTCCTCCATGTAGTCCCCCGCACTGATTCTATTCCGGTGACGCGCAGAGGTGGGGAACCGCCTCCTCCTCCACCATGTAACTTAGGGTTCGTTACAAAATCCTCTTCTTTTTCACCACTCTACTGTCACTCGAGTTGGAAGCAGGGAACCTGCAATTCCTCCGTGCGTGCTGAATTCGGGTGTTGATGCAGGGACGCGATTGATGCTCTGAGTGGAGGACATCATCCGTCGGCCGACAACATCAAGGGGAATGTGCTCGTGGTCTCCGGTGATGCGTCGTTGCAAAATCCTCTTCTTTTTCCCCCCGATTCATTCGAGTTCCAAGCAGGGAACCTGCCATTCTTCAGTGCTCAACTTGAGCGATTAGCATTGTGCCCATTATATTAGTCTTATGCGTGCAATAGAAATTGCCCTCCTCTGTTTTTCATTCTTCAGACTAGCTATAGCTTCAGTCAGATTAGAAACGATTCAGACTTTCAGTATGCACACATTCAGATTCAGGCTTGGTTACTCACTCAGCCACCTCCAAACGTATTCCTCACCTATATGTGGCTGGAAGCAAGCAGCCTCTTCGGTCAATCTAGTTTGAATTCTTCAGTGCCGAATTCGTACGCTGCTGAGTGTTGAAAAGCATTTGTTGTGTGCGTGCATTAGAAGCAGAATCTTAATCGCCATCCTCTGTTTTTCTTTTTTCAGATTCAGACTAGATGTAGATTCGGTCAGACTATAGATGATCGTCTTGCAGACTTTGAGTATGCATGCACACATTCAGATTATAAACTCATTCTTCATAGCTCATACGGTTCCCCACCAAAAGCCCCATCTTCCGCTCCCTTACTTGCCACTGTTTTTGGTCCAAAAATGCGCGATGTTGTGTCGTCTATTTGTGAGGGTTCTAGCATGCCAACACAGGATGGCGCCAAGATTAATTTTAGTTCAGGTCTTTCTTTTTTGTCCAATGGCTGATTGCCACGTATATCTGTTGGTTTGGGTCCATTCAATTGTTGTTTGTAGAACAAATTCATCTGATTTCATTTGGCTTTCAAGTCAGATTCCACTTGGGGAGGGGATTCAGTGTAGATTCGGTAAGATTTTAGACGGTGGTTGTTCACACATTCTGATTCAGGCTTGGTTACTCAAGCTTCATAGCTCACACAGTCCGAAACAACAAGCCCATCTTCTGCTCCTTCACCCAGCCACCTCCACACGTATTCCTCACCTATGGGAGCAAGCAACAACTTGGTTTCCCATTAATGTAATTAGTAGAACTATTTACTTTACTGTCATAGTCATATTCAGGTCTGACCATCAAAATACTCAATCACATATTTGACTGCATGCTACTGTGTATTTAGTCTTCCTTAAAGATGCTAGGCAATGGAGATTATTATTCTCCAAAGTACAATTAGCAGCTTCAAGTGTCCATTTCCCAGGTTAACTTGACTTATCCTTGCATGGGAAAAGAAATATCGTTCCACCGATGAATAAATAAGTCTGTCTTGGTTTTATTCAGGTCTTGAGAAGAACAGAGAGGCTGCCTGGAAAGTCGCGTAAGCAAAAAAGGTACCTATATATAACCCACTGTCCCATTCTGTTCCGGTGATGCGCAGTTAGAGTTATTACAATATCCTGTTCTTTTTTTACCCGATTCACCTCTGTCACTCGAGTTAGAAGCAATGAACCTGCAATTCTTCAGTGCTTAATTCAAGTGTTTAATTCTTCAGTGCTGAATTAGTACCCCGAGTGGAAATCATCAGTTGTATGTGTGCATTAGAAACAAATACTTAATCACCTTCCTCTGTTTTTTTCAGACTAGCTATAGTCTAGGTCAGATTAGAAACGATGGTGTTAGGCACACAATCCACGAAATGTGTTGCATATTTTATTTCATATATGGTTCTAACTCCTTCGGTCATGGTACCTGAAAGTTGGATGCATTCTCACCTGTGTTGAATTGATATGACCTGTGCGCTAATTTAGTGATTTCGTCGTCTATTGAGAAGCACAAATAGTGTTTATGTGAAGCGTGTAAAAAATTGCTTGCTTTTAATCCTGTTGCATGTTGATATTGTAGCCTGACTTTGGGCTATTTGATTATTGTTGACGCCTTGATGGGGCAAAAGGTACTGGTAGCAAAAAATGGCCATACATGGTTCTGGAACTGACATATATGATAGTACTCCTAGTGATGATTCCATTTCCAGACTAGTAATAGACCTGATCATCCCAGTAGCTAACCAAAGGACCATGGCAGAGGATCTTGAGAACTTTAACTAGTAATAGACCCAACAAATTCTCTTTTTTTTCTCAGATAATACTTTGTAATATTGTCTTGATTGTGTAGAACTTGGAATAAAAGCCCTCTGGTGCATGGTCTGTACGCAAATTGGTTTTTTGAAAATTGAAAACTAGCAGGCTAAGATATCTAGTACTCCCTCTGTTCCAAAATAACTGTCGTGGTTCGGTATAGTTACTTGCATTGCCTGTAAATACTGGAATTGTGGATATCTCTTACGATTGCGAAGTTCTGTTCTTTTTTTCCTGATTCACCATTGTCACGCGAGTTCGAAGTAGGGATTCTTCAGTGCTGAATTGAGTGTTTAATTCTTCAGTGCTGAATTAGTACTCTAAGTGGAAAACCACAAGTTGTATGTGTGCATTAGAAACAGAAACTTAATGGCCCTCCTATGTTTTTTTAGACTAGCTATAGTTCCGGTCAGATTAGAAACGATGGTCTTGCAGGCTTGGTTACTCACTCTTCATGGTTCATACGGTCCCAAACCAAAGGCCTCATCTTCTGCACCCTCACTCAGCCACCTTCACACCTTGGAGCAACTAGCAACATGGTTTCTTTAGTGCAGTTGCTAATAATATTTACTTTAATTTCATAGTGATTGACGGTTCAGATTCAGGCCTAACCATCAAATACCCGATCACATATTTTACTGTATGCTACTGTGTATTTAGTACCTCGAGTGGAAAGCCATTAGTTTCATGCATGCGTTAGAAACAGAAACTTAATCACCCGCCTCTGTTTTTCCTTTTTCAGACTAGCTGTAGATTCAGGCTTGGTTACTTCATATATCACACCATCAGAAACCACATTCAGATTATAAATGTTGGTCTTGCAGACTTTGAGTAAGCACACATTCAGATTATAAACTCACTCTTCCTAGCTCACACGGTCCAAAACCACAAGCCCATCTTCTGTTCCTTCACTCATCCACCTCCACATGTAATCCTCACCTAAGGCAACAAGCATCAAATTGGTTTCTTTAGTATAATTACTAGCACTGTTTACTTCACTGGCATAGTCAGATTAAGGCCTGACCATCAAATATTTAGCTGCATGCTACGGTGTATTTAGTCTTTCTTAAAGTACAGTTTGCTCCACATGGACATTTCCTAGGTTAACTCGGCTTATTCTTGCATGGTAAAAGGAATATTATTCCACCTATGAATAAATAAATCCTTGTTGGTTTTATTCATGTGTTGGTAAGAACCGAGAGGCTGCCCTGAAAAGTGGCATAAGAAAAAAAAGGTACATATATAGAAAACCCATGTCCCATTCTGTTCCGGTGATGCGCCATTAGGGGTCGTTGCAAAGTTCTGTTCTTTTTTTTCCCGATTCACAACTGTCACTCGAGTTCGAAGCAGGGATCCTGCGATTCTTCAGTGCTGAATTCAAGCGTTTAATTCTTCAGTGCTGAATTAGTACCCCGAGTGGAAAACCATCAGTTGTATGTGTGCATTAGAAACGTTAATTTAATCGCCCTTCTACCTTTTTTAGACTAGCTACTGTTTAAGTCAGATTAGAAATGATGGTCTTGCAGGCTTGGTTACTCACTCTTCATGGCTCATACGGTCCCAAACCAAAGGCCCTATCTTCTGCACCCTCACTTAGCCACCTCAGCACGTATTCCTCACCTATGGCAGCAAGCAGAAACATGGTTTCTTTTAGTGTAATTGCTAGTACTATTTACTTTACTGGCATAGTGATTGACGGTTCAGATTCAGGCCTGACCATCAAATACTCATATTTAGCTGCGTGCTACTCTACGCATAGTCTTTCTAAAATATGCTAGGCAGTGGAGATTATCACTCCAACTACAGTCAATAGCTCCAATTATCCATTTCTTTCCTAGATTAACTTGATTTATTCTTGCACGGCAAAAATATTATCATTTCCACCTATATAAATAAATAGTTAGTGTTGGCTTTATTCAGGTCTTGAGAAGAACGGAGAGGCTACCTGGAAGAGTTGACTAAGAAAAAAAAAGGTACCTATAAATATTCTGGTTATTTTAGATTGAACATGACCATGACATGATTCTCATCGCTGACTGATCCCATTATTATTTTCTCTCACCATAGTGTTACGTCCAGCAGCTATATTCGAGCAGGGTATAGCTGGCCCAGCTAGAGCAAGAGCTTCAACGTGCCAGGCAGCAGGTACATACATAGATAACACAACCTGATCAATCAATAAGCGTTGCATTTACTAACCGATTCCATTGCTGGCAATGATACAGAATAAGGTGTATACGGAATCGAGTGAGCATGCGTGACGACTTGGCTCATCTCCGGTGCATGGGACTGGTGCCTATGGATCGAGTACATCAACTGGGTGGACGAAAAAACTGCAACTGGGTACTGAATTTCTTAGCCTTATTTAACCATTGATGTTGTTTTCTCCTTGAGTATGCATCTGATGCAGTCAAGATCAAGGTCAACCCTACTTGTTGGTTGTTGTACTTGTGGGCTATGATCAACGATAAGTAATGTTCGTGTTTAGTTACCATCTTGTGGGCTCATTCTTACCTATATATAGCAGCAAGCAGCAATTTCATTTCTTTTGGTGTAATTAGTAGCACTACTTACTTACTGGCATAGTCAGATTCAGGCCTGACCGTCAAAAACTCCATCACATACTTAGCTGCATGCTACTATGTATTTATATTATAGTCCTTAAAGATGCTAGGCAATGGAGATTATCATTCTTTTTTCCAGATTCACCACTTTGACTCGAGTTCAAATTCTTCAGGTCTGAATTAGTACGCCGAGTGTAGAATTCTTCCGTGCTAAACCAGTACCCTGAGTGGAAAACTATTAGTTGTACTCTGTTTTTCTTTTTTTCAGACTAGCTCTACATTCTACAGATTTTTAGTGTACAGGCATTCAGATTCATCCTTGGTTACTCACTTGTCATAGCTCATAAGGTCCCAAACCAAAAGCTCATCTTCTGCTCCCTTACTTGCCTTTGTTTTTGGTCCAAAAAGGAGTTATGTTGTGTCATCTGTTTGTGAGGGTTCTAGCATGCATGCATGACTGCGCCAAGATTAATTTCTTTGCACTGGACCCATACTTTTTATACTGAGTTATGATTTAAGCTTAATTTGTTGCCCCAATTTCGGTGATAAACTATTCCTGCCAACTACTATATAACCTACAAAAAGCAACCCAAACATGGGTTACAATGGGAAGTGTCTAACCACCAGACATTTGTTTTTCATTTTGGTTCAGGTCTATTTTTTTTGTCCAATGGCTGATTGCCATGTACATCTGTTCGTTTGGGTCCATTCAACTGTTCTTTGTAAAAAAAATTCATCTGATTTCATCTGGCTTTCATGTCAGATTCCACTTCGTGAGTGGATTTAGTGTAGATTCGATCAGATTTTAGATGATGGTGTTGCAGACTTTGAGTGTACAGAGATTCAGATTAAGGCTTAGTTACTCACTCTTCATAGCTCACACAGTCCGAAACCACAAGCCCATCTTCTGCTCCTTCACCCAGCCACCTCCACACGTATTCCGCACCTATGGCAGCAAGAAACAACTTGGTTTCTTTTAATGTAATTGCTAGAACTATTTACTTTACTGGCATAGTCATATTCAGGTCTGACCATCAAATACTTAATCACATATTTGACTGCATGCTACTGTGTATTTAGTCTAACTTGAAGATGCTAGGCAATGGAGATTATCATACTCCAAAGTACAATTGGGAGCTCCAAGTGTCCGTTTCTATGTCCCAGGTTAACTTGACATATTCTTGCATGAGAAAAGAAATATCTTTCCACCTATGAATAAATAAGTCAGTCTTGGTTTTATTCAGGTCTTGCGAAGAATAGAGAGGCTGCCCAGAAAAGCCGTGTAAGGAAAAAAAGGGTACCTATCTATAACCCACTGTCCCATTCTGTTCCGGTGATGCGCCACTAGGGATCGTTGCAAAGTTCTTATTCTTTTTTTTGTCCGATTCACTGCTGTCACTTGAGTTCGAAGCGTGAACCTGCAATTCTTCAGTGCTTAATTCAAGTGTTTAATTCTTCAGTGCTGAATTAGTACCCCGAGTGGAAAATCATCAGTTGTATGTGTGCGTTAGAAATAGAAACTTAATCTCCTACCTTTTTTTTTCAGACTAGCTATAGGTGCCAGTCAGATTAGAAATGATGGTGTTAGATATCACAATCCACAAAATGTGTTACATGTTTTATTTCATGTATGGTTCTAACTCCTTCGTTCATGGTATTTGAAAGTTGGATGCATTCTCACATGTGTTGAATTCATATGACCGGTGCACTAATTTAGTGAGTTCGTCGTCTATTGAGAAGCACAAATAGTGTTTATGTGAAGCAAGTAAAAAATTGCTTACTTTTAATCCTGTTGTATGTTGATATTGTATCCTGAGTTTGGGCTATTTTATTATAGTTGACACCTTGATGGAACTGACATCCTTGGGCAAAAGGTACTGGTAGCAAAATATGGCCAGACATGGTTCTGGAACTGTCATATATGATAGTACTGCCTAGTGGTGATTCAGTTCCAGACTAGCAATAGGCTGATCATCCGAGAAGTTTTACTAAGTCAGGATCCAGCCGTTCTCATTAAGAAATGAGTACACCCAACAAGTTCTCTTTTTTTTTTCTCAGATAATACTTTGTAATATTGTCTTGCTTATGTAGAAGTTGGAATAAAAGCCCTCCGGTGCATGATGTATAAGCAAATTGTTTTCTTGAAAATTGAAAATTGGCAGGCTAAGATATCTAGCTCTCCATCCATTGCAAAATAACTGTCATGGTTTTCTATACTTACTTGCATTGCCTGTAAATGCTGGAATTATGAATATATGTTACAATTGCAAAGTTCTGTTTTTGTTCCCTGATTCACCATGGTTACTCGAGTTCGAAGCAGGGAACCTGCGATTCTTCAGTGTTGAATTCAAGTGTTTAATCCTTCAGTGGTGAATTAGTACCCTGAGGGGAAATCCATCAGTTGTATGTGTGCATTATAAACAGAAACTTAATCTCCCTCTATTTTTTATCAGACTAGCTATAGTTCAAGTCAGATTAGAAATGATGGTCTTGCAGGCTTGCTTACTCACTCTTCATGGCTCATATGGTCCCTAACCAAAGTCCCCATCTTCTCAACCCTCACTCAGCCACCTCCACACGTATTCCTCATCTATGGCAGCACGCAGCAACTTGGTTTCTTTTACTGTAATTACTATTACTATTTACTTTACTGGCATAGTGATTGATCGTTCAGATTAAGGCCTCACTGTCAAAGACTCTATCACATACTCCCTCCGTTCCATAATGTAAGATGTTTTTTGACACTACACTAGTGCCAAAAAATGTCTTACATTATGGGACAGAGGGAGTATTTAACTACATTCTACTTTATATTTAGTCTTTCTTAAATATGCTAGGTAATGGATATTATCATTCTCGAAAGAACAATAAGCTCCAACTGTCCATTGCCTAGGTTAACTTAATTTACTCTTGCATGGGGAAAGGAGTATCGTTCCACCTATGAATAAATAAATAAATCCGTGTCTGTTTTATTTAGGTCTTGAGAAGAACGGAGATGCTGCCCGGAAAAGCCGCCTAATAAAAAAAAGGGTACCTATAAGCATTCTAGTTATCATTGCCATGCTAGATTGAACATGACCATGGTATGATTCACATCGCTGACTAATCCCATTGTTTTGTTCTTTCACTACAGCCTTACATCCAGAAGCTAGATTCAAGCCGGATAAAGCTGGGCCAGCTAGAGCAAGAGCTTCAACGTCCTAGGCAGCACGTACATACAGAAATAACACAACCTGGTTGATCAATAAGCGTTGCACTTAATGACCGTCCACTGCCAGGGATGAAACACAACAAGGCGCATACGAGTATCCGGGGAGCCTGCATGTTGACTTGGCTCATCTCCGGTTCACTGGACCAGTGCTGATGGATCGAATACATCAACTGGGCGCACGAGAAGACCACATCTGGGTACTACTGATGGATCGAATACATCAACTGGGCGGACGAGAAGACCACAACTGGGTACTGAATTTCTCACCCTTATTTATCCATGATGTTGTTTTCTCCTTGAGTATGCATCTGATGTAGTCAAGATCAAGCTCAATCCTACTTAGATGTTGTATTTGTGGCCTATGATCATTGATAAGTAAGGTTACTGTGGAGTTACCATCGTACTAGCTGGGAAAAACACCATACTAGAGCCTGCAAATAAATGGCCTCCGAATCTTCCAGTTCTTGCTGTATTGAAACAGGGACATGATTTTTCTCTTTCCCGACCAGCTGTAGTTTCAGTCAGATTAGTAACGATGGTCTTGAAGACTTTGAGTGTGCAGACATTTAGATTCAGGCTTAGTTACTCACTCTTCATAGCTCACACGCTCTGAAACCACAAGCCCATCTTCTGCTCCTTCACCCAGCCACCTCCACACGTATTCCTCGCCTATAGCAGCAAGTAGCAACATAGTTTCTTTTAGTGATTGACGGTTCAGATTCAGGCCTGACTATCAAATACTCGATCACATATTTTAGTGCATGCTACTGTACGTAGTCTTTCTTAAATATGCTAGGGAATGGAGATTATCACTCCAAAGTACAATTAGCAGCTCCAAGTATCCATTTATTTCCTAGGTTAACTTGATATATTCTTGCATGGAAAAAATTATCGTTCCATCTATATATGAATTAGTCAGTGTTGGTTTTTATTCAGGTCTTGAGAAGAACGGAGAGCGGATATCTTGGCACTGAACATCTAAATGCTAGTTTGATTGTTTTCTGGTTCTATGAAATGTTAGCCCACATGCTGATAATAATGGGAAGGCACAATCCCATCTCGGTACAGAATTGACTGATAATAATGTCGCTTTGTTAGTTTGGTTCGTGATATTGACAATTTACTTAGTATACCACTCCAGTATTAATTTATTTAGTCTTTGTAGCTGTCTTAGTTTGCTGCATGATCATGATAATCGATCATCCCAGTTATTTTGCTCTTGTGCATGTAACTGTTGATACATATACTGCTCTCTACGAATTCTACATTACTGGAAGTCCAAACATCTAATTCTAAATTTACAATAACCATGTCAGGATCCATTTTAATATAATTCCCTTGGCTTTGGCGCCGAAGTCCAAACATCATAAAAGTAAATTCTATTTCAAAAAAAATAAAAGTAAATTCAGATTATACTTCTAAATGTAGACTGTTTTGAGGTTCTATGAAATGTTAGCCCGCATGCTGATAATAATGGGAAGGTACAATCCCATCCAGGAACATAATTAACTTATAATAATGTCGCTTTCTTAGCTTGCTGCATGATAATGAGAATTTACTTAGTATAGCACTCTAGTTACAGATTACTTTATTTAGTCCTCTGTAGGTGTCTTGGTCTGCAGCATGATCATGATAATCCATCATCCCAGTTATTTTGCTATTGTACATGTAGCTGCTAATACATCAACTGCTCAAAAACATTTGTTTTTATAATTTGGTATTGGGACTGATACCAACTAGCATGCATGTGTGCTTACACAGTTGTTCTGGTGAGTCCCAGGTCTCCTCCCTCTTGGTGCCCCTTAGATGGTATGGCCATCTAGTCGAGGCATATTATTGTGCTGGCCATCAAGCCAATGATTTAGGGTTGATTCTGTGGCCATACTATTCCGTGGTGGTCTTCAGGCCACCACCAGTCTCTTGATTGTGGTCATCTTTCTTGTTGATGAAATATCACAACATTTGTGCTTGCAAGATTATCTGTTTACTATCCGGTGTCTGTGTCGTAGTTTTCCATGTGATAGCAATTTGTAAGCTGTGCATATTTCTGCCCATGAACAGTGGATATCTTGGCACTCAACATCTAGATGCTACTTTTATCATACTTCTAGATGCAGACAGTTTTGAGGTTCTATGAAATGTTAGCCCGCATGCTGATAATAATGGGAAGGTACAATCCCATTTGGAAACGGAATTAACTTGAAAATTTACTTAGTATAGCCTCCACTTTATTTTAGTCTTCTGTAATTGTCTGAGTTTCCTGCATGATCATGATAATTGATCATCCCAGTTATTTTGCTATTGTAACTGTAGCTGTTGATACATGTACTGCTCAAAAACTTCTGTTTTTTGTAATGTTACATCTTCACAACAGTAGGTTTTTCTCAAGATCCGGTTGAGCATAACGTTATTACCTTATAGAGTGTAGACGAGCTAAGAATATTCACAAAATATGTAACTACTGGTCCTTGGCTGTCCTACAGTACATTTGCTTGGATTTAGACATTTGTATTATAGTTCAATGTCTGTTCTTGCAAATTTCTGAAGATGCCCACATAATTGCCTTGCTGCAACAAGTGGTCCTCTATAATGTCCTATTCATAATTAATATTGCTTTGGCACGACTGATTTTGTACTTTACAGGTTTCTTCCTTTTGATACCCTTACCTTTCCCATTAATAAATCTTGTTCTCTCTGCACATAGGGGCCTGACTTGATGGTCAGGACGGTCTATGCCGGATATATCTTCCTGAGGGCATTCCGGGTGATTGTCATTGGGAAGTCAGGTGGTTTCTCTTGTATTTCCAGTATCTGTATTGGGTTGCTGCCCAATGCTATGTTGTTCTGGAGTTGTGGATCAGCTCCGATGAGTGCTTATTTTCCCGCTGGCTCTTAGCTCCCGTTTAACCTTGTCCTCCTGCCCCTAAATCTAGAATCTTATCCTCCTTTTCCATGCAGTTTCTAGCACTATAGTGACAAGAACAGGTCCAAGATGCTTAGTCTTGATATCTTTTTTGGGTTCCTTGCATTTGTAAACCGGGGTTCATTTCAGTGCTTAGTATAGTGATTCGTATGTCTGAAGGATGTTAAAGCTGAGGGAGTAATTAGCGTCGCCGTTTAGTGGATTTAGCCCTCGAGTATTGATTTATCTATGTTCTTTATCTACAAGGGTTCTTGTAGCTGCGCAAGTTCATAACTTGTCAATTGGCATCTAGCAGCCCCATGGGGATGCCAGCGAGTTCACGGCGGCGCAATTGCATCTCCTTCAACTATGGTTTAGGTAACCGCTTGATGTCTTACCTATTCTACCACATGCTCTGTGGTGTATGGCCATTGTGCCGAGGCTGGGTACTTGATTATGGCTTGTGCGATGTAATCACAGTAATGAATGCATCAGCAATAATGATTCTTCTCCGCTAATTGCAGTCTACTTGGGATTGTCATGTTCATGTTACTGTATTGTTATTTACTCTTGCCTGTTTCATCCTAGGATTGTGTTGAGAGTTAAACCTGTTTCTACTGTCAAACTTGATTAATCGAGGGGTTATTGGTGGTTAACTAAAATGTTTGAACTAAACCTTTGATTATTGTGTGAATGAACTCTATTATGCGCTATTACTTGAGAGCATCCATCAAAAGCTTATCCTCTAGAATGCTCTCAAGAATTCCAAACCACATCACAACAATCCTGTATAATGCTCTTAAGAAAGTTTACAAACAGAAGTACACCCGGGCCTACAACAGTGTGAATTCTTGATGTGTGATGCCTTCTTGTGATTGTTCTATGCTAATCTGTGGTTCCTTCTTGTAATTGTAATCTTGACTACATCAGCAAGACAACTACAATGATTGTTCTCTGCTAATTGAAATTTAACTAGAATTGTAAAGAGTCTGTGCTGTTATTTAGTCCTGCTTGTTTCATCCTAGGATTGTGTTGATAGTTAAACTTGTCTCTGCTGTCAAACTTGAATAATCAACGGGAATTATTGGTGGTAGACTAAGATATTTGAATTAAACATTTGATTATTGTGTGAATGATTTCTAATATGCATTATTACTTGAGAACATCCGTCAAAAGCTTATCCTCTATGCTTGGAAGAGTGCCGAACAACATGACACCAATCTTGTAGAATGCTATTAAGAAAATGTACAAACAGAAATACACCAGGGTGATAGTTGCTGGTTAACAGCTACACCCTCCTAGTGTTGAATCCGTTCAAAATCTGTGTCACTGGATTTGGTTATCCTTACTGGTACCTCTACAGATTTTAACGTGATGGCACCTGAGAGGAGCTTTCTGGTTCATGAGTGCCTGGTATGTATGTTTTTTTTACTGTTAAATCACGGCAGCAACGAATATTTTCTCCCATACAGCTTTGGCTAGTCAGTAAATTATTTACATTCCTAGCAAAGTATGCTTTTGTCGATTGCAGGGTTGTTCCTTCTAGATCAGAAGTGTGTAGCTATGGAGTGCTTTTGCTTGAACCGGTGACATGGATGCTTCTTGTCTCTCCGGCATTGGTAAGCCACTCTCTCTCTCTCTCTCTCTCTCTGTGCCTATCGAGCATGGGTTGAGTGTTGCACATGAAGGCTGAACCGGATGGTGCTTATCGTCCGGAATTTCCGGAAAAGCCGAATTGGATAATTTCGTTTATTTTTGTTCAAAATCCGCTCATTTTTCGTAAAAGAATACAAAATTTGGATGGTGCTTATCGTCCGGAATTTCCGGAAAAGCCGAATTTCGCCAATTTCATTCTGGGGCGGTATATTTTCCGAAATCCAAAACCGGCGGGGAAGACAGCGGTGTCACGCACGTACACCGGCCACCTTTTTTTTTTTTTTTTGCTCGATCGATCCGCGTGCGTGGAAGAAAAACGACTCACGAGCGCCTGAAGGAAACGGTTTTCCTACCGACAAAACGTAGGATCGAAACCCACTCGGCCTCCGGCTGTACCACACGCCGACTCGGACAGCTAGTTCTCGATGGATCAGTGCTACTGCTATATAAGAGCAGCCTCCAGCTTGGATCTCTCCATCAAACCAAGCCATCCAGCGCAGGTGCTAATTAACCAAGAGTCCAACAACACGTAACTACGCCAGATCGATCCAAGTCCAAGAGGCAGCGAGAGAAGCTAGCAGATCGACAACATGGGGTGCTGCATGAGCCGCCTCCTCAAGACCACCGTCACGCTGCTCATCCTCGTGCTTCTCCTCATGCCCGGGGCCTTAGCCGCCACAAGCTTCGATGCCTCACGAAGCCAACAGCTGCCGCTGCCGCGAGGGACGGTCAAAGGGCCGGAGAGCGTCGCCTTCGACGGCCAGGGCCACGGCCCCTACAGCGGCGTTTCTGACGGCCGGATCCTCAAGTGGAATGGCGACAAGCTAGGATGGACTACCTATGCATATGGCCCCGGCTATGACAGCAAGACATGCACGCCGTCCAAGTTCAGCTCGGAGACTGAGAATGCCAGGGAGAGCCGCTGCGGCCGCCCGCTTGGCCTACGGTTCAACCAGAAATCGGGCGACCTCTACGTGGCCGATGCGTACAAGGGGCTGATGCGGGTAGCGCCGGGCGGCGGGGAGGCCACCGTGTTGGTCAACCAGGTTGACGGTTTTCCTCTGCGCTTCACCAACGGTGTTGACGTCGATCAAGTTACGGGCCAGGTCTATTTCACCGACAGCTCGATGAACTATCAAAGGTCACAACATGAGATGGTGACTCGCACTGGGGACTCGACGGGCCGCCTCATGCGCTATGACCCACGGACATCGGATGTCACGGTGCTCCAGGCGGGCATGACGTACCCCAACGGCGTCGCGCTCAGCGCCGACCGCACCCACCTCGTTGTCGCATCTACTGGCCCGTGCAAGCTACTAAGGCATTGGATCAAAGGGGTCAACACAGGCACATCCGAGCCTTTTGCCGACCTGCCCGGCTATCCAGATAACGTGAGGCCCGACACCAAAGGAGGCTATTGGGTGGCGTTGCACCGCGAGAAGAATGAGTTGCCCTTTGGTCGTGATAGTCATCGTCTCGCTGTCAGGGTCGGTAGTGATGGGAAGATAGTCGAGGAGATGAGAGGGCCAAAGAAGGTGAGGCCCACCGAGATTATGGAGAGAAGCAATGGCAAGATCTACTTGGGTTCCGTAGAGCTTCCTTATGTCGGTGTTGTTAAGCGCAAGTAGAGAACTATTGTAGTAGATGCATAGGATGCCTTTTTGTTTCTTGTTCTTACCACCTAATGTAATTTTCCATTTGTTTGTTTTTTCGTCGGACGGACCATTGTAATCAACATTTTCTTTCAGCAAATTATTATTTGTTCTTTCCTCCATATTAACGGGTATAAAAGCTAAATTCTATATATAGAAGTTGTTCTTGTTAAGAGCCAGCCTGCATGCTATTGCTAGCGATCGAGGATGGACGCACCCATTGATTGTTCCCTTTACGTTTCCTTATCTTTTTCTTTTTGAGGAAAAACCGTTACCTGATCCTGATGGGTCAATGCTACGTACGAAGTCGCGCGCACGCACCAAACAAGGGAAGCTCGTGCGTGAGATATTCCGCCAACACGTGGACACAAACGTCGGTTGGCTCGTGCATCACAAAAGATATAAAAATCCCAAATGCTAAAAAGTGCATGCGTGCTCGTTGACGTGATCGAGCACTCACCGTGACAGCCGTCGGATCGAACCCTGCACGCACGATCGCGACTCCAGGATATTTTTTTGTTGGGAGGGAACCACTCGTGCGAGTCGTTGGGCATTAAACGTTCAAGAAAAAAAAAAGATCCGACCGCATTACAGCCGGGAGGCCCCACCACTACCCACGTCTCTCGCTGCCCATTACACAGTTTTTGGATGCCAGAGGCACCGCTGAATTCCCCCAATCCAGCGCAGGCCATCTCCACCCAAATCCACCGCAGGTCGTCGCTGCCCAAATCCACCAGGTCCATCACCGCGCCAATTCCAATCCATGGCGGAAATTGAACGGGCGCGGGCTGCCGGAGTTTGGTGGTGCTCGTGGTGCTGGAGGAGCACGCACGCGGCGAAACTACGAGTTCCGGCAAGCGAGGAGGCTGTTCGCTGGTCAAAATCGCGAGGTAAGCGGCGCACTCCCTCCGTGCACTCATGGTTTTTTCCTCCCGCTCCATTTCTGCTTCGCACGAAAGCGACTGACATTGGCTACTGCGGGTATTGGCGGCTTATTGCGGAAGCTCACAGGCCTTGGGTGCTGGCGGCGGTTCTATGACGGAGGTGCGAGATCATGCGATGGAGTGCGCACAGGAGCGTAGTTGGGTGCGCTCTGTCTCCATCTCAAGGGGGCGGGTGAAGGTCGCGCCGACGATGCGTTTCCGGCGAGCGAGGAGGGGACTCGCTGCAGAAATCCCGAGGTACGGAAGTCGCTCCTCCTGCCGTTTTTTGCGTTTCCATTTCCTCTCCGACGAGGTTCCTCTAGCTCGTTGCATCCTGGGTAGGGGGGTCGAGGATTTTTCATGGGCGCCGGGAGGGGGGAGGGGATCATGCGCGTAGAGAGGGGATCCTGGGGGGTCGGAGTTGTTAGATCCGTGGTGTGTAATTTCAGGAGCGAGGGAACGAGTCTCCATGCTAATCAGTGGTTGTGTTAGGTTTTTGCCAGATCTGTGAGTTCCTTCGAAATGGATGTGAAGTTGCTTCAAGATTGATATTGAGTTTCCTGCCCCATGTAAACCAGAGAGGAGGTGTGGGGAGGTGGGGGGAGTTTTTTTTATAGGAGTTGCCATGAGATTGAGCAGGAGTTCCTACCCCCTGCTAATTGAGTTGTCAAAACCAGACTTCCTCAGTACGATTTTTTCTGAGTTTTTTTTTGTGTGGACAGTTGCCAAAAGTTAGCATACGAGTTGCCTGGACCATGCTAATTGAGTTGCCGAAACTAGATTTCCTCAGTATGATTTGTTTGAGGTTTTTTTTGGTGTGGACAGTTGCCATAAGTTAGCATACGAGTTGCCTGGCCCAAGCGAAGCAGGACGACATTCGAGGGGGCAGTGCTGGCTGTGCACCCTGATCACCTAGCGGAGAGGATCTAGAGCCAGGAAAGTGTTGTCGCCAACGGTCGAGGAATTGGGCTGAAAATCGTTGGCAAGTATCTCGAAATCGACCCACTAAGCATGTGTTTTTACCCAAATCTATGATTCTATGCGATAGAGGTAGGGATAGGGAGGTTGAAGAGGGGTGTGGGGGGTCTTACGTTTTTTGCGCGAATCGATGATTTTTGAATGCGGGGGTGATTTGCGGCGTGGGGGTGCGGGGGCTAGAATCGTTGACAATTTGAGTAGAAAGTGTCCAAAACTTGCCCAACGCATGATGGTTAGTTGCTAGAGATACTGACGCGAGTTGCCCAAAGATCCTCTTCCCAGAGTATTGGGTTTATTTCGCCCAAAACTTGCCCAAACCATACTAGTTAGTTGCTAGAGAGGCTGGCTTGAGTTGCCTAGAGATACATTTTAGAGGCAAATTGATTTATAATTGGAACCAGTTACTATTTACAATAGGATATGTTGTCTACATATAAACATTACTTGACAAAATCACCAAAGTTTCATAGATTTTTTTCCACCAATTTGATGCACTGAAATAGCTTTTCATTTTGGTCCACCAAACAAGCAAACCATTTTGGTTGTAACATAATCAACACCCATTAATTGTCTGGTACAAGACCCGTCTACGTTGTCACCTTCAGCAACTCCTTGCTCCACGGCTTCCACCACATCGCCTCTAGTCTAGATGTCACGGTCAAAGGCAAAGTTGCCCAAATAAAAATCTTTCGCTAAAAAACCCACTAGTTGTCTAGGACAAAAAGACCTATGGTTTGGGGGCGGCAAACTTCACACTAGTTTTGTTGTCTAGGGGGATAGAAGCAAAGTTATCTAAATGGAAACCATTAGTTGTCTGCGACAAGTTGTAAGTTGCCGGGGGATTGGCAACTTCACACCATTTTTGTTGTTTGGGGGAAGAGGCGAATCTGCCTTGGTGTGGCAACTTTACGAAAGTTTGAAAGCAACTATCTTGCTGAGCGAGGCAACTTTAATGGTACACATAAGCAAGTTCATTACATAGTGTGTGCTAATGAATTTGTCTAACTTTGTCTACAATAGTACAAAGTACCTAGTGTCGATCCTTAGTAGTCTACCATTGTGATTTTTAGTCACCTATTTTATTACCGATAAGTTGTTTGACATTGCTAACTAGTTGCCTACCAATGACGCTTAGTTGTGTGCCATCACTAATTAGTTGCCTACCATACTATGAAACTTGCCCAACATTGTTTCTAAGTTTTGTCTACCTCTAAAGCTAAGTTGCTTATAGTACTAGAAAGTACTTCTAGGCAAGTTAGGATAATGTTATGATACTTGCTAGTCATGTTAGGCAACTTTAGAGATGATATTATGCAACTTGAGAAACGACATTAGGCAACTTGGCAGTCATGGTCTCCAACTTTTAGAGGGAAGCATAGGTGATATTAGGCGATAGAAAAGTTGCCCCATATAGCGCTAAAGTTGATTCTTCTAGTTGTGGCAGCCAATTTAGAAGTACTTTGGGGGTAGATATATAATCGTGATAGGCAATCTACTTCTAAGTTTCTTCATGTAGCATCAAAGTTGCCTCATATAGCACCTGAGTTGCTTCCTATAGAACCGGTAGCCAACTTAGAAGAAATGGGATAAATATGTAATCGTGATAGGCAATCTACTGCAAAGTTGCTTTCTGTAGCACCGAAGTTGCCCCATATGGCTGCAAAGTTGCTTGAGAAGAAAGTTCATCGAAACATAACCATATGAGACCTTGTTTTGAAGATATTGCTACGAGAAACCTAATGGTGAAAACGAAAATTAATTTCGATGCTCGGTTTAAAAGTTGCAGCTTTTTGAATTTGTTTTGGCATGAAATTAAATGCACGTGACGCATTTCTAACTTTTGCCACATGCTATTGCAGAGAGTTACAGCAGATGGAACCACATGTGGGGCAGTAGAACCCGGATGGAACCACGGGTGGAACGCACGGGGCGTGATCGCGGCTATCACTTTCCACTTTTGCATGGGTGACCAAAACTTTCCTAATAGGGCAGGTTGCTAGGAATCCCTACGGAGCACTCGGTTGCCAGCTAGACGCGTCCTATAAAAATAGGGTTTGTCTAGGTCTCAGTCGACTGAGACTTAACCAAGTCTAAGTCAAGTGATATAGTATGTAAGGAGAAAAAAGAAAAAGGTGAAAAGAAAATTTTAGTACGAATCTCCATGCAAGATCAAAGGAATATAGCATCGACTGAGACATAACGAAGTCTTAGTCGACTGAGACTTAGCAAAACTGATAAAAATAATAAGAAGGAAAAACGGTTCGCCTTCGCACTTACGCGACTACGCGACTCTTATTATCCCGGCTTATTAGCTCACTCTTCTTCTTTCTCTGCTTTCTCAAACGTCCGGCACGCAAAGCCAGTATTTTTATCATCACCAAACAGCTAACACGTAGCTTCGCCGCTGTCTGAACCCACGCGCCAACCGTCCACGTGCACTCGTCTCTGAGACTCCGACCAACATGCATGCTCGCGCGCCGTCCGTCGATTCCCAGCCGCGCCCACAAGCCCTTCATATTTCTTGCGGCAAAGTCCGAATTTTGAACATGCCTGTCTGCGCTCCCTTAGGCTCCAATTTCGGCACACAAGTTAATGGAGCCACGGGGGCTTGACTTGACGACCAATGAACAGAGGGGAGGAGCACGTCCGGTCTTCCGCGCACCCAACAAATCCTCCGCCCTTGCCGGCCCCATCAACATCTCCTCCTCCGAATCCGCTCATCGCCGCCGCCAAAACCACGTCTGCCACCAACTTAGACCGCCCTCGATTCAACGACAAGCACCAGACGATTCCCATTTTGACCCGACCCGACCTGAGAAGGAGAAGCCCCGAGCACACAAGCGCTCCATCCTCCTCCCGCTTTCTTCCCCGATCCCGGCAAAGTCCGTCCGTTTGTTTTCAAGAAGATGCAGACGCCTTCTTCCATTAACGGGGATCGCAGTCGCCGAGGACACTCTCCCAGCCCACAAACTAAGTGCTGGACGGCCAAGCCAGGCTGTTCAAACCAAAAAAAATGCTCTCTTTCTTTGTTTTGACCAACGTACCTATATAATATACTACGTGCACACAGGGGAGGAGCTCGTACATCTGTCCGCTGTCGACTTCCCAGCCTAGCACCGTCCAGATGTATCTCCAATTCCATTCACCCATACCCTCCCTACACCGACCCTTCCCCTCCCCGTTCTCCAATCTTCACCGCGCTGGTCCGTCCGTATCCACATTATATTGTTGTTGGTGCTCGTCGTCGTCCATTGGGCTCGCCACCCGAGAAGAGAGCTTCCTCCCCTCCCTAAGCACCTTCATGTGCTCTCGAGTGCTTGCAATGAACTCGCCGAGTTGCTCGGCGAATTTGCACTCGGCATCCTCGTCGAGTTTCCCAGCCAGAATCCGGCAACATCTCCCTCTGAACCCACGCGCCGTCCATCCACGTGCACCGAGTCTTCCTCTCCGATAGGCATGCATGCAAGCCCGCGGGATAGCCGGCCGTCCGTCGAGCACCAGCCGCGCCGACAAGCTAAGCTAGCCCTCCATATTTCTTCCTCTTTCTTCACCGATTCCGGCAAAGTCGGAAGTTTCAACATCCATGGCAGCCTCCATCGCTTCTTCTTCTTCTTCTTCTTCTTCTTCTTCGTTCCTCCCCGATGCCGGCAAAGTCCGTGTTTTGAACATGTCGTGGGATGTGCTACCATGGCCAAGCCATCTTGATATGGTCGGCCGCAATCAACGGAGTGCACGCCACTGCTAACGTGACGTCACACGGTGGGATGTGCTACTCCCTCCGTTCCAAAATATAGTGCGCCCTTGGTTTTCATGCTTCAACTTTGACCATAAATTTAACCAACCAACGAGACCGACTGCGGCGGGAGTAAAAATTATACCGGTGAATTCGTATTCAAAAGAAGTTTTCAATTATATAATTTTTGCTCCTGCCGCAGTCGGTCTCGTTGGTTAAATTTATGGTCAAAGTTGAACTTCGAAAAACGTGGGCGTGCTATATTTTGGAACGGAGGGAGTACATTTTAGCAGGTGGAGGTTATTATAGTACTAGGAAATACAACCTATATACCCGTTGATTGGGGCGTCTCCCACTGCTAACGTGACATCACTCGTGATCGCAAATGCGCTGCTGCATGCACGCTCCTGCCGCCGTGACGTGACATCACACGCTCGCTGGCTCGCTCACGTCGTTTCGTTTCTTTTTTCTTTGGCAATTATAAGGGAATCATCTGTCTCGGTTGCAAACAAATTCTCCGTCGCGAATCAACCTGTGGTTGGATGGTTAGAGGGACAGTGGTATCCCCAACCCTATCAGGGTTCAAGTCCTGGTGCTCGCAGTATTCCTGAATTTATTTCAGGATTTCTGGCGATGCGCTTTCAGTGGGAGGAGACGTTCCTGTCGACGACGAGACGCCTACGGTGACTTTGTAAATCTCAAGATGATATGCCGGCTCAGTCTCTCGAAGGTGATCATAGGGATAGGATGTGCGTGTGTGCGTTCATAGGGTTGATTGTATGCGCGTATGTATGAGCGCTTGCGTTAATAAAAAAACAAATCTCCCGTCCATTCCCACTACCTGCTCATTCATCCATCACACAATTCATTGACGGCCATGCATGCACGCAGATGGACGACGACACGATTGATTGATTGGTCGGAGATGACCCGCGGCGCGGTCGTCCCCGTGCCTCGCCTCGAGCACTAGCTCGATCGGTGCCTCCGACCGCCGGCCAGTCAACCGATCGGTCGGCACCGACACCTAGTGCTTCCGCACCGCGGCTCGGTGAGAGGGCAAGGAGGAGCATGCACGTTCCAGTGCTGGGGCTCTGGTTCGGCATCTCCGTGCCTCCCATGGATGCGTCTTCCACCTCCGCTGCACCGGCGTCGTCCATGTTGATCTGGGCGGCGGCTCGGGCAGATTTTTAGCCGTTGGCTGCGTACCAACTTCCGCACCATGGAGCTCTCAACTCTGGGTTGCCAACGGCAAGGAGCTCGCTTTCCAAGAGAATGTACCATTCCTCGATCGTGTACATACGTCATCCCGTCGCTACCTAGCTATATACACACACACACACACACACACACGCTACCAATGCAAGAAACTGAGCTACCAAGTCGACCGTGTACAACTACATCACACATGCATGGTTCTTTAGTACGTACGTATTTGTTTGTGGAAACAAAACGGCTATGTAAGAACCATAGCGTAAATGGAGAACCATAGCGCTGCTCACAGCCCGCACCCATCCTCCAACTCATCGACGGTGCCCTAGCTTGAGGCGTACTCCAACCGATTGATCCCTCCCTCCTACACATTCCCGGCCACGCGGCTCCTTCACTTCCCAGTGAGTGCCAATAGTTCACGGAGCCAACATCTTTGGTGCGCTTCGATCGTGACTTTGGCACTCAAAATTTCATCCGCGCTTTGCTTGCTTCCATGTCGCCATTGGCGCTCAAATCTCGGCCTGAAAACTTGCCCAAAAATTTGATTTGCGCCTTTCATTCCATGGATGGCGCCTTCTCTGTTCAAAAAGTTTGGGCCGAAATTTTAGGGAAAAAAGAAACCCACCCCATAACTCTCTATCTCTCTCGGCCTGCTCCCCTCCCGTCTCCTTGTCTCCCGATCCTCTCCAGCCGCCGCCATCGCACCCACCGGCGACCTTATCTCCGCCCGCTTCACCGCCCCCACCGCCGACCTCGTCTCCTGCCTCCACCGCCGACCTAGCCGCCATGATCAGCCCTATCCCCTCACCATCTCTCCAAACACTAGGCCCCAGATCAAGCGGCGGCCATGGTCCTCCCAGATCCGCCATGGATGTAGCGGTGCTTCCGGATGCAGGACGCGAACCGCCTCCTCCATGTAGTCCCCCGCACTGATTCTATTCCGGTGACGCGCAGAGGTGGGGAACCGCCTCCTCCTCCACCATGTAACTTAGGGTTCGTTACAAAATCCTCTTCTTTTTCACCACTCTACTGTCACTCGAGTTGGAAGCAGGGAACCTGCAATTCCTCCGTGCGTGCTGAATTCGGGTGTTGATGCAGGGACGCGATTGATGCTCTGAGTGGAGGACATCATCCGTCGGCCGACAACATCAAGGGGAATGTGCTCGTGGTCTCCGGTGATGCGTCGTTGCAAAATCCTCTTCTTTTTTCCCCCGATTCATTCGAGTTCCAAGCAGGGAACCTGCCATTCTTCAGTGCTCAACTTGAGCGATTAGCATTGTGCCCATTATATTAGTCTTATGCGTGCAATAGAAATTGCCCTCCTCTGTTTTTCATTCTTCAGACTAGCTATAGCTTCAGTCAGATTAGAAACGATTCAGACTTTCAGTATGCACACATTCAGATTCAGGCTTGGTTACTCACTCAGCCACCTCCAAACGTATTCCTCACCTATATGTGGCTGGCAGCAAGCAGCCTCTTCGGTCAATCTAGTTCGAATTCTTCAGTGCCGAATTCGTACGCTGCTGAGTGTTGAAAAGCATTTGTTGTGTGCGTGCATTAGAAGCAGAATCTTAATCGCCATCCTCTGTTTTTCTTTTTTCAGATTCAGACTAGATGTAGATTCGGTCAGACTATAGATGATCGTCTTGCAGACTTTGAGTATGCATGCACACATTCAGATTATAAACTCATTCTTCATAGCTCATACGGTTCCCCACCAAAAGCCCCATCTTCCGCTCCCTTACTTGCCACTGTTTTTGGTCCAAAAATGCGCAATGTTGTGTCGTCTATTTGTGAGGGTTCTAGCATGCCAACACAGGATGGCGCCAAGATTAATTTTAGTTCAGGTCTTTCTTTTTTGTCCAATGGCTGATTGCCACGTATATCTGTTGGTTTGGGTCCATTCAATTGTTGTTTGTAGAACAAATTCATCTGATTTCATTTGGCTTTCAAGTCAGATTCCACTTGGGGAGGGGATTCAGTGTAGATTCGGTAAGATTTTAGACGGTGGTTGTTCACACATTCTGATTCAGGCTTGGTTACTCAAGCTTCATAGCTCACACAGTCCGAAACAACAAGCCCATCTTCTGCTCCTTCACCCAGCCACCTCCACACGTATTCCTCACCTATGGGAGCAAGCAACAACTTGGTTTCCCATTAATGTAATTAGTAGAACTATTTACTTTACTGTCATAGTCATATTCAGGTCTGACCATCAAAATACTCAATCACATATTTGACTGCATGCTACTGTGTATTTAGTCTTCCTTAAAGATGCTAGGCAATGGAGATTATTATTCTCCAAAGTACAATTAGCAGCTTCAAGTGTCCATTTCCCAGGTTAACTTGACTTATCCTTGCATGGGAAAAGAAATATCGTTCCACCGATGAATAAATAAGTCTGTCTTGGTTTTATTCAGGTCTTGAGAAGAACAGAGAGGCTGCCTGGAAAGTCGCGTAAGCAAAAAAGGTACCTATATATAACCCACTGTCCCATTCTGTTCCGGTGATGCGCAGTTAGAGTTATTACAATATCCTGTTCTTTTTTTACCCGATTCACCTCTGTCACTCGAGTTAGAAGCAATGAACCTGCAATTCTTCAGTGCTTAATTCAAGTGTTTAATTCTTCAGTGCTGAATTAGTACCCCGAGTGGAAATCATCAGTTGTATGTGTGCATTAGAAACAAATACTTAATCACCTTCCTCTGTTTTTTTCAGACTAGCTATAGTCTAGGTCAGATTAGAAACGATGGTGTTAGGCACACAATCCACGAAATGTGTTGCATATTTTATTTCATATATGGTTCTAACTCCTTCGGTCATGGTACCTGAAAGTTGGATGCATTCTCACCTGTGTTGAATTGATATGACCTGTGCGCTAATTTAGTGATTTCGTCGTCTATTGAGAAGCACAAATAGTGTTTATGTGAAGCGTGTAAAAAATTGCTTGCTTTTAATCTTGTTGCATGTTGATATTGTAGCCTGACTTTGGGCTATTTGATTATTGTTGACGCCTTGATGGGGCAAAAGGTACTGGTAGCAAAAAATGGCCATACATGGTTCTGGAACTGACATATATGATAGTACTCCTAGTGATGATTCCATTTCCAGACTAGTAATAGACCTGATCATCCCAGTAGCTAACCAAAGGACCATGGCAGAGGATCTTGAGAACTTTAACTAGTAATAGACCCAACAAATTCTCTTTTTTTTCTCAGATAATACTTTGTAATATTGTCTTGATTGTGTAGAACTTGGAATAAAAGCCCTCTGGTGCATGGTCTGTACGCAAATTGGTTTTTTGAAAATTGAAAACTAGCAGGCTAAGATATCTAGTACTCCCTCTGTTCTAAAATAACTGTCGTGGTTCGGTATAGTTACTTGCATTGCCTGTAAATACTGGAATTGTGGATATCTCTTACGATTGCGAAGTTCTGTTCTTTTTTTCCTGATTCACCATTGTCACGCGAGTTCGAAGTAGGTATTCTTCAATGCTGAATTAGTACTCTAAGTGGAAAACCACAAGTTGTATGTGTGCATTAGAAACAGAAACTTAATGGCCCTCCTATGTTTTTTTAGACTAGCTATAGTTCCGGTCAGATTAGAAACGATGGTCTTGCAGGCTTGGTTACTCACTCTTCATGGTTCATACGGTCCCAAACCAAAGGCCTCATCTTCTGCACCCTCACTCAGCCACCTTCACACCTTGGAGCAACTAGCAACATGGTTTCTTTAGTGCAGTTGCTAATAATATTTACTTTAATGTCATAGTGATTGACGGTTCAGATTCAGGCCTAACCATCAAATACCCGATCACATATTTTACTGTATGCTACTGTGTATTTAGTACCTCGAGTGGAAAGCCATTAGTTTCATGCATGCGTTAGAAACAGAAACTTAATCACCCGCCTCTGTTTTTCCTTTTTCAGACTAGCTGTAGATTCAGGCTTGGTTACTTCATATATCACACCATCAGAAACCACATTCAGATTATAAACGTTGGTCTTGCAGACTTTGAGTAAGCACACATTCAGATTATAAACTCACTCTTCCTAGCTCACACGGTCCAAAACCACAAGCCCATCTTCTGTTCCTTCACTCATCCACCTCCACATGTAATCCTCACCTAAGCCAACAAGCATCAAATTGGTTTCTTTAGTATAATTACTAGCACTGTTTACTTCACTGGCATAGTCAGATTAAGGCCTGACCATCAAATATTTAACTGCATGCTACGGTGTATTTAGTCTTTCTTAAAGTACAGTTTGCTCCACATGGACATTTCCTAGGTTAACTCGGCTTATTCTTGCATGGTAAAAGGAATATTATTCCACCTATGAATAAATAAATCCTTGTTGGTTTTATTCATGTGTTGGTAAGAACCGAGAGGCTGCCCTGAAAAGTGGCATAAGAAAAAAAAGGTACATATATAGAAAACCCATGTCCCATTCTGTTCCGGTGATGCGCCATTAGGGGTCGTTGCAAAGTTCTGTTCTTTTTTTTCCCGATTCACAACTGTCACTCGAGTTCGAAGCAGGGATCCTGCGATTCTTCAGTGCTGAATTCAAGCGTTTAATTCTTCAGTGCTGAATTAGTACCCCGAGTGGAAAACCATCAGTTGTATGTGTGCATTAGAAACGTTAATTTAATCGCCCTTCTACCTTTTTTAGACTAGCTACTGTTTAAGTCAGATTAGAAATGATGGTCTTGCAGGCTTGGCTACTCACTCTTCATGGCTCATACGGTCCCAAACCAAAGGCCCTATCTTCTGCACCCTCACTTAGCCACCTCAGCACGTATTCCTCACCTATGGCAGCAAGCAGAAACATGGTTTCTTTTAGTGTAATTGCTAGTACTATTTACTTTACTGGCATAGTGATTGACGGTTTAGATTTAGGCCTGACCATCAAATACTCATATTTAGCTGCGTGCTACTCTACGCATAGTCTTTCTAAAATATGCTAGGCAGTGGAGATTATCACTCCAACTACAGTCAATAGCTCCAATTATCCATTTCTTTCCTAGATTAACTTGATTTATTCTTGCACGGCAAAAATATTATCATTTCCACCTATATAAATAAATAGTTAGTGTTGGCTTTATTCAGGTCTTGAGAAGAACCGAGAGGCTGCCTGGAAGAGTTGACTAAGAAAAAAAAAGGTACCTATAAATATTCTGGTTATTTTAGATTGAACATGACCATGACATGATTCTCATCGCTGACTGATCCCATTATTATTTTCTCTCACCATAGTGTTACGTCCAGCAGCTATATTCGAGCAGGGTATAGCTGGCCCAGCTAGAGCAAGAGCTTCAACGTGCCAGGCAGCAGGTACATACATAGATAACACAACCTGATCAATCAATAAGCGTTGCATTTACTAACCGACTCCATTGCTGGCGATGATACAGAATAAGGTGTATACGGAATCGAGTGAGCATGCGTGACGACTTGGCTCATCTCCGGTGCATGGGACTGGTGCCTATGGATCGAGTACATCAACTGGGTGGACGAAAAAACCGCAACTGGGTACTGAATTTCTTAGCCTTATTTAACCATTGATGTTGTTTTCTCCTTGAGTATGCATCTGATACATGTAGGGTAACGCAGCAGAAAACGAAAATTTTCCGGCCTACGCACCAGCCCAGGACCACTATGGAGACTGCATACAAGGTTTGATCATTTTCGTTACCGACTCGTAGCGCAGCGGAAGTAAAGTCGATGACGATCGGCGGTGCAGATCCCCGCAGCTAGGATTTACAACCTCCCAACCGCGAGGATGTATACCCTCGTCTTCCCTTCGGACAGCCCTCCGGGAGGCGGTCGAACAGTCCCCCGGACGATGTCGCGGACAGCCCTTCGGGAGGACCTTCGAAACTCGAACGGTCACTCGGACAGCCCTTCGGGGGGACTCACAGAACTCGGACCGCCACTTGGACAGCCCTTCGGGAGGCACTCTCAAACAGCCCCTCGGGCACTAAGATCGAAACTACGACCTCTCTACAGAGTTGCACACATACGGTGTCAGCTATCCGGCAGGGCTTCGCCGTCCAGAACTAGTTCCTGCCGGAACCCAGACAGCCTTTCGGCTCTACGAAACTCTTTTCGTGGGAGGGAGAGAGAAGCCAGATAACATCTTGGCATGTGTATGAGAGCAAGGGATGAGGAAATGGCTGCCAAGATCACTCCTATATATAGGCAAGCCAAGGGGTAAAATTGTCACACAAAAACCCCAAAGTGCCCTTGGAATATCCCTTTCCAAAAGGGAATATGCCATATGGGAGTGCCATGTGGAGCACCATGGTGCTCCACCTCCTTGTCCGGCCACCCTTGGGGGGGGGACCCCCCCATGAGGTGCCATGCCCTCCTTCCCCTTCTAGAAGGCCCTTTTGGAATTTCCAAAAAGGTGCTTTCCATAAAAATTCCCAAAAAGCACTTTCACTATTCATGACGACATTTTTCAGCGTCCGTTCGAACTGAAAATATTTATGTGGGCTTAGAACAATTCCAGTACCCACTAAAATAATTTTCAACGCGTTCTGGAACAATTCCAGATTAGTGATTTTCATCTGCGAAAAGCATCTGAAGCGGTTCCGGCAGCTCCGAAACATTTCCGGTTTTTCTTCCAGAAAATTCCCAGAAGTTTCCAGAATGATTCTGGTATCCTCCAAGAATTATCAGGCATGTGCCGAAACCATTTTGACTTAATGGTATCCCCTGAAACAACTTTTCAGTTTCACCGGAACTCATCCGGTGACCTCTCTCTGCGGAACTTTTCCGCTGTCCGAAACTTTTCGGTGTTTTTCTCTCAGACTCCCTGTCTAGTATTCAGCAGATAGATGACCCTTAAGCGTGTGACCCTATAGGTTCGGTGAAGTATAGACATGACCTGGAACCCCTTCCGATCAATGATCAACATCGGAGCCGTGGACACCCATATTGACCCCTATACCCACACGAATGAATATTCGAGTGAACCTCCAGTTGCCGTGTGCTATTCCTGTTGCTTCGCGATATGTCACAAATACCCGAGGTGAGACATGTTGGCATTCCCGTGGATCAACAACTTGTCCACTATGCTAGTTACCTCGTTACCGGTATTGTTCTCTTTTCTCGTTACCGTGTTCCGGCATCCCCGTGATCAAATCACAAAGTGTCTGGCCAGACGATGATGGATACCGTAACACCGAGAGGGCCCAGAGATATCTCTCCATCGTCGGAGGAGCAAATCCCAATCTTGAGCTATCAAGTTACTTGACATACTTTCCCATGAACCCGTAAGCCGCCGTAATAGCCATCCATTTACGGATGACGTTTAACAAACCCCAAAGTTCATGAATCAAGCATGAAGAAACTCGATACTCTCATGGTCTGAGGAATCATGCAAACGTTAACTATCTCTGTGTTATTAACCATTAACTCATGACGAAAGAATCTCATAGTATAACATCAATCGGGTCGATTCAACACAAATGTTCTTCTAACACTGTGCCCTCAAAGTTGCTGGCATAGACATGCCCATGATCAGGAAAACAGAACCATCATGCAACACTTGAGCTAGTCTTAGAGGCCAGACTAGGAATACATTTTACCGTTTATTATCCCACACGTGCATATGAGTCTTCCTCCGAGCCTCGTTTTATTTGCAGACTCGAGAATCATTGCAGTTATAGCATGGAACATAAACCTAATTATGAACAGGGAGATAATCAATAACATTTATTATTGCCTCTAGGGCATATCTCCTACAGACTCCCACTTGCACTAGAGTCAATAATCTAGTTAATGCTAATGCACTTCACACCTGTGGCACACCGGTGTAAATATGCTTCGCTTGTGGTATAGCCTGATGTCCAACGGATCTGACGACTTCAGCTCCGTGTGTATCTTTGCATATCCTCGCGTTTTCACGCTTTCACAAAATTCATATTTTGTGTGGACTTGGCTTTGTATGTATGCGAATCACAGGTCGAACCTGGGTTCCTCAGACTGAGTTATGCAGCAACTACTTGCAGTAGTGTCCCATTGACAAAAGCCATCTTGGAACCATACTAAGTTCATGAATGAACTATATGATTCAACATCTTCTTTGTCACTTTAAAGGCGGCAACATACTTCGCCTCTGTTATAGAATTCGCCACAGTAACTTGTTTGGAACATTTTCCAACTACCGTGCCACCATATTGTGTATTGCACAAAAACCTTAACTTAAATCAAAAATCGCTTGGAGCATGGATGAAGACTGTATCGATGTAACCTTTTACAACGAACTCTTCATGATCTCTGCTTGCGAGAAAACATGTCATCAGTGCTACTATAGTACTCAATGACCCTTTTTCACTGTTGTCCCTTGATCAATACTTTTGATCACTTTGGTATCTATACTCGCAACAACTTCGGGAGTATTGGACATATCTGGTTGTTTTTACATACCATGGAATACATGATTAATCCAAACACAAGAGTGTGTGGAATCTCCATCATGTATTTTGCTCATCAGTGTTTTGGGACACCGAGTCTTGCAAAAACTCTTTCCATGTGACTTCGGCAAGAATCACTCCTTGATGTTTTTAATGCTAAAAGGTTTTAGCATCTTGTCAATATGTATCTTTGCTCAGCCCTATTAGGTAAATCTATCTCCATAGATCATCATGCCTAATATAAAGGCTATTTAGCCCAAGCACTTCATTGAAAAACTATTTTTAAATGAAGTCCTAATTCGTGTCAAGAATATTAATTCCAATTAACAATGTGTCAAGCACACAAGGTTTTTAGAAATGTTATTATGTTCCCACTTACTTTCTTGAATCACAAGCATCTTCGTTACCCATTGATGAAGTCAAAACCCTTTTAACCATATCATCAAAACGCGAAGATTCCAACTCCATTTTGCTCTCTTCTATCCATCGCTGGAACTCTGAAGTTTGCATACTTACTAGCATCCTTTGGACTGACAAAATACCTTGGATTGTATCACATGCAAGTCCTTGGTTTTATTTCCATCGGATGGAAATCCTTTCGTCATCCTTGTTTCATATCTCATGATTGAAATATGTATTAATTGCTAGTTCAACCCGAACCGACTTTAAGCATCGCTACGGTGAAGTAACCTCATCGTAGTCAACTCCTTGAACTTGTATATTGCAACAAGTCGAGCTTTATGGATAAAACATTTTTATTCGTATCAGTTATAGTTCCATAAATATTCGTCAGACTCTAAGTCTTCCGAAAGGTGTATCAAGGTTTTAATCTTGAATCACTTATATGGAAACTATCTCGGATTGTATTGGCATTTAGCCAATTCCGGAGTCAGGGCCCACCAATGCTTCCTTGTGTATCGTAGGTATACTGTTGTCTAACAACAATATCTCGTTTGCGCACCTGAGAGGTTTGCACGAGCCTTTGCCTACGTGGTTCAGCTGCAAGTTCGACCGAATTCCATACATTTTATTGTAGAGACTTCCGTATCAGTCGCAGTAGGAAACTCCGGAATTACTTCCAAGGTCTCTTTCCTTTGAGCTGATGACGAAGATACTGTTTATCTCGTCGAGTTGCACTATTCTCCCACTCACCTTTTTGAAAGAACCATTTTCTTCAAAAAGCATACCGTTCTTTGTGGCAAACCTATTTGCCTCGGTATAGTGAGGGAGGAATACCCAATGACTTGGGATAACCTACAAAGTAGCACTTGTCTGATTTGGAATAGGTTTATAACCATTTACACAAGCCCCATATTCCAAATGTTAAGAAAAGATATAACATGGTTGGGCGTACCATACCATGGTGTCATTTCAACAGACCTGATGGAGCTCTTTTCAGTGTAAAAGCCGTAGTCTCTAAAGCATCACCTTTTAAAAGGGATAATGGCAAATTTATTTATGTCATCTTTGATCTTACCATGTCATAAATGGTTCGATTACATCTTCACGGACTTTCCACTCACAGTGGTGTTCCGGGAGGTGTAAGTTATGAAACTCTTTTCACAACTCATCAGACATTCGCTAAACTTGTAACTCAAATATTTCTTTCTGCAATCGAATTGTAGAAACATAATTTTCTTGTTACAATAACTTCTACTTCATTTTGAAAACCTTTCAAATGATTTCAAAAGATCCAGACTTACGTCTCATCAAGTAAATATCCATATATCTACTTGAGTCATTTCTGAAGATAGATAAATCCACTACTTGCAACAACATTGATTGGACTACATACATCAAAATGTATGATCACCAATAAGTTCTTTGCTCGTCCCTTATGGCCTGTGAACGGTATTTCAGTCACTTCACTTTTCGGAGGAAAGTTGCAAGTGTCAGATGATTCAAAATCAAACGACTTCAAAATCCATCATAATGGAATTTTCCATGCGGGTTTCTCCAATGTGACCAAATGTAGCGCCACACTTGTGTGGTATTCTTTTAGTCTTGTGACATTTAGCGTCAGTGTTATGGATGTATCATATTACCATCAATATTCATAACATACGTCCCATCGAGGATGGAAGTATGGCCCTCATGTTATTCATAATACTGAACAACAATTGTTCTTCTATGAACAATTATTTTGCAACAAACATTGTGCAAAGGGCTAGAGTGTATGAAACTCTAAAATGAATTATGAAAGTAAACCCAGAGGTAATGTATTATTATTAATATTCATAACATACATCTCATTCATAATGAAAGTATGGCCCTTATGTTATTCATAACATCGAACATCAAAAGTTCTCTTATGAACAACCTTCTTGCAAGATACCTTATGCAATGGGCTAGAGTTTGTGAAACTTTAAATGAATTATAAAAATGAATACAGACGGTAATACACCGATGGAAGGTATAGTAACATTTACTATGTTCCCTGTGTATACCTAAACCTCATTTCTGGCTAGTCTTTTAGGCCATAGTAGTTCTTACATCGAATTGCAACAGAATGCAATCGAGCGGGTATCTTTGTGATTGTCTCACAATACCCAAGAATTAGTGATTAACATGCTTTAACCATAATTCCCAAGAACTATATCTTTTACCAGCCTTCTATACATCAAAAACTTGTATGACATTCATACATGAGCTGGATATTCCAGTCTTCTTTCTTTTTGCCTTTATACTTCTAACAGTTTAACTTTCAATATTTCTCCTACTCTCAGAAGAAGCACTCAACTTAATAGTGGCGTTAGCCCCGGACTTCCTATGTGTGTAAGTCACACTAACACCCTTCGGACACTTCCTTTCTCTTTAAGTTGTTGTTTTATTCACCTTTCATCATATGACAGGCGTTCTACTGGATCCCTCTCTTATCAGTCTAATGCATAGTAAACTCTTTTACTAATAGTTTGCAAACAAACATTGCTTTGGATATCTCATATCTTTTAGCCTTTGTCTGTCTCTGAAAATGATTTTCAGATTTCCATGAATATCACATAACTATCCAAACTTTCGAAGTTCGGGTCTCATGGAAGCAAATGTATTGCACTTGACTGAAACGGAATTCTAGCTTTTGGATCGAAGGACGAGAGTCACATGATCCATAGCATAAGCGAAAGAATACCGAAAGTATGCGATAGGACAAAGTCCTTCTCGGCACTCTTGAGGACAATCCTCACATTACGTTACCAACCGTAAAGTTTTAACCAGATATTTAATAGCTATTCAATTTAAACAGGGAAGGTGGAAATGCGAGCCATTTATTCTACAACTATTATGCAAACCACACTTAGACAGTGTTCATATTTAATTGCACTGAGAATTGAACAAGTTAATTCAACAGTGCTCTCCCACTCAAATCAATATCTCTCATAATTGATTGTGAGTGATTCAAGATCCGCATTTCAATTCAACGCCATTGACGGGTTCATCACTGATGACGTGAATTTCAATCGGTAGGCCAACTTGCCAATCACATCTCTATGTGACTCTTGTCCATCTTTCGATGCATGTGTTCCGAGCTCAGGACTGTCCTGCCTGAACGTCAAGACAACCAAGTGATCACGCAGTGAGGTCTGACCTTCACCCGCCTTACACCTCTCTAATCGTTCGTGCTCATGTGTACATGGCGCACCCCGAAAAGATACGTGTTGTAGACGGTGCTACACTTGGGAGAACACTAACTACTTGATATTTTGTGAGAGATCACCCTAATAAAAGCGACTACCGCACAATCAAGAAGGGTGCATCATAAGGGATAAACATCTCAGGCAATTCATAATTAGCATGATATGGTATAGCCCTTTCTGACGGAGAAGTCTTGTATTTCTTCGTCTCCGGCATTCGCGTCGGTGTTCACCTTCACGAAGATTGCCACCACCTTGTCGATGCAGCAGATAATATTGCTATCTCTATAGCTAATAAAATAATGCATTACACAAGGTTGACACACAGGTCATTTAAAGTGCAATCATATGGCTCCAGCCATCATGCCGAATCATGACACGCTGGTCATGTTAATCAATTTACATCATATAGTCATCTCATACATAATCAAATTATTATGAGCACTGCTATACCACATCACATGCACATGCAAACCCTCCTGCAAAACCAAGTTAGACGCCTCTAATTGGTTCATGCAAAAACTTGTTTTACGTGGCTTCTAAGGTTTCGAAACAAACCGAAGCTACCAACGTCCATCATCAAGTATGATAATCCAAGTTGCTAGATTAACTTTCCAGGGTGTATGAAAACCGAGATAATAAAATCTCGAGCCCCATACTAAACTTCGTCATACGCATGACCCCCGTGCAGATCATATCTGCATTGCCCTTTCGTTTGCGAAATTTCATCTTTCTTTTTAACTACGGTGGAATTCAATGAACTGTTAGCACTTCGTTGATCAATCAGGATCGCGGATTGCCAGAACCTTGAAACTCCACCATACTGTTATCAAGATCAGAAATATGCAAATTCCAGGGAAGCAACAAGAACATCAGGTAACAGATTTCATCTGCTACCCGCACAAATAATTTTCAGTAATAGAACTCATCTACTACCTAATTATATTGTGCAACACCCATACATCTCTATGTATTCTAGATCGCAACCTGCATCTACGCATAGCACGGCTCATGATGCCACTGTAGGGTAACGCAGCAGAAAACAAAAATTTTCCGACCTACGCACCAGCCCAGGACCACTATGGAGACTGCATACAAGGTTTGATCATTTTCGTTACCGACTTGTAGCGCAGCGGAAGTAGAGTCGATGACGATCGGCGGTGCAGATCCCCGCAGCTAGGATTTACAACCTCCCAACCGCGAGGATGTACTCCCTCATCTGCCCCTCGGACAGCCCTCCGGGAGGCGGTCGAACAGTCCCCCGGACGGTGTCGCGGACAGCCCTTCGGGAGGACCTTCGAAACTCGGACGGTCACTCGGACAGCCCTTCGGGAGGACTCACAGAACTCGGACCGTCACTTTGGACAGCCCTTCGGGAGGCACTCACAAACAGCCCCTCGGGCACAAAGATCGAAACTACGACCTCTCTACAGAGTTGCACACATACGGTGTCACCTATCCGGCAGGGCTTCGCCGTCCAGAACTAGTTCCTGCCGGAACCCAGACAGCCTTTCGGCTCTACGAAACTCTTTTCGTGGGAGGGAGAGAGAAGCCAGATAACATCTTGGCATGTGTATGAGAGCAAGGGATGAGTGTGGAGGGCTGCCCCTCCACTTCTATTTATAGGAAATCCCAAGGGGTAGGGTGGTTTTACAAGAAAACCCAAAAAGCACATGGATGAAGTCCTTCCACAAGGACCCAAATGTGAAACCAAGGCACAAGAGGGGGCTCCAAGGAGGAGTCCCCATGTGGCCAGCCACACCTAGGAGGGCCCCCCCCATGGGAGCCCTCATCCATCCACATCACCTTCTAGAAGCCTTTAGCAAAAGCCCTAAAAGGTGGCTTTCCAAAAAATTCCAAAAAGCACTTTCACTATTCATGACGACATTTTTCAGCGTCCGTTCGAACTGAAAATATTTATGTGGGCTTAGAACATTTCCAGTACCCACTAAAATAATTTTCAACGCGTTCTGGAACAATTCCAGTTTAGTGATTTCATCTGCGAAAAGCATCTGAAGCGGTTCCGGCAGCCCCGGAACATTTCCGGTTTTTCTTCCAGAAAATTCCCAGAAGTTTCCAGAATGATTCTGGCATCCTCCAGTAATTATCAGGCATGTGCCGAAACCATTTTGACTTAATGGTATCCCCTGAAACAACTTTTCAGTTTCACCGGAACTCATCCGGTGACCTCTCTCTGCGGAACTTTTCCGCTGTCCGAAACTTTTTCGGTGATTTTCTCTCAGACTCCCTGTCTAGTATTCAGCAGATATATGACCCTTAAGCGTGTGACCCTATAGGTTCGGTGAAGTATAGACATGACACGGAACCCCTTCCGATCAATGATCAACATCGGAGCCGTGGACACCCATATTGACCCCTATACCCACACGAATGAATATTCGAGTGAACCTCCAGTTGCCGTGTGCTATTCCTGTTGCTTCGCGATATGTTACAAATACCCGAGGTGAGACATGTTGGCATTCCCGTGGATCAACAACTTGTCCACTATGCTAGTTACCTCGTTACCGGTATTGTTCTCTTTTCTCGTTACCGTGTTCCGGCATCCCCGTGATCAAATCACAAAGTGTCTGGCAAGACGATGATGGATACCGTAACACCGAGAGGGCCCAGAGATATCTCTCCATCGTCGGAGGAGCAAATCCCAATCTTGAGCTATCAAGTTACTTGACATACTTTCCCATGAACCCGTAAGCCGCCGTAATAGCCATCCAGTTACGGATGACGTTTAACAAACCCCAAAGTTCATGAATCAAGCATGAAGAAACTCGATACTCTCATGGTCTGAGGAATCATGCAAACATTAACCATCTCTGTGTTATTAACCATAAACTTGTGACGAATGTATCTCATAGCATAACATCAATTCGGGTCGATTCAACACAAATGTTCTGCTAACATTGTGCCCTCAAAGTTGCTGGCATAGACATGCCCATGATCAGGAAAACAGAACCATCATGCAACACTTGAGCTAGTCTTAGAGGCTAGACTAGGAATACATTTTACCGTTTATTATTCCACACATGCATATGAGTCTTCCTCTGAGCCTCGTTTTATTTGCAGACTCGAGAACCATAGCAGTTATAGCATGGAACATAAACCTAATTATGAACACGGAGATAAATAATAACATTTATTATTGCCTCTAGGGCATATCTCCTACAATACAGTCAAGATCAAGGTCAACCCTACTTGTTGGTTGTTGTACTTGTGGGCTATGATCAACGATAAGTAATGTTCGTGTGGAGTTACCATCTTGTGGGCTCATTCTCACCTATATATAGCAGCAAGCAGCAATTTCATTTCTTTTGGTGTAATTAGTAGCACTACTTACTTACTGGCATAGTCAGATTCAGGCCTGACCGTCAAAAACTCCATCACATACTTAGCTGCATGCTACTGTGTATTTATATTATAGTCCTTAAAGATGCTAGGCAATGGAGATTATCATTCTTTTTTCCAGATTCACCACTTTGACTCGAGTTCAAATTCTTCAGGTCTGAATTAGTACGCCGAGTGTAGAATTCTTCCGTGCTAAACCAGTACCCTGAGTGGAAAACTATTAGTTGTACTCTGTTTTTCTTTTTTTCAGACTAGCTCTACATTCTACAGATTTTTCGTGTACAGGCATTCAGATTCATCCTTGGTTACTCACTTGTCATAGCTCATAAGGTCCCAAACCAAAAGCTCATCTTCTGCTCCCTTACTTGCCTTTGTTTTTGGTCCAAAAAGGAGTTATGTTGTGTCGTCTGTTTGTGAGGGTTCTAGCATGCATGCATGACTGCGCCAAGATTAATTTCTTTGCACTGGACCCATACTTTTTATACTGAGTTATGATTTAAGCTTAATTTGTTGCCCCAATTTCGGTGATAAGCTATTCCTGCCAACTACTATATAACCTACAAAAAGCAACCCAAACATGGGTTACAATGGGAAGTGTCTAACCACCAGACATTTGTTTTTCATTTCGGTTCAGGTCTATTTTTTTTGTCCAATGGCTGATTGCCATGTACATCTGTTCGTTTGGGTCCATTCAACTGTTCTTTGTAAAAAAAATTCATCTGATTTCATCTGGCTTTCATGTCAGATTCCACTTCGTGAGTGGATTTAGTGTAGATTCGATCAGATTTTAGATGATGGTGTTGCAGACTTTGAGTGTACAGAGATTCAGATTAAGGCTTAGTTACTCACTCTTCATAGCTCACACAGTCCGAAACCACAAGCCCATCTTCTGCTCCTTCACCCAGCCACCTCCACACGTATTCCGCACCTATGGCAGCAAGAAACAACTTGGTTTCTTTTAATGTAATTGCTAGAACTATTTACTTTACTGGCATAGTCATATTCAGGTCTGACCATCAAATACTTAATCACATATTTGACTGCATGCTACTGTGTATTTAGTCTAACTTGAAGATGCTAGGCAATGGAGATTATCATACTCCAAAGTACAATTGGGAGCTCCAAGTGTCCGTTTCTATGTCCCAGGTTAACTTGACATATTCTTGCATGAGAAAAGAAATATCTTTCCACTTATGAATAAATAAGTCAGTCTTGGTTTTATTCAGGTCTTGCGAAGAATAGAGAGGCTGCCTGGAAAAGCCGTGTAAGGAAAAAAAGGGTACCTATCTATAACCCACTGTCCCATTCTGTTCCGGTGATGCGCCACTAGGGATCGTTGCAAAGTTCTTATTCTTTTTTTTGTCCGATTCACTGCTGTCACTTGAGTTCGAAGCGTGAACCTGCAATTCTTCAGTGCTTAATTCAAGTGTTTAATTCTTCAGTGCTGAATTAGTACCCCGAGTGGAAAATCATCAGTTGTATGTGTGCGTTAGAAATAGAAACTTAATCTCCTACCTTTTTTTTCAGACTAGCTATAGGTGCCAGTCAGATTAGAAATGATGGTGTTAGATATCACAATCCACAAAATGTGTTACATGTTTTATTTCATGTATGGTTCTAACTCCTTCGTTCATGGTATTTGAAAGTTGGATGCATTCTCACATGTGTTGAATTCATATGACCGGTGCACTAATTTAGTGAGTTCGTCGTCTATTGAGAAGCACAAATAGTGTTTATGTGAAGCAAGTAAAAATTGCTTACTTTTAATCCTGTTGTATGTTGATATTGTATCCTGAGTTTGGGCTATTTTATTATAGTTGACACCTTGATGGAACTGACATCCTTGGGCAAAAGGTACTGGTAGCAAAATATGGCCAGACATGGTTCTGGAACTGTCATATATGATAGTACTGCCTAGTGGTGATTCCAGTTCCAGACTAGCAATAGGCTGATCATCCGAGAAGTTTTACTAAGTCAGGATCCAGCCGTTCTCATTAAGAAATGAGTACACCTAACAAGTTCTCTTTTTTTTTTCTCAGATAATACTTTGTAATATTGTCTTGCTTATGTAGAAGTTGGAATAAAAGCCCTCTGGTGCATGATGTATAAGCAAATTGTTTTCTTGAAAATTGAAAATTGGCAGGCTAAGATATCTAGCTCTCCATCCATTGCAAAATAACTGTCGTGGTTTTCTATACTTACTTGCATTGCCTGTAAATGCTGGAATTATGAATATATGTTACAATTGCAAAGTTCTGTTTTTGTTCCCTGATTCACCATGGTTACTCGAGTTCGAAGCAGGGAACCTGCGATTCTTCAGTGTTGAATTCAAGTGTTTAATCCTTCAGTGGTGAATTAGTACCCTGAGGGGAAATCCATCAGTTGTATGTGTGCATTATAAACAGAAACTTAATCTCCCTCTATTTTTTATCAGACTAGCTATAGTTCAAGTCAGATTAGAAATGATGGTCTTGCAGGCTTGCTTACTCACTCTTCATGGCTCATATGGTCCCTAACCAAAGTCCCCATCTTCTCAACCCTCACTCAGCCACCTCCACACGTATTCCTCATCTATGGCAGCACGCAGCAACTTGGTTTCTTTTACTGTAATTACTATTACTATTTACTTTACTGGCATAGTGATTGATCGTTCAGATTAAGGCCTCACTGTCAAAGACTCTATCACATACTCCCTCCGTTCCATAATGTAAGATGTTTTTTGACACTACACTAGTGCCAAAAAATGTCTTACATTATGGGACAGAGGGAGTATTTAACTACATTCTACTTTATATTTAGTCTTTCTTAAATATGCTAGGTAATGGATATTATCATTCTCGAAAGAACAATAAGCTCCAACTGTCCATTGCCTAGGTTAACTTAATTTACTCTTGCATGGGGAAAGGAGTATCGTTCCACCTATGAATAAATAAATAAATCCGTGTCTGTTTTATTTAGGTCTTGAGAAGAACGGAGATGCTGCCCGGAAAAGCCGCCTAATAAAAAAAAGGGTACCTATAAGCATTCTAGTTATCATTGCCATGCTAGATTGAACATGACCATGGTATGATTCACATCGCTGACTAATCCCATTGTTTTGTTCTTTCACTACAGCCTTACATCCAGAAGCTAGATTCAAGCCGGATAAAGCTGGGCCAGCTAGAGCAAGAGCTTCAACGTCCTAGGCAGCACGTACATACAGAAATAACACAACCTGGTTGATCAATAAGCGTTGCACTTAATGACCGTCCACTGCCAGGGATGAAACACAACAAGGCGCATACGAGTATCCGGGGAGCCTGCATGTTGACTTGGCTCATCTCCGGTTCACTGGACCAGTGCTGATGGATCGAATACATCAACTGGGCGCACGAGAAGACCACATCTGGGTACTGCTGATGGATCGAATACATCAACTGGGCGGACGAGAAGACCACAACTGAGTACTGAATTTCTCACCCTTATTTATCCATGATGTTGTTTTCTCCTTGAGTATGCATCTGATGTAGTCAAGATCAAGCTCAATCCTACTTAGATGTTGTATTTGTGGCCTATGATCATTGATAAGTAAGGTTACTGTGGAGTTACCATCGTACTAGCTGGGAAAAACACCATACTAGAGCCTGCAAATAAATGGCCTCCGAATCTTCTAGTTCTTGCTGTATTGAAACAGGGACATGATTTTTCTCTTTCCCGACCAGCTGTAGTTTCAGTCAGATTAGTAACGATGGTCTTGAAGACTTTGAGTGTGCAGACATTTAGATTCAGGCTTAGTTACTCACACTTCATAGCTCACACGCTCTGAAACCACAAGCCCATCTTCTGCTCCTTCACCCAGCCACCTCCACACGTATTCCTCGCCTATAGCAGCAAGCAGCAACATAGTTTCTTTTAGTGATTGACGGTTCAGATTCAGGCCTGACTATCAAATACTCGATCACATATTTTAGTGCATGCTACTGTACGTAGTCTTTCTTAAATATGCTAGGGAATGGAGATTATCACTCCAAAGTACAATTAGCAGCTCCAAGTATCCATTTATTTCCTAGGTTAACTTGATATATTCTTGCATGGAAAAAATTATCGTTCCTTCTATATATGAATTAGTCAGTGTTGGTTTTTATTCAGGTCTTGAGAAGAACGGAGAGCGGATATCTTGGCACTGAACATCTAAATGCTAGTTTGATTGTTTTCTGGTTCTATGAAATGTTAGCCCACATGCTGATAATAATGGGAAGGCACAATCCCATCTCGGTACAGAATTGACTGATAATAATGTCGCTTTGTTAGTTTGGTTGGTGATATTGACAATTTACTTAGTATACCACTCCAGTATTAATTTATTTAGTCTTTGTAGCTGTCTTAGTTTGCTGCATGATCATGATAATCGATCATCCCAGTTATTTTGCTCTTGTGCATGTAACTGTTGATACATATACTGCTCTCTACGAATTCTACATTACTGGAAGTCCAAACATCTAATTCTAAATTTACAATAACCATGTCAGGATCCATTTTAATATAATTCCCTTGGCTTTGGCGCCGAAGTCCAAACATCATAAAAGTAAATTCTGTTTCAAAAAAAATAAAAGTAAATTCAGATTATACTTCTAAATGTAGACTGTTTTGAGGTTCTATGAAATGTTAGCCCGCATGCTGATAATAATGGGAAGGTACAATCCCATCCAGGAACATAATTAACTTATAATAATGTCGCTTTCTTAGCTTGCTGCATGATAATGAGAATTTACTTAGTATAGCACTCTAGTTACAGATTACTTTATTTAGTCCTCTGTAGGTGTCTTGGTCTGCAGCATGATCATGATAATCCATCATCCCAGTTATTTTGCTATTGTACATGTAGCTGCTAATACATCAACTGCTCAAAAACATTTGTTTTTATAATTTGGTATTGGGACTGATACCAACTAGCATGCATGTGTGCTTACACAGTTGTTCTGGTGAGTCCCAGGTCTCCTCCCTCTTGGTGCCCCTTAGATGGTATGGCCATCTAGTCGAGGCATATTATTGTGCTGGCCATCAAGCCAATGATTTAGGGTTGATTCTGTGGCCATACTATTCCGTGGTGGTCTTCAGGCCACCACCAGTCTCTTGATTGTGGTCATCTTTCTTGTTGATGAAATATCACAACATTTGTGCTTGCAAGATTATCTGTTTACTATCCGGTGTCTGTGTCGTAGTTTTCCATGTGATAGCAATTTGTAAGCTGTGCATATTTCTGCCCATGAACAGTGGATATCTTGGCACTCAACATCTAGATGCTACTTTTATCATACTTCTAGATGCAGACAGTTTTGAGGTTCTATGAAATGTTAGCCCGCATGCTGATAATAATGGGAAGGTACAATCCCATTTGGAAACGGAATTAACTTGAAAATTTACTTAGTATAGCCTCCACTTTATTTTAGTCTTCTGTAATTGTCTGAGTTTCCTGCATGATCATGATAATTGATCATCCCAGTTATTTTGCTATTGTAACTGTAGCTGTTGATACATGTACTGCTCAAAAACTTCTATTTTTTGTAATGTTACATCTTCAGAACAGTAGGTTTTTCTCAAGATCCGGTTGAGCATAACGTTATTACCTTATAGAGTGTAGACGAGCTAAGAATATTCACAAAATATGTAACTACTGGTCCTTGGCTGTCCTACAGTACATTTGCTTGGATTTAGACATTTGTATTATAGTTCAATGTCTGTTCTTGCAAATTTCTGAAGATGCCCACATAATTGCCTTGCTGCAACAAGTGGTCCTCTATAATGTCCTATTCATAATTAATATTGCTTTGGCACGACTGATTTTGTACTTTACAGGTTTCTTCCTTTTGATACCCTTACCTTTCCCATTAATAAATCTTGTTCTCTCTGCACATAGGGGCCTGACTTGATGGTCAGGACGGTCTATGCCGGATATATCTTCCTGAGGGCATTCCGGGTGATTGTCATTGGGAAGTCAGGTGGTTTCTCTTGTATTTCCAGTATCTGTATTGGGTTGCTGCCCAATGCTATGTTGTTCTGGAGTTGTGGATCAGCTCCGATGAGTGTTTATTTTCCCGCTGGCTCTTAGCTCCCGTTTAACCTTGTCCTCCTGCCCCTAAATCTAGAATCTTATCCTCCTTTTCCATGCAGTTTCTAGCAATATAGTGACAAGAACAGGTCCAAGATGCTTAGTCTTGATATCTTTTTTGGGTTCCTTGCATTTGTAAACCGGGGTTCATTTTAGTGCTTAGTATAGTGATTCGTATGTCTGAAGGATGTTAAAGCTGAGGGAGTAATTAGCGTCGCCGTTTAGTGGATTTAGCCCTCGAGTATTGATTTATCTATGTTCTTTATCTACAAGGGTTCTTGTAGCTGCGCAAGTTCATAACTTGTCAATTGGCATCTAGCAGCCCCATGGGGATGCCAGCGAGTTCACGGCGGCGCAATTGCATCTCCTTCAACTATGGTTTAGGTAACCGCTTGATGTCTTACCTATTCTACCACATGCTCTGTGGTGTATGGCCATTGTGCCGAGGCTGGGTACTTGATTATGGCTTGTGCGATGTAATCACAGTAATGAATGCATCAGCAATAATGATTCTTCTCCGCTAATTGCAGTCTACTTGGGATTGTCATGTTCATGTTACTGTATTGTTATTTACTCTTGCCTGTTTCATCCTAGGATTGTGTTGAGAGTTAAACCTGTTTCTACTGTCAAACTTGATTAATCGAGGGGTTATTGGTGGTTAACTAAAATGTTTGAACTAAACCTTTGATTATTGTGTGAATGAACTCTATTATGCACTATTACTTGAGAGCATCCATCAAAAGCTTATCCTCTAGAATGCTCTCAAGAATTCCAAACCACATCACAACAATCCTGTATAATGCTCTTAAGAAAGTTTACAAACAGAAGTACACCCGGGCCTACAACAGTGTGAATTCTTGATCTGTGATGCCTTCTTGTGATTGTTCTATGCTAATCTGTGGTTCCTTCTTGTAATTGTAATCTTGACTACATCAGCAAGACAACTACAATGATTGTTCTCTGCTAATTGAAATTTAACTAGAATTGTAAAGAGTCTGTGCTGTTATTTAGTCCTGCTTGTTTCATCCTAGGATTGTGTTGATAGTTAAACTTGTCTCTGCTGTCAAACTTGAATAATCAACGGGAATTATTGGTGGTAGACTAAGATATTTGAATTAAACATTTGATTATTGTGTGAATGATTTCTAATATGCATTATTACTTGAGAACATCCGTCAAAAGCTTATCCTCTATGCTTGGAAGAGTGCCGAACAACATGACACCAATCTTGTAGAATGCTATTAAGAAAATGTACAAACAGAAATACACCAGGGTGATAGTTGCTGGTTAATAGCTACACCCTCCTAGTGTTGAATCCGTTCAAAATCTGTGTCACTGGATTTGGTTATCCTTACTGGTACCTCTACAGATTTTAACGTGATGGCACCTGAGAGGAGCTTTCTGGTTCATGAGTGCCTGGTATGTATGTTTTTTTTACTGTTAAATCACGGCAGCAACGAATATTTTCTCCCATACAGCTTGTTTCATCCTAGGATTGTGTTGGGAGGGAAAATTTTCTAGTGCCAAACTTAGATAATAGAGGGGAATTATTGGTGAAGGACTGAAATATTTGAACTAAACTTTCGATTATTGTTTGAATGAATTCTAATATGCATTATTACTTGAGAACATCTGTCAAAAGCTTATCCTCGAGAATGCTCTCAAGAATTCCGAACCACATCACACCAATCCTGTAGAATGCTCTTAAGAAAATGTAAAAATAGAACTACACCAGGGTGATCGTTAATGGTTAACAGCTGCACCCTCCTAGTGTTAAATCCATTCAAAATTCATGTCACTGGATTTAGTGTTCCTTGGAGGCACCTCTACAGATTTTGATGTGATGGCACTTGAGAGGGGCATTCTAGTCGGCATTGGAGTACAAGTTTCACACAGCACACCGCCAAGCATGTAGTACATTTATTTGAAAATAAAATATAAATCTTTGTAATGCTTGCTGGCCATTGGATAAAGTAATTGATATCCATCAAGTACAGTGTTGCATTTTCCTAGAAAAAATTCGTCTTTTGAATGGAAGAAATGTTCTCTGTTAGATCTATGGGCACTTCATTGGGGCTTATAGCAGTGTGAATTCTTGACCTGTGATGCCAACATTTGTGCTTTCTTGTGTTTACACTATAAGCTACTATTTTGAATCATTGTTCTCTAGAAGAACTATGTTGAGTCATAATTTAGTGATGCCTAACCTGAATGAGGCAGCGCAACACATAGAAATTTGCATAACTCATTGTCGAACCATAATCATAGATCTTAGTACCATTCCTGTGAATTCTGTAGTCTATGATGATAACCAAATCGCAACACCTTGTTGATAACAACCTCCTTTTTGTTATCAGCTTATCCTCAATGGAGTTGAAGACAACCTCAAGTTCTGTTCAAGGACCTCCTTAAGGGAACAAAGGTAAAATCTTGATTTTTATTTCATGAAACTGTTTGCCTGTGAGGTGTGAGCTACAGGAATTTTTATTACATCCAAAGCCATCATTTTTACCTTTTCCTACATGTGTTTGTCTATAAGTAAAGTTGTCAATTTGCATTGATTACTTGGTTTGGGGCAGCAGGCGCCCTCCATGGACGAGGACGACGTTGTCGGCGGCTAGGATCCCATGGTTGAGCTGTCAGGCTCAACAAGGACAACGTTGATTCTGACCTCGGCGGCGACAACGACGCCCCACACGAGGTCACTCCCTTTTCCGCCCTCCCAACGTTGGAGAGGATCTATGTGATAATGCAAGACTAAGAAGTGAACAAATTAACAATAAAGCTTAATTTGATTCTGACCTCGGCGGCGACAACGACGCCCCACACGAGGTCACTCCCTTTTCCGCCCTCCCAACGTTGGAGAGGATCTATGTGATAATGCAAGACTAAGAAGTGAACAAATTAACAATAAAGCTTAATTCTGAACTCTGTAGCTAAGCTGATGTTGTACATGCGTCGCTAGTTCTACCCTTATTAAGAGTAATCGAGTGTGAATCTGATTCACTGTAAAAATTGGTTGCTTTGAAAACATTACTGGTTTAGCTTCTTTCTTTTGCAAAGATTATTATGTAAGTTTGTATTTGTTGTGAGCCTATCTCAAGTGCCATTCATATTGCTTTGTATTCTATATGCATGAATAGATGCATTTCTTTCAGCTTGATAGCATGGTTGTTAAGTTGCCACACGAAGACGCACCTGTTTTTTGGGTCCAGAAAGTTGACTGATTATACCAAGTATTATGTGTTCTTGCAAATTTCTGAAGAAGTCCACATAATGTTCTGTCTTGCTGCCACAAGTTGTCTTGTAAAATGCCCTGTGCAGAATTAATTTTGTTTTGGCAAGATTGATTTTGTCCTTTACAGGTTTCTTTCTTGTTGTACCCTTACTTTCCCATTGATTAATCTAATTCTTCTGCACACAGGGGGCTGACTTGATGAGGACGACCTTTGCCAGAGATATCTTCCGGAGCGCATTCCGGTCGATGGTCAATGGGAAGTCGGGTGTTTTCCCTTCCATTTCCAGCATCTGTACTGGGTTATTGCTGAATTCTATGTTGTTCTGGTGTTGTGTATCACCTCCAGTGAGTGTTTTTTTGCTCTGTGGCTCTTTGTTCTCAAGTGCTTAACAATGTGTTGGATGCTGAACTTGTATGAACTAATCCATCTTAGTTCAAGTAGTTAGAGCTTGTTAGGCCTTGTACAATGCAAAGGCGCTTAAGGCAGATGCTTAGAAAAATAAACCAGCATTTCTTTAAATACCGGTGCTTATTGGTAGATGGTAGACGCTTAATTAGGCGCCTCTCCAGTAGATATAGGCATTGCTGCTTCAGAAAAGCCCGTGTTATTTTTCTAAGCACCTCCCTAAGCACCTAGCATTGTACAAGGCCTTACGAGCTCCAGAACTGCCTCCCAGCATCACTACATCGCCGCTCAAGGAGGTCACTCGTTACCCCCTTAACCTTCTCTTCCTGCCACCAATTCTACAATCTTAGCCTCCTTTTCCATGCAATTTCTAGCACTATAGTGACAATAACAAATTCAAGATGCTTAGTCTTGATCTCTTTTTTGGTTTCCTTATATTGATAATCCGGGGTTCATTTCGGTGCTTAGTAGAATGCTTTGTATGGCTGAAGGATGTTTAAGCCAGGGGAGTATAGCCCTATTTTATTACTGTATGAAATATAGATTGTCAACCGCTGCAAAACTAGTAGATGTCAGGAACCCTATGTTCCAATCATCTATGTTTTCTAGCTGCATGCCTCATAATGCCGAGGTCAAAACTGTACATGGTTTGCATCTTGAATCGTTATCTACAAATTTGTTGTAACACGTTGCATCTTCTGCATCGTGCAACAGCAGCAGCATCAACACAAGCACCTGGTGGTCGATGGCACCCAAGATGAAACACCCGGTTGTGCGCGGTGGGCGGCAGGGATGCTTTGTGGGCTCGTCTTCATTTTTTCCGTGGATCAATGGCGCAGGCTAAAGAGCCGTCAATCATCAGTTCTATAAACAGGCAAGAAGGTAGTCCCTTTCTTCCAAATTCATTACAGATAGAAGTTTGTCACCATGTTTGTTGTTGGAGCCCCCCGGATATGTACAAACCTTAATCAGTGATCAATCACTAGCACACATGTCCGTGTGTTGTAACGGGAGAAAAAAAAGCCTTCTCTCATACACACACCTGACGACTTGACCAATCCCTTAACATCTTTCATGGCACTACATGACAAACAACATCATAAATGGTGTTGCACAACTAAATAAGTATGGGATGATTTTTTGAAGTGTACTAAACGTGTTTCCAATTTATTAGACAATTTTTTTTCTATCTAGGTGCCGCTACCTGTTTACACCTTTTTTGTCGTTACTCCTCAGTCATGCCCAAAAAATATTACGATAGGATGAAAATAACAAAGTACATTTTTCAAATTAACAAACATTTTTTATTAATTCGTGAACCTTTTCTAAATCATGAACATTTTTCGAATTGGCTTATAAATTCGTAAAAAATAGAATCAAAAAACATTTTTTGAGTCGGCAAACATTTTCTGAATTGATAAAAAAATTATGACTCGACCATTTGTTTGAATCGATGAACATTTTTGGAATCGGTGATTTTTTTTGGAAATGCATGAACATTTTTCGAAATCATGTACATTTTTTGAATCAATGAACTTCTTTTGTAATTCATGATCATTTTTTGATTTTTTTAAAACATTTTTAAGAAATCCTGAATTGAATTCATGAACATTTGGTTGAAATTCACAAATATATTTTGAATACGTGAATAGTTTTTCAAAATCATGAACATTGTCTTTAATCCACAAACATTATATGATCTCTAGAACATCTTTTTCATAAATTCACATTTATTTAAAACTTGGATTCGTTTGGAAACCCTGAATTATTTAAATGAGAAAAAAGTAGGAACAGAAAAAGCAAAAAAAAAAAGAATAAAAAGCAAAGGGCGTCCAGCCCCGCTCATGGGCCAGCCCGTGCGTGGCAACTTGTGATATATAATGGGATTCCATCTAAATGAACCAACCAAAGGCACCTTGTGAATGAAAAACAATTTGTTTTTTCTCACTTATGGGTGGAATAGTGGGTAATTTGTGCCAACTTTAGGGGCAATTTTAAAACAGACGGGTAGAAGCACTAATTCCTTTATTATTATACTAGTAAAGGGACCGTATGTTTCAACGGGAGAAAAATGAAATCATAATCTCCAATGGCCATAACAACATTTTGCTGCATCACCGATAACACTTTGATGAACATTTTGTTCAATTTAATTAACATTTTTTATTACATGAACTTTTTTGAAAAATCATGAACATTTTTCGATTTCCCAAACATTTATTTTCAAAATTAAAAACATTGTTGTGAATATGCAAATATTTTTTGAAAAATTATGAACATTTTTTGAATCAACAAACAATTTATGTTTATTTAATATTTTATTTAAATTTTCTCATTTTTTTAAATTTCTGGAAGTTTTTTGAAGTACCAAATAATTTAAAGGTGAAAAAAGAAAAATAAAAATAAAAATAAAATAAGAAATTCAACAATAGGCCGCTCTCAAATTGGCCGGCCCAAACAAGCGCACAATGTCTTCTCCGAGCACGCAGAGGGCAGTATAGGAGTTCCCATGTGCGTTGGCCGTCCCAGTCGGTGGGTTCCACTGTGTGAAACGGTTTTTTGTCACTGATAGGTGGCATCAGTGGGTTATTTTACAACTTTGGGGGCAATTTATGTGACGTACCGTAAAAATCACTAGTGACTTTATCTATGCCCCAAATAATAATGGGGCTATTGCTTCTTGCAGTACGTCACGGAAATTGCCCTCAAATTTGGAAAATATTACATACAAATGCCAAGTGAGAAAATACGTTTCACACAGAAGATCCCGTGCCTGGGCTGGCCCATGCAGTAGGGACATCATATATTGCGCTCAGTGCATGGGAGAAGACACAGCGCACACGTTTTTGCTGGCCCGTGTTCGGGCGGCCTGTTTTTTAATTTTCATTTTGTACTTTTTTATATTTCTTTCAGTTTTCGTTTGTTTTTCTAATTTAATTAATTTGGGACTTAAAAATGTTTGAAAAATAAAAAAAAAGAATCTTGAAATAAATCATAAAATTTTGTTGATTTGAAAAATGTTCATAATTTTATAAAAATATTCTGCTTATTCTAAAATTGTTCGAAATTTTGAAAAGAAGAAATGTTTGTGAAATCAAAACATGTTCATGATTTTTTGAAATGTTCATGTATTAAAAAATGTTAATGAAATTGAAGAAAATTTTACCAATTCAAAAAATGTTCATGAACAGAAAAATATCCTAGAAATTCAAAAACTGTTCGTAACGTACAAAATAGTTTATTCATTCATAAAATGTTCGCTGATTCAAAAAATGATTATGCATTTCAATAAATGTTCATTAAATCCAAAAAATGTTCATGAATTTCAAAATTTGTTCCACCAATTTCCAAAACAATGTGCGTCCATTCTAGAAATGTTCGCCGTTTCAATAATTTTTTGAAAAGAAATGTTCCCAATTTTTAAAAAATGTTTGCAGATAGTATAAAATGTTCATGAATTCTGAAAATGTTCTTGATTTCAGAAAATGTTCAAAAGTTTGTAAACGTGTTCATGAATTTTGAAAAATGTTGATGATTTCAAATATGTCCATGAGTTTAAATAAAATGTTCATGATTTCACAAAATTGACAGTGATATTGTATCTCGGTGATGCAGCAAAATGTGATCATGGACATTGAAGATTATAATTTTTTCCCCATTGCAACGCAGTGCCCTACGATAGTTATTTAAAAAAATTAGGTATAGAAGTTTGTTGATGTTCTGGTAAAAAAACAGCCAACTTCGATTCAGCTTCGATTCGATCGATCAGCCTTAGCTGTTGCTTCTTCTCCCTAGACTCCCCTTTTCCTCTCTTCTCGTTTCCCGTTCTGCTCCTATACCCGAAGCACACAGAATGGCTAGCGAATTAATGGATATTGCCGTTGTAGCTAATTTCTCTGATCCACTATTAATCTCTCCATCTCACTCCCCTAGGGATTTCCCTATAAGTATTCCTATCTAGATCCAGCGGGCAACATCAGGCAACGGTTCATTAGCTCAGGCACTTTGCAAGTTGCAATCTGCCTGGACAATGTCTTGGGTCAAAATCTTGCAAACTTCTTGTAATTTCCAAGTCCTTTTCCGCTTGATATTTGTAATATATTTTTCTATTTTCTAGCGACTCCTTGACCGGCCTTCTCTTTGTGTACATGTTGCTCAATTAGGGATACGAGGATGCTAACAAGATCTGATATGCTTGGAATTGGATAGCTGGATTTCTTCTACTTTTCCTTCGACAAATTCAGGTGTTCCCACTCCTTCTAAAAAATGTTGTCTAAAATGCATTTGTCTAATTCCACGAAAAGAAGAAAGAAAAACTAGCAGATAAGTATATAATACTCAAAAGGGTGCTATGCACAAGTTTGTTTCTAGGAAAAGAAGTCATTTTTTTATGATTACGTGTCTTTATCTTTTGCTCACTTTTTGTTTTTCAGGTGAGAGACTTGCTAGGAAGAAGAGTGCTCCCCTTTCTGGGATCAGGACATAAAGTAGCATCTTGTTTTCTCCCATATTAGGAATGATATCTTCATTGGTTAAGATTAAGACTTTGTTGGTTCTTGCCAAAACTTGCATGTGCATTCGTGTTTGTCCATGGTGTATTATGAGTCTTTAGTTGGTAATGAAATTTGGAGTACTTCTATTAGGTTTGATGCTTCCAATTAAATCCAAAGTAAACTCCGTGCTTTGTATCTATATAATTGCGGTTTTGCTATTTATCAGGTATCTGAAATTTTATCTCACGCCAGGCACCTTCTCCCTTCCTTCCTTCACGTCAGATCTTGCCGGAGAAGATAACCCCACTATCTATCTTAGGGAGAAGCCATCGTCGCATTATCTATCTTGCGGGGTGATGTGCAGGGAATCGCCGGAGTTGTTTTCCGGTGTGGCGGGGCTTAGAGGGAAGGCCAAGGCGACCGCCAGCACAATGGTGGGGGGAGGCAGAGGGGAAGGCCTGGGCTGGCCCGTGGTTGCGTGAGGTAGAAGATGAACATTGCCCGATCTAAATTCATCCGTTGGAGGAAGATTGTATGGCTTGAATGGAAGTGACTGATGCAAGTTTTTTTTTCGTTAACTGATTCGCCGCTAAGCTGGCCTAGAGCAGCTGATCCCTCTACCGATTTACGTACGTCTCGACGCTGCCTGCCTGACGACCTGCCTCGTCGCCACCCTTCGGCGACCTCGTCACCCCGTGCCATCGCTGTGGTGCGTGAGTACCCCTGAGCTTTTCCACCTTTGGAATCGCGAGCTGGTGTGTTGCACCTCACGATTTGCTCCTCTGATTCGTTTCTTTCATGAATGGTAGGACCAGCATGCAATCGCCAATCCCTTTTCCACTCATGCAGGCTGTAGCACTGTACATTCGCTTGACAGAAGGGAAAGAGTATAACCCAAGCTCCAATGCATAGATCTGCAATGAAGCCTTCAGGTTCCGGCCACAATGGCGGAATTTGCAGGCTGGTCATCGCTCCCATTAGACCTCGTCAACTGCGTCGCCGACCGCCTCCTAGCCACCAGCGACGTCGACTACTATATGGACCTCCGCGCCGTCTGCACTGCCTGGCGCCGTGTGATGACCCATAAGTATATGCGATCAATTGTAGTCCTTTCGATAAGTAAGAGTGTCGAACCCAACAAGGAGCAGAAGGAAATGACAAGTGGTTTTCAGCAAGGTAATTTCTGCAAGCGCTGAAATAGTAGGTAACACGTAGTTTGATAGCAAGATAATTTTGTGATGAGCAAGTAACGGTAACGGTAAATAAAGTGCAGCAAGGTAGCCCAATCCTTTTGTGACAAAGGACAGGCCAAAACGGTCTTATGATAAGCAAAGCGTTCTTGAGGGTACACGGGAATTTCACCATATCACTTTCATCATGTTGGTTCGATTCGTGTTCGCTACTTTGATAATTTGATATGTGGGTGGACCGCAGCTTAGGTGCTGTTCTTACTTGAACAAACCTCCTACTTATGATTAACCCCCTCGCAAGCATCCGCAACTACGAAAAAAGTATTAAGATAAAATCTAACCATAGCATTAAACTTTTGGATCCAAATCAGTCCCTTACGAAGTAGCGCATAAACTAGGGTTTAAGCTTCTATCACTCTAGCAACCCATCATCTAATAACTACTCCACAATGCATTCCCTTAGGCCCAAATATGGTGAAGTGCCATGTAGTCGATGTTCACATGACAGCACTAAGGGAATCGCAACATACATATCATCAAAATATCGATCACATATCAAGTTCACATGATTACTTGCAACATGAGTTCTCCCGTGACCTCAAGAACAAAAGTAACTACTCACAAATAATAATCATGCCCAAGATCAGAGGAGTATTAAATAGCATAATGGATCCGAACATATAATCTTCCACCAAATAAACCATATAGTAATCAACTACAAGATGTAATCAACACTACTAGTCACCCACAAGTACCAATCTAAGGTTCCGGTACAAAGATTGAGTACAAGAGATGAACTAGGGTTTGAGAGGAGATGGTGTTGTTGAAGATGTTGATGGAGATTGCCCTCCCAAAGATGAGAGGGATGTTGGTGATGACGATGATGATGATTTTCCCCTCCGGGAGGGAATTTCCTTTGGCGGAATCGCTCCCCCGGATGGCAAAAGTGCTCCTGCCCAAGTTTCGCCTCGAGACGGTGGCGCTTCATCCCGAAAGTGCCCCTCTAATTTTTTCTAGGTCAAAATGACCTATATACTGGAAGATGGGCACCGGAGGTGCGTCGAAGAGGGCACAACCCAACAGGGCGCGCCTAGGGGCCCAGGCGCACCCTGGTGTCTTGTGCTCACCAGGGTGGCCCCCTCCGGTAGTTATTTGCTCCAGTATTTTTTATATATTGCAAAATAATTCTCCATAAATTTTCAGCTCATCTGGAGATGTGCATAATAGGTAACTCTGACGTAGCTTTTTCAGGTCCAGAATTCCAGTTGCCGGTATTCTCCCTCTTTGTGTAAACCTTGCATATTATGAGAGAAAAGACAGTAGAATTACTCCAAAAAGCATTATTATGCATAAAAACATTGTAAATAACAGTACGAAAATATGATGCAAAATGGATGTATCAACTCCCCCAAGCTTAGACTTTGCTTGTCCTCAAGCGAAAACCCAAAATCGAAAAACATGTCCACATGCTTAGAGAGAGAGGTGTCGATAAAAACAAAATACGGACATAGAAGCATGGTGCTTATTATTATAACAGCAAAGAACTTTAACATAAAACTTTATCACACAACTTTTATCATATAACTTCTCATGAACAAGTAACGTTTCATCACAACATTGAAGTATAAAGCATAAACCTTATTGAAAACCAACAAACTATGTTCTCAGTCAACTTTGCAACTACAATTCATCATATTTTCAGGAATGGTCACGTATCGGAGCCTTTAGGCAGGTCCACATACTCAACCATCATTTAACCTTCTATGATTGCTAACACTCACAACATACCCATGAACAAAAAGTTTCAACCGGACACATAGAATGATAGGGGCTTATAGTTTCGCCTCCCAACGTATTCACCTCAAGGGTGATGTCAACAATAATAACTCATGCCCACTCATATCCAACTGGATATATGTGCCTAGATCTTTCCTCACCACCAGGGACGGATTCAAGGGGGGACGAGGGGGGGCGAGACCCTCCCTGACGATCGCATCGCCCCCTTGATAGCGATCAGTTTGCTCGCTAAATTTTCTCGCTATAACTGCTTGTGTCTTGCTTGGCCCCCCCTATGGGCTCCCTTAGCTTGGGCCCGTGTACTTTTTCCGAGCAATTGCATGCAAAAGGCCCAAATTCCAGGAAATGAATAAAAGGAAAGCAGCCCACAGCGAAAGCAATACGCCCGTACGCACAGTTTAGATCTCCTCTAACCACCCCTTAAAAAAATCTCATCTAATCGCTTCGTTTACCCCTAAAAAAATTCCAATCGCTTCGTTTCCAATCTGCTTGTGCGTTCGAGGCTGCTGCCAACCGCCTGCTAGATCTTCTATCGAATCTGTCCGTCGAGAAAGGAAGGGGATATGCAAGCGCCTCCTGTCGATCTACGGTGCATTCTGGCCGGCCGGCCGCACGGATGAGATAGACCAAATGATAAAAACGGTTAGTTTATTTTTATCATCAGATTCGTTCGCGTCTTTCAAATCGTAGAAGTGTAGTCGTAGAACTAAAGACACATTAACAAGTAGCTAGAAAATTTCAATCTTCGATAATGTCTCATAAATCAAATTTTGAATTAATAGCTACGAAATCTTTGATTATCTAGGGCATGTTTAGATAAGAGCCCCGAAGGGCCGACCAAATATTTGGCGTTGATGAGTTCGATAGCCACTGTTTGGTTGTGATCGAATTATTTGGGTCTCCCCAGCTCCATTACCTCATCCCGTTTACAAAACCAATTTTTTTTAACGAGGCGTTGGTGGTCCTTCCCTCCACCAAAATTTTGGTGTGCCGTTGGTTAACTGGGTGAACGCAGCACATATGAAATCGACCCTAGATCTTCCAATATGTACTATATTATGTATCTATATCTATCATATGATTTTTACACTTCTAGTTCTTGCCCCCCCTATCTCTATTTTCTGGCTCCGTCCCTGCTCACCACATGATGCTTGTAAAAAGAGAAAATAAAAAGGAATAGGCAAGAATACTTTGACTCTTACATAAAAGTAAATGCATAAAAGTAAAAGATAGGCCCTTCGCAGAGGGAAGCAGAGGTTGCTATGCGCTTTTTGTTTGTATGCCAAATCCCTTAATGCAAAAGAACATCACATTATATTGCCCCTTATGATAGCAACCTTTATTATGCAGTCCATCGCATTTATTACTTTGCCTTATTGCACCGATGACAACTTACTTGAAGGATCTTACTCAATCCATAGGTAGGTATGGTGGACTCTCAAAATAGGATTTTGGGTTTAAGGGTTTTTGGATGCACAAGTAGTATCTCTACTTAGTGAGGAGTTTTTGGCTAGCAAAAATATTGAGCAAGCACCACATGTTGAAGGATCTATGACAATATAACTTCTATGTGAATATGAGCAAACATAAATCATTACGTTGTCTTCCTTGTCCAATGTCAACAATTTTGACACATAATATTTAATGGGGGCTCACAATCATAAAAGATGTCCAAGATAGTGTATTTGCATGTGAATCTTCTCTTCCCTTATTAACTCTTTGATGAATTGCATCATTGACCAATGCTATGTTTGTCAATCTCCAATAAATTTTACCACTTATACTTTTCCTTATGTGATGTCATTACTTACCATAAGATTAGCATATGATCTTTTTCATTTATTTTCCTTTATTTTTATTAAAACAAAAGAGTAGAGAAACAAAACTCAAACTACTCTTTATTATATGTCTCGCACACGATTACATAGATATATAGATCACTAAGCAAGCACTCGAAAAGAAAGGATCGAACTAAACTTTTATTCAACTAAATCATAGGATAACTAAAGATCGAACTAAAATAGATAAAGGCAAAGATAGTGGTGGTGATACGATACCGGGGCACCTCCCCCAAGATTGGCACAAGCCAAGGGGAGTGCCCGTACCATGAACTCAAGTCTCCTTTGGTGGGGAAGATGATGAAGGTGGTGGTGATGAGGTAGTGAGTTTGTCCAGCTTGCATCGGAGTCTAAAATTGCTTTCCCTGAGATCCTGATTTTCCAGCTCAAGCTTCAATATCTTCTTGCATAGTGCTTCTTTGCTTTCCTTCAGGAAGCGAGGAGGGATAGATTCGTCTTCGTCTTCCTCATCTGCGAACCACACATAGGGAAAAGTGTCCTTGAAGATATTTAGGTCTAGGGGCTGGTAGGAGACCGGGCACTCTCCCTCCGAATCTTGAGATGACATATTTTCAGATCTGCCAGAAAACAGCAAGAAAGAAGAACAGAAGATTTCTCCGCGATACAGTGGTCAATACGTTCAGGGGGTATATAAAGATTTTTTATCTTGGCAAACAAGCAAACGGGAGGAAAACGGAGCCGGGAAGGTTCCCGAGGTGGGCACAACCCACCTGGGCGTGCCAGGCAAGCCAGACGCGCCCTGGTGTCTTGTGCCCTCCTCGGTTGCCTTCCTGGTTGTTTATTATTTTCCTAATTTTTGTAATATTTCAAAACTGACAAAAAATATTTTTGCGAATTTTTCGGAGTCCGTTTACTTACTGTATCACGTACCTCCTCTTTTTTAGTATTCTGGAGTGTTCCGAAAGGTCTTTTTTATGTGTTCCTTCGGTGTCATGGTTTGAATAATATTGCTTTCAACATTAATAGGCGTACCTGAGATATAGTGTTTAATTCTTTGTCCATTGACCACCTTCGGGTTAGTACCTTCGGCATTATTAATTTTGATGGCTCCAGAGCGATAAACCTCCTCAATAATATATGGTCCTTCCCATCTGGAGAGAAGTTTTCCTGCAAAGAATCTAAAACGAGAGTTGTACAAAAAGAACATATTCTCCAATTTTGAATTCCCGCTTTTGGATTCTTTTCTCATGCCATCTTTTAACTTTTTGTTTAAATAATTTGGCATTTTCATATGCTTGCGTCCTCCATTCATCTAATGAGCTAATATCAAATAACCTATTTTCACCGGCAAGTTTGAAATCATAGTTGAGTTCTTTAATTGCCCAATATGCTTTATGTTCTAATTCAAGAGGCAAATGACAAGCTTTTCCATAAACTATTTCATAGGGAGACACACCCATAGGATTTTTATATGCTGTTCTGTAGGCCCAAAGTGCATCATCCAATTTCTTAGACCAATTCTTTCAGGACCTATTAACAGTTTTTTGTAATATTAGTTTTATTTCTCTATTGCTAAGTTCAACTTGGGAACTAGATTGAGGATGACAGGGTGATGCAATTCTATGGTTAACATCATATTTAGCAAGCATTTTACGGAAAGCACCATGAATAAAGTGTGAACCACCATTAGTCATTAAATATCTAGGGACTCCAAACCTCGGGAAAATAACATCTTTAAGAATTTTAATGGAAGTGTTATGATCAGCACTACTAGTTGGAATAGCTTCTACCCACTTAGTAACATAATCAACCGCAACCAAAATATGTGTATACCCATTGGAGGAAGGAAAAAGGTCCCATATAATCAAAACCGCAAACATCAAATGGTTCAACAGCAAGTGAATAATTCATAGGCATTTCTTGACGCTTACCGATATTACCAATTCTTTGACATTCATCACAAGATAAAACAAACTTACGGGCATCCTTGAAGAGAGTAGGCCAATAAAAACCAGATTGCAATACCTTATGAGCAGTTCTATCTCCCACATGATGCCCTCCATAAGCTTCGGAGTGACATTTCCGTAGGATTTGTTCCTGTTCATGCTCAGGTACACAACGTCTAATAATACCATCTACTCATTCTTTATAAAGATGTGGGTCATCCCAAAAGTAATGTCTTAAATCATAGAAGAATTTTTTCTTTTGTTGGTAAGTGAAACTAGGTGGTATGTATTTAGCAACAATATAATTAGCATAGTCAGCATACCACGGAGTGTTATGAGAAACATTTATTGCAGATAGTTTTTCATCAGGAAAGCTATCATCAATAGGTGGTGGGTCATCAAGAATATTCTCTAGCCTAGACAAGTTATCAGCTATGGGGTTCTCAGCTCCTTTTCTATCAGTAATATGTAAATCAAATTCTTGTAGCAAAATAACCCACCTAATGAGTCTAGGTTTAGCATCTTTCTTTTCCATAAGATATTTAATAGCAGCATGATCAGTGTGAATAGTTACTTTGGAATCAACAATGTAAGATCTGAATTTTTCACAAGCAAACACAACTGATAAAAATTCTTTTTCAGTAGTAGCATAATTTCTTTGGGCACTGTCTAGAGTTTTGCTAGCATAATGAATAACATTTAATTTCTTATCAACTCTTTGTCCTAGAACAGCACCAACAACATAATCACTAGCATCACACATAATTTCAAAAGGCAAGTTCCAATCAGGTGGTTGAACAATAGGTGCAGAAGTTAAGGCTTTCTTAAGTGTTTGAAAGGCTTCTACACAGTCATCATAAAAAACAAATGGAACATCCTTTTGTAAAAGATTTGTAAGAGGCCTAGAAATTTTAGAGAAGTCTTTAATAAACCTCCTATAGAAACCAGCATGACCAAGGAAACTACGAATACCTTTAAAATCTTTAGGACATGGCATTTTCTCAATTGCATCAACTTTAGCTTTATCCACCTCAATACCTCGTTCAGAAATTTTATGCCCCAAGACAATACCTTCATTAACCATAAAGTGGCACTTCTCCCAATTCAAGACAAGATTAGTTTGCTCACATCTCTATAAAACTAGATCAAGGTTGCTCAAGCAATCATTAAAAGGAGTTCCATAAACAGAAAAATCATCCATGAAAACCTCAACAATCTTTTCACAAAAATCAGAGAATATAGCAGCCATACATCTTTGAAAGGTAGCAGGTGCATTGCATAAACCAAAAGGCATACGTCTATAAGCATAAGTTCCAAATGGGCAAGTGAAGGTGGTTTTCTCTTGATCAAATTGTGAAACAGGTATTTGAGAAAAACCAGAATATCCATCAAGAAAACAAAAGTGTGTGTGCTTAGATAATCTTTCCAACATCTGATCAATAAAAGGCAACGGGTAATGGTCTTTTCTAGTGGCTTTATTTAATTTTCTAAAATCTATTACCATTCTATAGCCAGTAACAATTCTTTGTGGAATAAGTTCATTTTTATCATTAGGAACAACAGTAATACCTCCCTTCTTAGGGACACAATGAACGGGACTTACCCATCTACTATCAGCTATGGGATAGATTATACCTGCTTCCAGAAACTTTAATATTTCAGTTCTTACCACTTCTTTCATCTTAGGATTCAAATGTCATTGATGATCAACAACGGGTTTAGCATCAGGTTCCATATTAATCTTGTGTTGACAGAGAGTGGGACTAATGCCCTTAAGATCATCAAGAGTATATCCAATGGCAGCACGGTGCTTCTTCAGAATTTTCAATAATCTTTCTTCTTCATGTTCTAAAAGGTTAGCACTAATAATAACAGGATATATCTTTTTCTCATCAAGATAAGCATATTTCAAAGTGTCAGGCAATTGTTTCATTTCAAATATGGGATCACCTTTAGGTGGAGGAGGACCTCCTAGAGTTTTAATAAGCAAATTGTGTTTGAGCAGAGGTCGTTGTTCAAAGAAAATTTTATCTATCTCATTTCTTTTATGCATATGCATATCATTTTCATGGTCTAGCAAATATTGTTCTAGTGGATCAGTAGGAGGCACGACAATAGAAGCAAGACCAATTATTTCATCCTTACTAGGTAATTCTTTCTTATGAGGTTGTCTATTAAACTGAGAAAAAATTAAATTCATGAGACTCATCACCAAAGCGAACACTGATAATTTGTTTATGACAATCTATAGTAGCATTGACAGTGTTCAAGAAAGGTCTACCAAAGATAATGGGACAAAAATCATCTTGTGGGGAACCAAGAACTAGAAAATCAGTAGGGTATGTTATTTTCCCACACAAGACTTCAACATCTCTAGCAATTCCAAGTGGTGTGATGGTGTCTCTATTAGCAAGTTTAATAGTAACATCTATGTCTTCTATTTCAGCGGGTGCTATTTCATTCATAATTTCTTTGTATAAGGTAAAGGAATCACACTCACGCTAGCACCTAAGTCACATAAACCATGATAACAATGATCTCCTATTTTAACTGAGACAACAGGCATGCCAACAACATGTCTATGTTTATCTTTCTCATCGGGTTTGGCAATTCTAGCAGCTTCATCGCAGAAGTAAATAACATGCCCATCAATATTTTCTACCAGGAGATCTTTAACCATAGCAACACTAGGTTCTACTTTAATTTGGTCAGCAGGTTTAGGTGCTCTAATATTACTTTTGTGAACCACAGTTGAAACCTTCGCATGTTCCTTTATCCTAACAGGGAAATGTGGTTTTTCAATATAAGCAGTAGGCACAACTGGATCAACATTGTAAATAATAGTTTCATCTTTAACTATGACCGGTTCTTTAATTTCTTCTTTAATAGGGGGATGCTATTTAAACCACTTCTCCTTAGGGAGATCAACATGAGTAGCAAAAGATTCACAAAAAGAGGCTACTATCTCAGAGTCAAGTCCATATATAGTGCTAAACTTGTGAAAAGCATCGGTATTCATAAAAGATTCAACACAATCAAATTAAAGCTTAATACCTGACTCTTTACCTTCATCGAGTTCCCAATCTTCAGAGTTGCATTTAATTCTTTCTAAAAGATCCCACCTGAATTCAATAGTCTTCTTCATAAAAGAACCAGTACAAGAAGTATCGAGCATGGATTGATCATCACGAGAAAGCCGAGCATAAAAATTCTGAATGATAATTTCCCTAGAGAGCTCATGATTGGGGCATGAAAATAACATTGACTTAAGCCTCCCCCAAGCTAGAGCGATACTTTCTCCTTCACGAGGCCAAAAATTATATATATAATTCTGATCACGATGAACTAGATGCATAGGATATTTTTTTTGGTGAAATTCCAATTTTAATCGATTCCAGTTCCAAGATCCAATATCATCGCATAGCCTATACCATGTCAATGCTTTTCCCTTCAAAGATAAAGGGAAAACCTTCTTCTTAGCTTCATCCCTGGATAAACATGCAAGCTTAAATAATCCACAAATTTCATCCACATATATCAAGTGCATGTCAGGATGTTCGGTTCCATCTCCTGCATAAGGATTAGCTAGCAGTTGTTCTATCATACCAGTAGGAATTTCATAACCAGTATTTTCAGTAGGTGCAGTAGGTTGAGGGGCAACTAATTGTGCTTCGGTCGAGGTGAAGATACCCCGAACAAACACCTCAAAGGATGGTTCTCCATAGTAACAAGTGACAATAAATTTCAGCACGTAGTAATAATTTTTCCTTACCAATTTTCACTTACCAAGAGCGCTTCACTCCCCGACAATGGCGCCAGAAAAGAGCATTGATGACCCACAAGTATAGGGGATCAATCGTAGTCCTTTCGATAAGTAAGAGTGTCGAACCCAACGAGGAGCAGAAGGAAATGACAAGTGGTTTTCAACAAGGTAATTTCTGCAAGCACTGAAATAGTCGGTAACAAGTAGTTTGATAGGAAGATAATTTGTAACAAGCAAGTAATGGTAATGGTAAATAAAGTGCAGCAAGGTAGCCCAATCCTTTTGTGACAAAGGACAGGCCAAAACGGTCTCTTATGATAAGCAAAGCGTTCTTGAGGGTACACGGGAATTTCACCATATCACTTTCATCATGTTGGTTTGATTCGTGTTCGCTACTTTGATAATTTGATATGTGGGTGGACCACTACTTAGGTGCTGTTCTTACTTGAATAATTGTCGGGGCCGGATTTCAGGGACACAAAAATCGCAGAAATTAACCCCTCGTGTCATCACCAGCCCAGGATTATCGTTACTGGTGGACACGTCCTTGTTACAGATTACCAAGCAATTACAAGAATTGGATACAAGTCCATAAAGGTCTAATGATACAATGATGATATCTGGTGATGGGTGACGGAAGCGACTTGTGGTTCTCCAACGTCAATGGGGCTCCATTCCCACAGGAACGGCTGACCTGGATAATTCCTATCCCGCGTGGCTGCCATCCTAGGCTCCACACAGACGTCGCTGTGGTACTCCTCATAGAACTCCTAACCCGGCCAAGTAAATAGCCAGGGACAAGCCTGTGAGTACGTTTGAATGTACTCGCAAACATTATGAACACAAGATATACCGAATGCATATGCTCATGCTGAATTAAATGTTATGCTCATGCTGACTGAAATTTAAATCATGACAGGGTAATTATAATACGATGCAAAGAATAAATATAACAGGTTAGTGACAAGCAATACAAAAAAAAATTAATAGAAAAGAAATGGCAATCGGGTGTCCACAAGAGTAGTGGCGTGATAGGACTGCCTGAGAACTCGAGGGACGCCACGGAGAGGTCTTGAAAAGAAATGCCAGTCGGGTATCCACAAGAGTAGTGGCGAGATAGAACCGCCTGAGAACTCGAGGGATGCCACGAGAGGTCTTGAAAAGAAATGCCAATCGGGTATCCACAAGAGTAGTGGTGAGATAGAACCGCCTGAGAACTCGAGGGACGCCACGAGAGGTCTTGAAAAGAAATGCCAATCGGGTATCCACAAGAGTAGTGGCGAGATAGAACCGCCTGAGAACTCGAGGGACGCCACGAGAGGTCTTGAAAATAAAACTGAATGCCCAGGGTAGTCTAGCCAGCTTCTGAGACACTCAAAAAATAAAATAAGATAAACGGGTTAGTCACAATAATCATCATAGCATCAATAATATTCACAACAATAGTAATCTTAGAAAAATTCATGACAACATTAGTGATGACAATAATATCCTGCTAAAAATGAATCATGCACCATTTAATTATTTCCTCCGGAGACCGACACTAAGACCGACACTTGACCAACCCAGACTGTAGTCCTTAACCGCGGACACGGCTATTCGAATAGATATAACTCTGCAGAGGGTGTGCTCTTTACCCACAAGTAAAGGATTTCTTTAGCCAACCCCGAGATGCTGACTAATTCCCATTATGGTCTTTGGGTTGAAAACACACCTAACTAGCACACACCAGATTAACCGTCTGGATGCCACGAATCACCCAAAGCATCTTTCCAGAAAACTCTAAGTCGGGGAGGCCATCGTCTCGACTAGCATGGGATCACTATTTATATGCGCGGATTACAAGGGGGCACCCCCTCTCGGCTACAACCGGAAACACCCATGCCCCCTGACCCAATGACAGGATTTAGTCCACGGCCATGGAAACCCTCATCGTGGCCCTCTGTAAGGTGTGTGCACGGAAAGGGGTTATCAACTTACTGAACCATACCCTACCTATGGCAGGGACAAGTGGTAGCACGAATCAAGTATGGGGGTTACCGGAACAAGACTCGATCTATGGTCGACTCAGGAGGTTAAGTTACCTGCAGTGATTAGCACAACATATTATCCCGGTGGTACCCAACAGGGTCACCACCTGACATGTCCCGACATGCCCTTACTGATCATTCTCGTCACCACGAGAATTCAGTTCACGGTCACTTTACTCATGACTGATTCTTTCCTGCAGTTTAGTCCATAACAACATGGGCATACATGAAAAGTGAGAGTAACCATACTCACTCATACTTCATGCTTTAAAGATGACAGCAAAATAGCCATGGATCATGCATGCAAAAATAGCCATATGCAAATTCTATTAAAAAAATTATCACAACCATGATTCAAATATTCTAGCTAGCAACCACAAAAACATTCACCATATCAAGTGTTCAAGATGCTTGCCTTGAGCATGCAGAAGTGTTGGTTGCACTCCAAAATTTTGAAAACTCTTTTCTTCCCTCCATTTCCTATTTTCAAAATTACTGAAGTCACCACATAAAGCAAAAACAGTACTAAAAAGTTATTTGGAAAATTTTGAAATAAATACTAAAATAAACTAGATTAAATATAAGGAATTACAAAAAAAGAATCAATTTATTTGGAGTTCATATGATTTTCCTATAGAATTTCTAAGATGGAATAATTGAAGAAGTGGACTATTTAATAGATCCAGTAGGAACAAGGGTTAGGAAAAATGTTCACCTAATCTAGATAAATAGAGCATGATTCTATGAGACTGTAGAAATTTGAATCATCAAATTTGGATTTAAAATGACTGCTTTGGAAATATTTGAAAACTGCTGAGAAAAGAAAAAGGATAAGGACAGGAGCGCGCCCTGAGCGCTGATTAGCCGTAAGGCGTTACTGGGCCGAGCCCAGCCGTTTGGCTGCGTGGAAGGGCCGATGACGTCGATAGCGTACTCCAATAATACGCTTTCCCCGCAGAGAAAACGTAAGCACAGGAATGCGCTGCTGGCGGGACAGAGGTGACTCACCGACAGGTGGGGCCCACCTGTCGGGTTTGTCTTCCACCCTTGCGCGCGCCTGGGCAGAGACAGGAGCGAGGCTCCGGTGGCAATCCCTGGCGGCAGGGACCTCCATTCGCGGAACTGGCTGCACCGGCGTGTTCCTAATGGTGGGCCACATCCGTGGAAGGGAGAGAAGGTCGCCGGAGAGCTCGGATTCGAGTGGGGCTTCAAGCATGGCGGAGGCGAGCTACGGGTGGAAGAGGGCTTTTGCCCCTGAGCTTGCTGCGGTGAAATTGGCGAGGGGGATGGCTCGGTGGGTGCTCCAGGAGTCGAGTGGTGAAGAAATCAGAGATGGGGAGGCTCTGGTTAGCTCAGGTTTAACCTGGAAGTGGCGGAGGCCGTGGCGGTCGGACACGACGAGGACGGCCATCTCCGGCCAGTTTGCTGCTCTAGCACGTTCATAGAGGGAATAGAGGATGTGATCATGATCGAGGACGAGTTCATGGTGGCCTTTTATAGGCGGGGTAAGGCTGTCGCGCGGCTCCCGAAGATAAGCACAGCGGGGCAGCCATTTATGGTGCCGTCGAGGTGGTTTTGGGCAGTGGCGATGGTCAGCGAGGCCGGTGAGTTCAGCGTGGACAGTGGCCGCCCGTGGATAAGCTCTGGTGGTTGGCATTTAAGGAGGCAGAGACGTGGCGGAGGGAAACTCGTCAGGCGGTGGCTGAGGGCGGCGTGGTCGGCGGTGGCCGGCACTAGCGAAAGAGGGGAGGTGTCGGTGGGGCGCGTGGGTGTCCCGCAAAGCTCCTGGATATGGCTGGCGTGCGGGGCAGTGGTAGAGAGGCCACGCGGGGCGGTGCCGACGCCTGCAGTCCCGGCGCTCTGGCCACGCGCAGTGCACGCACGCTATGCGTTTGATAAAATGCCAATGGCATCTACATGGATCAAAACGAGCTGAAATTTAACAGGATGGTACCTCTGATCATGAGAGGAGTGATGGACATGCTAGTTTAGTCATAGGAGCTAGTGTGCAATGCAAGCTAGAAAGATGAAAAATTTCTGGCATGCACACAATCTGTTTGACAAAATGATAGAGCTAGGTAGGGAAATTTATTGGAAATGATACTTGGCAGGATGGTGCCTCTTTAGATGATAGAGATGATGGTCGAGTGGTTTTGCGAAAAGGAGAAACTTGCTAGTGCAAGTTTGGCAGAATTTCTATTCTGGACAGAAACTTGGGGGGTTTATTTGGTGAACTAAAAAGATGTAGTTGGAGCTGAGCTCCTGGACTTAAGGGTTTGGTTGGAAGAACTATAAGTGGGAAATTTTTTAGAATTTTTAGAGCAAGGAAAATTGGGGTTGTAGTTGTAACTAAAGAATGGGACAGAATTGAAAAGAGGTTGCTTCACTCAAATTTTACAAAAGACCAAGTTGGATTTTTGCATAAAAGTGATATATAGGCATCACATGACCCCTCATAGTTTTTGTGGAATATTATGAGAATTATTTAAAATGGGTGTAATGCAACAGAGGCATTTAAAGTATTGAAATAGCTTTTAAAAGAATTGTTTTGGTCAAAATTTTATTATGAAAATAATTCCTACTGTTATCAAAGTATAAATGAAATGGTTTGAGAAGACTACCAAAACCACAATATTATTACCAAAAATTTCTATATGGAGGGAAGAATTTTGGAAAACAGAAACGAAACATACTCTTAATATAATTCAAAATTTTATTTCTGGCAAAATTTTACTTATAAAAATATGATTAAATTTTTGGGGTGTTATAACAAACCTCCTACTTATGATTAACCCTCTCACAAGCATCCGCAACTACGAGAAAAGTATTAAGATAAAATCTAACCATAGCATTAAACTTTTGGATCCAAATCGGCCCCTTACGAATTAGCGCATAAACTAGGGTTTAAGCTTCTGTCACTCTAGCAACCCATCATCTAATAACTACTCCACAATGCATTCCCTTAGGCCCAAATATGGTGAAGTGCCATGTAGTCGACGTTCACATGACACCACTAAGGGAATCACAACATACATATCATCAAAATATCGAACACATATCAAGTTCACATGATTACTTGCAACATGACTTCTCCCGTGACCTCAAGAACAAAAGTAACTACTCACAAATAATAATCATGCTCAAGATCATAGGGGTATTAAATAGCATAATGGATTTTAACATATAATCTTCCACCAAATAAACCATATAATAATCAACTACAAGATGTAATCAACACTACTAGTCACCCACAAGTACCAATCTAAGGTTCCGGTACAAAGATTGAACACAAGAGATGAACTAGGGTTTGAGAGGAGATGGTGCTGTTGAAGAAGTTGATGGAGATGGCCCTCCCAAAGCTGGGAGATTTGTTGGTGATGACGATGGCGATGATTTCCCCCTCCTGAAGGGTAGTTCCCCTGGCGGAATCGCTCCGCCGGAGGGCAAAAGTGATCCTGCCCAAGTTCTGCCTCGAGACAGCGGCGCTTCGTCCCGAAAGTCCCCCTCTGATTTTTTTTAGGTCAAAATGACCTATATACCAGAAGATGGGCACCGGAGGTGGGCCGAGGAGGGCACAACCCACCAGGGCGCGCCTGGGGGCCCAGGCGCGCCGTGGTGTCTTGTGCTCACCAGGGTGGCCCCCTCCAGTAGTTATTTGCTCCAGTATTTTTTATATATTGCAAAATAATTCTTCGTAAATTTTCAGCTCATTTGGAGATGTGCAGAATAGGTAACTCTGACGTAGCTTTTTCAGGTCCAGAATTCCAGCTGCCGGTATTCACCCTCTTTGTGTAAACCTTGCATATTATGAGAGAAAAGACATTAGAATTACTCCAAAAAGCATTATTATGCATAAAAACATTGTAAATAACAGTGGGAAAACATGATGCAAAATGCACATATCACCGTGCTACCGCAGGCACCGAGAACAGCCCGGACCCCCGCTTCCGCCCAAGCCGGTGGATAGCTCTAAGGTTTCCCTTCCTGCATTCAGAACTTATCAATTCGTCCCACGCTATATAGTTAAGCAAAACTATCTATAAATCGAGCATATCTTTTATCCGAAAGGTAGTGGGCTTTCACCCGTACTCGCCCTTCCACTTCACACTTTCTAAATTAGGCTGAGTGTATGCGCACATGAAAACAAACAGAAAATGAGTGAGCACTTTCTTTCTATAGACAACGGTCAAGTCTGCGATCCAAACAGTGATGAAAAGAATTATCAAATCATTCACGGATGGACGTGAAAGAAGGAAGAACCAAATGGCACTGCTTCCTCAAAGCGAGTTTCGGGTACCCGACCAAGGGACTAAGGAAACACCAGTACATGTCATACAGAAGCTCCACTCATCCCTCCGCTAGCCCAACCTAAGTTTCTATCGGACTGAGCTATTCTTCAATCCAGTGCCCTAATCCTTTAAAACTTGGGTCCAGAAAATAGTGCTATGGTACAACCTGGGGACGTCAATGCACATTCTAAGTGGGCTGCATGGGTCGGCCCTTTCACCTCATTCTTTTTCGTTTCCACGCTCTGAAACCGGGTTCTTTCACTTCAATCTCTCTCATAATCAAGCTGAGATATGATGCTGTTTCATCCTAAAATTATGTGTGCCCGGTCATGACACCAAGAATAGGATCCTGTGAATAATCTTCAGTCTTAGGGCATGCTAGAAGTAAGAATACCAAGTTCAGACTGACTAGAAATAAAAAAAGAGTCAAGAAGGACCTAGTCAATTTTCAATCTACAAGTGTGCAGAAAAGGAACAGTTCTTCATTTAGGGCTCAAGGTATCTCAATCTTCAATTTATAATATTTATATCAAGACAATCACATTTTTATGCTATCATAGTCCACGAAATTGGTTTGTAAATATACTACATTGTGAGCAACAAGACGTGATTCTCTATTAGGTTTTCTGTCATTTGACCGAATCTTGCACGAGAATTGTTGTGGTTGCTTCATTTTCATAATGATAGTGACGTGCTGGTTGAGATCCTTCGAAAATAAAAATGGCAGGTGGAAAAGACCATAGACGTCTAAATTTCTTGTTGTGTTTAACCTTTTGAGTTATGTCAATGTAATAAAAAAAGTGACAATTTTTTGGAAAGTGAGATTCGCACTTACAAGATGAACAGGGGCGTTCAAGTGAATATGTAGTAAAATGTCCCATTTTTGGCTTCAAAGATGAGCTAGGTAACTCAAATGAAATCAAAATAACCATTTGTCGAGTAAAAAAAATGTTCAATAACCAAATGCAACATGAAATATTTCTTGACGACGTAGGAAACAAATTCAATCCTAGTCCTTCCTAGTTGCCTCCCAATATTTCTTGACTCTAATGAAGTAGAAAGGAACATACCCCTGCACAAACCTGCTTATTCAAAGAGGTGGCCATGAATGATAAAAAATATAAACCCCAAAACCCAACCGCAACCAAAAAGATTTAAAATTTTAGAAACCAAATATATTTCTCGGCTGCCAGCATAGGATTGTTCGAGCGTTGTCATGGAGACGGTATGTGATCAATATGGAAAATTAGGAAACAGACAAGACAATTCTTCACTATAAATTGCATTAATGAAACACACACAAGTTCCCTCGTTGCAATTTAATGGTTGAAAAGGAATCATACTACTCTAACACAGTGAGACTGATTTATTATCTAAGTTTGAATTTAATTTTTTTAATAATAGGAAACAAGGTTAGCATACTATAGCATAGATTAAGGTACCTCTCTTATGATCTGGGCATAACGCGGGAGACCATATATTATGTTACAAGTTGATATACAAATGCTTTGTTAGAAAAATATGATAATACTACTCATGTAAGCTCCTAATCTCACACCCAAATAATAAATGTATTGATCAATCAAAGGATAATTTCAATAGCTACCATGTGTTTAAAGAACATCACCGTGTTGATCAAACATCATATTTTCAGGTTACGCCTCCTATTCTAACAGAACTAGACAACTGATAGTCACAATTAGCATGCAAAAACTAGAATAAGTAGGAACATAAAATAGCAAGTAAAAGGAATCTAAAAGAAGTGTATGTTTTCACATTAGACAAGAATGTGAATTTCATGGCCTATTGGCTCGACTATACATATTGTTGGAATACTTTATCTCAATATTACAACTTTCAAAACATCTTTACCAATGGAAGGATGCATTGATCAAATGCTGATGAACATATAACTTTTTCACTAACCTTTCCTATAATTGGTTCATCTGAAGAATCTTGAGAATCAAACATTTTTGGGCGAGCCCATCATCCTCGATATGCATGACCGGGGCACCAAAAATGGGTGTGTGGACAATACATAAGAACGACATGATCCAACAACCTTCGAATGTCCACTCTCTGTAGATGAAGTGATGTGTTGTTTCCTTGAGGAGAAAGGAGGAACAACTTGTGGGGCAGGAAGCCATTTATAGAGCAGAGCCTGCAACAACTATCAAGCAAGAAATGCATGGAGGCGTCGGATGCGAGGCCAATCCGTGTGAGGCGCATGAGAGAAGGTGTTATCCAAAGGATCAAAGCGGGTTGGGTTACACATAGAACCCGCGACACCAAAGGTGGAATGGAGTAATAGAGGAGGAGGTGGTGTGCGTAAGGGGCAGAGCGATGGTAGTTAAATGTTGCATTGCTTTTGGGGGAGAATTGATGGTTTGGAGGAGAAAGATGACGGAGTCAAAGGAACGAGATTGATTCAGTCGGCTGGAATTGGACTAGAATTCGTACGAAGTTTGGACGATAGAGATGTCATGTAGTCGTCGCATCCACCCAAAGGGTATCTTGAGGCTGGCTAGATTTACTCCAATTTCTTTGATCGTGTTAGCTACTTAAAAGCAAGAAGGTTTTGACATATCTGACTACAATTCGTATGACATTACAACACGGTTCCACCTGATTTTCTGACATTTCACAAGATTTTACTAGATTATGCAAGGTGTGGTAATTGTTTGACAAGTTTGCACTAGATTTTGCACCACTTGACAGTGTGAGATGAAACAAGCATCCGCTGTCAATGTAGTTATGTATCTGATGGACATTATTTTGGTAAGGCATATGAACCATTGTCTTTCTTTTCTGCAAGGTAGATGAACAGATTGTTAGTGAGAACATTTTATGAGATATAGCTTCTTCGCCTTCGCTACTCCCTCCACTCCAATGTTCCACATTCAACAACCTAACCAAGGCGAGATGAGGAAGGGGATGAATAATCAAAAACAACGATCTAAGTGGGACTTCAAAAGATTATGGAGTAAGATACTTGTCTTCAGAAGTTCACATAAACAAGAGAAAAACAAAACAATAATAAGGAAGAGAGAGAGAGAGAGAGAGAGAGAGAGAGAGAGAGAGATGATGCATGCACATGTTGAATCCTTCATTCCACGAGGGTTGTGTCAAAAAGCCGCCTCAAACAGCGTAACTATATGTAGAATCAATCTAGAGATATGATCGCCTTCATGATTACAACCTCAGTGTGATTATATAAGTAAGGAACAATAGACATCTAGAGAAAATATATGACCCAGTTAGACATGGAAGAGAAAAGAGTTTTGCTTCTGTACCCCCTCCCCTACTTTTGAGGGCATTCTCATACATTCACGATCAACTTTCTACTCCTAATTCTCCCAATCAAAAAAGAGGTCAGAACAATCTAATATTTTAATTGAAGGGCTATATTCTAATCTACACCTTTAAAACTGCATCGAAGTCTGTAAACTTGTCTAAGCGGGGTTGTACCGAAGCAAAACTCATTAAGCAAAAAAAAGATAACGTCTGTAGCAATTGTTATGTTATTTTGTTTTCTCTCTTAAACTCGAAAATCCTTGTGGAATATAAGAAGTGAATGGCATGCATACCTAGTATGCCAATATGATGGACACCAAAGGGATCACATTTTTCTTATTAGCACCTACAACTTGTTGAAAAATGGATGCTTAATTTACTTACTACATTAATTTATAAATATTGTATCTAGGTACAAAATAAGTAAATAGAACAAAAAATATATAAGAATTTACAATATTATTTTTAGATAGAACATATATGTACACTACTAGGTAATTAAAAATAGAACATGTGACTGAGGAAAACATCATCAAGGAGATTGACAACGAGAAGATCTTATATGCATATGCAATACATGCAGTAATATATCGCCAGATGGATCCATGAGATGACAATTTGAGCATTGGAATTGAAATTTTTAAAAAGGTGAAACTGCTGAGGGACTACACTACTCTGCATTCTTTCAGAAGTACTTATACATCATAGATGAGAGGTTAATGTCTCTTAGTAAAGCTAGCTATCGTGTACTCCACCTGACCATTTTTTGTAACACTAGGTTGAGGTTATAAGCTGATGCTTTGACCTGCTCTGCGGTAATTTATTGTTTTGTTTAAGTTCAATTTTTGGGTCACAGCACTTGATTTTTCAAAGTTTAAAATAAGAAAACATTGCAGAGTGGCATGTTTATAGAGGTACTGGAGGGAGTGCATTGAGCACTTTTGTGGCCTCTTTGATTAGTTTTATTCTGACAGCACAATATCTTGTAGGAAATAAACTATTGAACGGACAAAACATCAAGTTTCTAGAATTGGAAAAATGTCAATAATAAAAATGTTCGAGGCAAAATTACAAAAGTAAAGTTTTACAGGAATAGGAATAACTGACAGCAAATTGTTCAAAAGCAAACTGATATAAGGAAACAACTATGTCTTGACACTTGGCGTCTTGGAACATATTGCTGGAACATTAGGCAATGGATGTCTTGACACTTGACGTCATGTGCGAGGGAGCTGGGAACAAACTACAGACTCATCACCGCCGGTCTCAAGCGTCAACATGTATGGGGCGATCATCGCCATCGGCCAAGTTCTGTTGCCGCACAAGGGTAAGGCTCCCCTCTGTGACGTCCACCCAGAACACCTCGACATCTATGTCTACCTGTTCGCTAGGGAACACGATGAGGATGTCACGCACGAGCTGCATTCTCACCATCCCGTCACGGTGGCGGGCCAATCGCAGGAAGGATCTGATGACCGAGTTGTTACTGCACCTGTGGCACACGAAATGAGGCTGCGGCCAGAGCGCATATCTGAGCACGTCCCCTTCGAGGGTTGGCAGGTAGAACTGGCCACGCACGTAGAGGCCGGACTCTGACAGCGCCGGCCAAGTATCCATGATCTGCCACCTGGCGTCGCCGGGCTTGGCGTGCATAATCACTTCCCTGGGCGCCCCCACCGTCACATAGAGCACCACGATGGGATCAGCCTCGCCGTCGTGGTAGACCAGTCCTGCCGCGTTCCACTCGATCGGCAAGGGAGGGTTCTCGAGGAAGACGATGGGCAGGTCGGCGACGCCCCCGGTCACTGGGTTGAACAGACGCATCTCCCACCCCAAGGCTAAGAGCACCAGGAGGCCCTCGGCGCTGGCGACGACGTCCCCGTACTCCGGAGGGATGTTGAGCTCGATGGAGGCGCCCGTGATATTGTTTACGAATCTGGCCTTCTCGTTGATGCGCACATGATCCCCTTTGGCCATCTCCCAGTGTCGCGGGAAGAAGCGCGGGTCCATGCCCAGCAGCTTCGGGTCGGCGGTGGCGGCCCACCACGACTTGCACACACCTCTCAGCGCCATGTAGTCTTTCACGTCGGAGAGCAACACCAGGTCCGCCACCTTGGGTAGCAGGTCAGCGAAGATGATTTCCCAGTCCAGACTGTCCAGCTAATCCGTAGAGGTGCATACGCTGCAAATCAAGAGATTGGAGTAAATCTAGCAAATCAAGAAATACTCCACTAGAGATTAGAGATTCAGTTCACCGATGCATGCTTTGAATACTTGGAAATCAAGAGATTAGAGATTCATTTCATCCACGCATATGCTTTTGAACTTGAAATTAATCTAGCAACAAGAAAATATATAAACTAGATCTAATCCGTAAGAGATATAGCTATATGCATGCGTATAGTGTACCCACTGTTTGTGGCCGGAATCATCGGGGCCGGCAATGAACGGCCGGCCAATCTCCGGCGCGGCTGCAGGGGCTATGGTGGCGGCGGCTGCAACAGGGAGCTGTGATTCCATTTTGTGGCTAGGGTTGTTGGGAGGGTAGGATGGCTTGTGGAGGGTAGGATGGGTTGGCTTTAAATGGCAGCCGGGCAGCTACAGGTGGAAGGGAACGCTGTGTGGATCGAACCAAAATGGAAGGTAGTAGAGAGACAGAAAGTCACAGCTAGGCTAAGCGACGAGATTAATTATACGACCAGCTGGTGTACTTTTTCGTCATAAATTAATAGGCTTCGATCCTGTACCGTTGGATGCCAATCAAATGGCGCTCATTTGTAGACCGTTAGCTGTTCACGTGATTATATCAGAGGAAGAAGGGAGTTGCACGTGCATACTACATGCAGTGCAATTCAACCGTACTCCCTCCGTTTCTTTTTACCCCGGGTACAAGATATGTTTGAAGTTTAAGTACATAAAGTTTGACAAAATTTATTTTTAAAAATATCAACATATACAATAGTAAATTTATGTAGCATGAAAATTAATTTAATGACGTATCTAATGATATTGATTTCATATTGAGAATGTTGATATTTGTTCCAATAAAGTTGGTCAAACTTTACAAAGCTTGACTTCAGATAAATTTTATATGCAGACTAAAAAGAAACGAAAGAAGTACAAATGAACACAAAATGGATACAGTTTAGCAAACATACACAAATTCATCGAAGAATATGACAATTTGTGGTCCGCACACAAAAAATATTATGTGAACAGCACATGAAACAATTTACTTATAATATCGTCTATTTTGCATAGTTAAAAAGAGCTCATATTTTAAATGAAATTTTGTAGGGAACAAGATACAACATAACCTATGCCAACATAACCTATTTTTAATAGATACAAAAAATAAACCTATGGCAATTATTTGATTCTAGGCGGTTCCTGCTGTAGAATTTTATAACCACATATATGCAGTGCCATTCACACATACACATATGCCCTGAAAGTTTTTGTATGCTAAGACACTATACTAGTTTTGACCAAACACAAAAGCTTATGTCTCAATGCATTGATAATATGGGAGAACAAGTATTTTTACAAGCCTAGTGATAGGCCAACACCCCCAAAGTACAACGCTACACTTCTAAGTAGCAACCATTGTGAGAAGTGTGGTTAGACACACTGCCACGACCTTCACCCACAACCAAGCCTTAGACTTGATCTTGTCGAGCAAACTAGTGATGATCATCATTATCGAAGAAAAGGTCATTATGATGCTTCCAATCCCACCAAGCCATGAGCATAATCACTGAGGAGGTGCCCTTGCACATGACAAACGGGGTGGAATGGTAGGTTTGTTGCCACCAATCAAGAAAGTGATCAATGGCGATGGGTGGCCCAGCTATGGATCAGAACCAAGATAGAAATTCATGCCACGAGGTCCATGAAAAAGCGTAACTAGTGTGAAGGCGAGCCTTGGAATCCATCATCTAGTAATAGAGCATGCACCACAAATAGTGTTGTGAGCTTATTGCTGCAAGGAACTATCGCTTAGGAGTAGTTGTTGGGCCTTTAAGTGCAGATGTTTTTCAGCAAGTGGTAACGTTCCTCTGAGAAACTAAGGTATCAATTCGTAGAGAAAACACCACTAGTTACTCTTAAGAAACACTACAACCCAAATAAGAACCCGCTTATGTCCTAGACAGTTATAGCGAGGCTGTCAATCTCACTACTGCTACTTGGAACAAGTTAGAACAAATAATGCGGAATAACATATTTTTATATTTTCAGATTAATTAGTAACTGAAAAAAGAGCATGTGATTGAGTTTTGGAGAGTTTTCTTATGAAGAAAATTGGACCGTAGTTGACAAGTTCACTAGTAGCATCTCCCATTACAGTGAAGACACATAAATAAAAGCATATTAATTATAGGACCAGGTGTAATTTTTTTGAAAATTTACTAGGCTTTGATCCTTTACCATTGGATGCTAGTCGTACGGCACATATTTTGAGACTAGGTAATATAGTAAGTTATTCAGGTGATTAAAGCAGAGGAAGAAACAGTTGCACATGCATACACACAGTTCAATTCAAACGTACACACACAGTGCATTCACAAAAAATGTGAACAAACTCATCGATATAATTTAGGATACATTGTGTTGACGCAATATTTCATCCAAAAATATGACAATTCCAGGCCTGCAAAAAAATGTGAATAACACATGATACTATTCACATATTTCTTCTTTTTTTATTCATAGTTAAAAGTTGTGAAAAAACATGTTAATTAAGTTATTGTTTTGGGAAGCTTCTTGGGGTTCATGATGATTCTACTAGACAAGTGTGATAAGCTTCTGAGATCTGGCTAAAAAAGCTTCTGAGGCATACGAGCACTTTGTGTGAGCAATTTTTGCGATGCTATATACCGGGGTCATGTAAGAGAGAAGATTTGTGAAGCAAGAAATGATGTCAAGGTGGACTCTGAACCTCTGAACAACTTTTACATGCTTTGATATTTCTCATTTCGTGAAAGAAAGCTAAGCTTTCAAGCGGTTTGCCAGGAAATGCAATATACACTTCTATCATTTGAGGCTTCATGGTCAGGTATTTGACGTGCAACTTAGCTATTCTTGATTTTGTGCAATCAACCTTTGATCAGCTGGATTCAGTGCCAAGTAATAACTTATAGAGGTCTGTACAGATGCTATCGACAATGTCACCGTGATTTCGACGTCGTTCACCAAACAATTAGGAATATGCACTGCAGTGTCATACTCAGTTGACACAACCTAGACGCCTCCAGGGTCGCTCCCGAGCGACCCCGGAGGCACAGCCGCTACCGCCCAAACTTTTACCCTAGCCACCAAACCCTACCACCGCCACTGCAGTAGGCCGACTCTCGGCAGACGGCGTCGGTGAGGCGCTCCCGCTGGTCCCTCTCTCCTATTCTTGCGCCTCTACTTTGATGTCGCTTGAACTACGTCGGTATTTCCCCAAAGAGGAAGGGATGATGCAGCACAGCTACGGTAGGTACTTCTCTCAGTTATGAAACCAAGATTATCGAACCAGTAGGAGAACCAAGTAACACTATGTAAATGGTACCTACACACAAAGAACAAATACTTGCAACCCGACGTATAAGAGGGGTTGTCAATCCCTCTCGGGTAAAGGATAGATTGGTTTGTATAATTTTGGATAAATAGATCTCGCAATAAAACAAAATAAAATAAAGAAAGAAAAAGGGCAGCAAGGTATTTTTGGGTTTTTGGAATACTAGATCTGAAAACAAAAGCGAAAAAATAGATCTCAAAGCAAATATGATAAATAATAGACCCGGGGGCCGTAGATTTCACTAGTGGCTTCTCTCGAGAAAAATAGCATACGGTGGGTAAACAAATTACTATTGGGCAATTGATAGAACTTCAAATAATTATGACGATATCCAGGCAATGATCATTATATAGGCATCACGTCCAAAATTAGTAGGCCGACTCCTGCCCGCATCTACTACTATTACTCCACACATCGACCGCTATCCAGCATGCATCTAGTGTAAAGTTCATGAAGAAACGGAGTAATGCAATAAGAACGATGACATGATGTAGACAAGATCTATTCATGTAGGAATAGACCCCATCTTGTTTCCTTAATGGCAACGATCAATACGTGTCTTGCTGCCCCTTCTGTCACTGGGAAAGAACACCGCACGACTGAACCCATCACAAAGCACCTCTTCCCATGGCAAGAAAAATCGATCTAGTCGACCTAACTAAACCGAAGATTCGAAGAAGAAATACGAGGCCATAAGTAATCATGCATATAAGAGATCAAAAGAAGACTCAAATAACTTTCATGGATAAAATAGATCTGATCATAAACTCAAAGTTCATCGGATCCCAACAAACACACTGCAAAAAGAGTTACATCAAATAGATCTCCAAGAGACCATTGTATTGAGAATCAAAAGAGAGAGAGAGAGAGAAAGCCATCTAGCTACTAACTACGGACCCGTAGGTCTACAATGAACTACTCACGCATCATCGGAGAGGCACCAATGAGGATGATGAACCCCTCCGTGATGGTGTCTAGATTGGATCTGGTGGATCTGAAACTTGCAGCTGCTGGAATTGTGTTTCGTCGACTCCCCTAGGGTTTTTGGAATATTGGGGTATTTATAGAGTAAAGAGGCGATGTGGGAGGCCACCGAGGTGGGCACAACCCACTAGGGCGCGCCTGGGCCCTCAGGCGTACCCAGGTGGGTTGTGCCCCCCTCGGGGCACCCCTCTGGTACTTCTTTGGCCCACCGGATATATTCTGGTCCAAAAAAAATCTCCAAGAAGTTTCGCTGCGTTTGGACTCTGTTCGGTATTGATTTTCTGCGAAGTAAAAGACAAGCAAAAAACAACAACTGGCACTGGGCACTATGTCAATAGGTTAGTCCCAAAAAATGATATAAAGTTGCCATAAAATGATTATAAAACATCCAAGAATGATAATATAACAGCATGGAACAAGAAAAAATTATAGATATGTTGGAGACGTATCATACTTCAAATCCCCACCCCTCCTCCATCACCCATCGACTAATCGATCTGGGGTCATCAGCCGCCATCCAGTCCAGCTCTGGTGGACGCTCGCACAACTGCCTGATGCGCCGCATGACATGTGACCTCTAGGGTGCATCCCTCTGTCGAGGCGCCCGATCTAGCGGCCGATTGTCTGCTCCATGTGCCTAGCAGCGTCAAGCTCGGATGAGTCCACAACTATAGACAAGGTGATGGCCTTTGCCCGTGCGGTGGCCGGCCAATAGCCCTACGGTCTATGGATTAGTGGTGCTTAGCTAAATTCGATCGACTGGATGGTGCTCACTGCAAACTGTATTGCAGCAACTTCCTACGGCGCCATGATGGCGGTAGTCATCGAAAGGTCATCAGGAGGGTTCATCTCTCTTGATTCGGTAGTTCACTTCAGCGGTGAGATAAAATTATGGATGATGGCTTAATGTAGAGGGATGTTAGTTGTGTAATGGTGGCATTCTTGTAGCGACCCGCCCCGAATGGATCGGAGTCTCTGTGCTTAAGTGTCATCCCTGGATCGGTATGCTAGCACAGACAGTACACGATGAAATATAACAGAGTTCAATCACAGACCTTATTACATCAGGGTCCTCAAAAGAGTATTAATTACATAAATATGGCTGAAGGCCATCTAAAATAAATAACTGCGGAAGCATTGTAGATAAATGAGTCCATCCAACTCCATGGCAAATGTTGAGTGCGGACAATGACCTATCGCACCATATTCCTCGTCGGAAAACTCTGCAACATGAGACGTTGCAGCCGTGTAGGTCAACATATGGAATATGCTGGCAAAGTAGAATAATAACGAAATTTCTACCTCTATATACAATATGGCTGGTGGAGGCTCTAAGTTTAATTTTTCCATAAAGCTAATTTTGTCCTACATCAAGTTAATTAAATTATTATTACAAAGTTTATGCCATTAGTGAGATGGTTATATAGCTGCGGGGATCGCGAAAAAGTGGCGGCTACAACACATGAGTGACTTCAATGGCGGTGCTACCCGAGCACCCCATCTCGAGCTCCGGCGCGAAAGCCTAGGTCACACCCGAGTGGGTATACCTAGCAATGGCGATGTTTTTCTTGCGTCGTTACCCTGTTGAAGGTGTTGCTCGGATATGTTCGGAAAGATTGTTCAGGGTGAAAAACTAGATTTTGGCCTTGTGGTTGGATCCGTTGATAGCGGTGCTTGAGTGTCGCTCCCTTCCTAAAGGAAAGGTTGGATCCTTTTTCTTCAAATTATTTTCAGACATGATAAACCACATGCAATCACCACATTTCCAAGAACAAGAAGGAATTCGAGCTCTAAAAATCATGAAACACATGCTAACAAGCTCCAAAAGAACACTTGAAGAGTAAGGAGATGGTACGAAGAAGATATCAATGGGTAATTACCTAATTGGGTATCTACCTCGCTCGCTCTCTACTCTCTAGAGCTGACGCAAATGGCGTATTACGGAAGTACGTCTGCTGCCTGCAGGGGCAGCACATGGTGTACCAACGAGTCTAGATATATTTAAAGCCTAATAATCCATGCTTAATAAGGATAACTAACGAACGGTTGCAAATTAGCAACCATTGAAGTCGCGCTTGTCCCGCTCGTCGCACCCCTTGCGAAAAGACGGAAACGTCCCCTTGTACTTGTATATATACCTGAGATCATCAATAAAGGAACACACACTTGATTCATTTGTTGCTTCTCTATTTCTCTTGATCTCTATTTTTAATGTAACGGAGGAGCGATGACTCCCGGGAACAACGGCGATGGAGAGCACAAGGCCACAGAAGACGACGAGTGCCAATATAATCAATGTGGATACGGGTGGGCGGGGGCTGTAAAGATTGGAGCGCGGGGAGGGTTGGTGGGCCCGGTGTACGGGAGGGTATGAATGTGCGAGGAATCAGAGATACGTCCAGTGCTTGGCTGGAAAATTGACAGCGGCCATGCAAGCATGAATGTTGTTTGAAAAGGAGGAAGAGAGGACCTTCAATGGTGTGTATCCGTTGCAGCGTGGACGTGGGCAGGGAGCTTTAGAGGAAGGCGTTGGCCGGAGCAGGAGATGTTGATGCGTGCATGCCGTCCGGAGGCGGGGACAAAGTTTTGGATTTTGGACGGAAAAACGAGATTCCAACGAAAGGAGTATCGTTCCACCTATGAATAAATAAATAAATCCGTGTCTGTTTTATTTAGGTCTTGAGAAGAACGGAGATGCTGCCCGGAAAAGCCGCCTAATAAAAAAAAGGGTACCTATAAGCATTCTAGTTATCATTGCCATGCTAGATTGAACATGACCATGGTATGATTCACATCGCTGACTAATCCCATTGTTTTGTTCTTTCACTACAGCCTTACATCCAGAAGCTAGATTCAAGCCGGATAAAGCTGGGCCAGCTAGAGCAAGAGCTTCAACGTCCTAGGCAGCACGTACATACAGAAATAACACAACCTGGTTGATCAATAAGCGTTGCACTTAATGACCGTCCACTGCCAGGGATGAAACACAACAAGGCGCATACGAGTATCCGGGGAGCCTGCATGTTGACTTGGCTCATCTCCGGTTCACTGGACCAGTGCTGATGGATCGAATACATCAACTGGGCGGACGAGAAGACCACATCTGGGTACTGCTGATGGATCGAATACATCAACTGGGCGGACGAGAAGACCACAACTGGGTACTGAATTTCTCACCCTTATTTATCCATGATGTTGTTTTCTCCTTGAGTATGCATCTGATGTAGTCAAGATCAAGCTCAATCCTACTTAGATGTTGTATTTGTGGCCTATGATCATTGATAAGTAAGGTTACTGTGGAGTTACCATCGTACTAGCTGGGAAAAACACCATACTAGAGCCTGCAAATAAATGGCCTCCGAATCTTCTAGTTCTTGCTGTATTGAAACAGGGACATGATTTTTCTCTTTCCCGACCAGCTGTAGTTTCAGTCAGATTAGTAACGATGGTCTTGAAGACTTTGAGTGTGCAGACATTTAGATTCAAGCTTAGTTACTCACTCTTCATAGCTCACACGCTCTGAAACCACAAGCCCATCTTCTGCTCCTTCACCCAGCCACCTCCACACGTATTCCTCGCCTATAGCAGCAAGCAGCAACATAGTTTCTTTTAGTGATTGACGGTTCAGATTCAGGCCTGACTATCAAATACTCGATCACATATTTTAGTGCATGCTACTGTACGTAGTCTTTCTTAAATATGCTAGGGAATGGAGATTATCACTCCAAAGTACAATTAGCAGCTCCAAGTATCCATTTATTTCCTAGGTTAACTTGATATATTCTTGCATGGAAAAAATTATCGTTCCATCTATATATGAATTAGTCAGTGTTGGTTTTTATTCAGGTCTTGAGAAGAACGGAGAGCGGATATCTTGGCACTGAACATCTAAATGCTAGTTTGATTGTTTTCTGGTTCTATGAAATGTTAGCCCACATGCTGATAATAATGGGAAGGCACAATCCCATCTCGGTACATAATTGACTGATAATAATGTCACTTTGTTAGTTTGGTTCGTGATATTGACAATTTACTTAGTATACCACTCCAGTATTAATTTATTTAGTCTTTGTAGCTGTCTTAGTTTGCTGCATGATCATGATAATCGATCATCCCAGTTATTTTGCTCTTGTGCATGTAACTGTTGATACATATACTGCTCTCTACGAATTCTACATTATTGGAAGTCCAAACATCTAATTCTAAATTTACAATAACCATGTCAGGATCCATTTTAATATAATTCCCTTGGCTTTGGCGCCGAAGTCCAAACATCATAAAAGTAAATTCTGTTTCAAAAAAAATAAAAGTAAATTCAGATTATACTTCTAAATGTAGACTGTTTTGAGGTTCTATGAAATGTTAGCCCGCATGCTGATAATAATGGGAAGGTACAATCCCATCCAGGAACATAATTAACTTATAATAATGTCGCTTTCTTAGCTTGCTGCATGATAATGAGAATTTACTTAGTATAGCACTCTAGTTACAGATTACTTTATTTAGTCCTCTGTAGGTGTCTTGGTCTGCAGCATGATCATGATAATCCATCATCCCAGTTATTTTGCTATTGTACATGTAGCTGCTAATACATCAACTGCTCAAAAACATTTGTTTTTATAGTTTGGTATTGGGACTGATACCAACTAGCATGCATGTGTGCTTACACAGTTGTTCTGGTGAGTCCCAGGTCTCCTCCCTCTTGGTGCCCCTTAGATGGTATGGCCATCTAGTCGAGGCATATTATTGTGCTGGCCATCAAGCCAATGATTTAGGGTTGATTCTGTGGCCATACTATTCCGTGGTGGTCTTCAGGCCACCACCAGTCTCTTGATTGTGGTCATCTTTCTTGTTGATGAAATATCACAACATTTGTGCTTGCAAGATTATCTGTTTACTATCCGGTGTCTGTGTCGTAGTTTTCCATGTGATAGCAATTTGTAAGCTGTGCATATTTCTGCCCGTGAACAGTGGATATCTTGGCACTCAACATCTAGATGCTACTTTTATCATACTTCTAGATGCAGACAGTTTTGAGGTTCTATGAAATGTTAGCCCGCATGCTGATAATAATGGGAAGGTACAATCCCATTTGGAAACGGAATTAACTTGAAAATTTACTTAGTATAGCCTCCACTTTATTTTAGTCTTCTGTAATTGTCTGAGTTTCCTGCATGATCATGATAATTGATCATCCCAGTTATTTTGTTATTGTAACTGTAGCTGTTGATACATGTACTGCTCAAAAACTTCTGTTTTTTGTAATGTTACATCTTCACAACAGTAGGTTTTTCTCAAGATCCGGTTGAGCATAACGTTATTACCTTATAGAGTGTAGACGAGCTAAGAATATTCACAAAATATGTAACTACTGGTCCTTGGCTGTCCTACAGTACATTTGCTTGGATTTAGACATTTGTATTATAGTTCAATGTCTGTTCTTGCAAATTTCTGAAGATGCCCACATAATTGCCTTGCTGCAACAAGTGGTCCTCTATAATGTCCTATTCATAATTAATATTGCTTTGGCACGACTGATTTTGTACTTTACAGGTTTCTTCCTTTTGATACCCTTACTTTTCCCATTAATAAATCTTGTTCTCTCTGCACATAGGGGCCTGACTTGATGGTCAGGACGGTCTATGCCGGATATATCTTCCTGAGGGCATTCCGGGTGATTGTCATTGGGAAGTCAGGTGGTTTCTCTTGTATTTCCAGTATCTGTATTGGGTTGCTGCCCAATGCTATGTTGTTCTGGAGTTGTGGATCAGCTCCGATGAGTGTTTATTTTCCCGCTGGCTCTTAGCTCCCGTTTAACCTTGTCCTCCTGCCCCTAAATCTAGAATCTTATCCTCCTTTTCCATGCAGTTTCTAGCACTATAGTGACAAGAACAGGTCCAAGATGCTTAGTCTTGATATCTTTTTTGGGTTCCTTGCATTTGTAAACCGGGGTTCATTTCAGTGCTTAGTATAGTGATTCGTATGTCTGAAGGATGTTAAAGCTGAGGGAGTAATTAGCGTCGCCGTTTAGTGGATTTAGCCCTCGAGTATTGATTTATCTATGTTCTTTATCTACAAGGGTTCTTGTAGCTGCGCAAGTTCATAACTTGTCAATTGGCATCTAGCAGCCCCATGGGGATGCCAGCGAGTTCACGGCGGCGCAATTGCATCTCCTTCAACTATGGTTTAGGTAACCGCTTGATGTCTTACCTATTCTACCACATGCTCTGTGGTGTATGGCCATTGTGCCGAGGCTGGGTACTTGATTATGGCTTGTGCGATGTAATCACAGTAATGAATGCATCAGCAATAATGATTCTTCTCCGCTAATTGCAGTCTACTTGGGATTGTCATGTTCATGTTACTGTATTGTTATTTACTCTTGCCTGTTTCATCCTAGGATTGTGTTGAGAGTTAAACCTGTTTCTACTGTCAAAGTTGATTAATCGAGGGGTTATTGGTGGTTAACTGAAATGTTTGAACTAAACCTTTGATTATTGTGTGAATGAACTCTATTATGCGCTATTACTTGAGAGCATCCATCAAAAGCTTATCCTCTAGAATGCTCTCAAGAATTCCAAACCACATCACAACAATCCTGTATAATGCTCTTAAGAAAGTTTACAAACAGAAGTACACCCGGGCCTATAACAGTGTGAATTCTTGATCTGTGATGCCTTCTTGTGATTGTTCTATGCTAATCTGTGGTTCCTTCTTGTAATTGTAATCTTGACTACATCAGCAACACAACTACAATGATTGTTCTCTGCTAATTGAAATTTAACTAGAATTGTAAAGAGTCTGTGCTGTTATTTAGTCCTGCTTGTTTCATCCTAGGATTGTGTTGATAGTTAAACTTGTCTCTGCTGTCAAACTTGAATAATCAACGGGAATTATTGGTGGTAGACTAAGATATTTGAATTAAACATTTGATTATTGTGTGAATGATTTCTAATATGCATTATTACTTGAGAACATCCGTCAAAAGCTTATCCTCTATGCTTGGAAGAGTGCCGAACAACATGACACCAATCTTGTAGAATGCTATTAAGAAAATGTACAAACAGAAATACACCAGGGTGATAGTTGCTGGTTAACAGCTACACCCTCCTAGTGTTGAATCCGTTCAAAATCTGTGTCACTGGATTTGGTTATCCTTACTGGTACCTCTACAGATTTTAACGTGATGGCACCTGAGAGGAGCTTTCTGGTTCATGAGTGCCTGGTATGTATGTTTTTCTTACTGTTAAATCACGGCAGCAACGAATATTTTCTCCCATACAGCTTTGGCTAGTCAGTAAATTATTTACATTCCTAGCAAAGTATGCTTTTGTCGATTGCAGGGTTGTTCCTTCTAGATCAGAAGTGTGTAGCTATGGAGTGCTTTTGCTTGAACCGGTGACATGGATGCTTCTTGTCTCTCCGGCATTGGTAAGCCACTCACTCTCTCTCTCTCTCTCTCTCTCTGTGCCTATCGAGCATGGGTTGAGTGTTGCACATGAAGGCTGAACCGGATGGTGCTTATCGTCCGGAATTTCCGGAAAAGCCGAATTGGATAATTTCGTTTATTTTTGTTCAAAATCCGCTCATTTTTCGTAAAAGAATACAAAATTTGGATGGTGCTTATCGTCCGGAATTTCCGGAAAAGCCGAATTTCGCCAATTTCATTCTGGGGCGGTATATTTTCCGAAATCCAAAACCGGCGGGGAAGACAGCGGTGTCACGCACGTACACCGGCCACCTTTTTTTTTTTTTTTTGCTCGATCGATCCGCGTGCGTGGAAGAAAAACGACTCACGAGCGCCTGAAGGAAACCGTTTTCCTACCTACAAAACGTAGGATCGAAACCCACTCGGCCTCCGGCTGTACCACACGCCGACTCGGACAGCTAGTTCTCGATGGATCAGTGCTACTGCTATATAAGAGCAGCCTCCAGCTTGGATCTCTCCATCAAACCAAGCCATCCAGCGCAGGTGCTAATTAACCAAGAGTCCAACAACACGTAACTACGCCAGATCGATCCAAGTCCAAGAGGCAGCGAGAGAAGCTAGCAGATCGACAACATGGGGTGCTGCATGAGCCGCCTCCTCAAGACCACCGTCACGCTGCTCATCCTCGTGCTTCTCCTCATGCCCGGGGCCTTAGCCGCCACAAGCTTCGATGCCTCACGAAGCCAACAGCTGCCGCTGCCGCGAGGGACGGTCAAAGGGCCGGAGAGCGTCGCCTTCGACGGCCAGGGCCACGGCCCCTACAGCGGCGTTTCTGACGGCCGGATCCTCAAGTGGAATGGCGACAAGCTAGGATGGACTACCTATGGATATGGCCCCGGCTATGACAGCAAGACATGCACGCCGTCCAAGTTCAGCTCGGAGACTGAGAATGCCAGGGAGAGCCGCTGCGGCCGCCCGCTTGGCCTACGGTTCAACCAGAAATCGGGCGACCTCTACGTGGCCGATGCGTACAAGGGGCTGATGCGGGTAGCGCCGGGCGGCGGGGAGGCCACCGTGTTGGTCAACCAGGTTGACGGTTTTCCTCTTCGCTTCACCAACGGTGTTGACGTCGATCAAGTTACGGGCCAGGTCTATTTCACCGACAGCTCGATGAACTATCAAAGGTCACAACATGAGATGGTGACTCGCACTGGGGACTCGACGGGCTGCCTCATGCGCTATGACCCACGGACATCGGATGTCACGGTGCTCCAGGCGGGCATGACGTACCCCAACGGCGTCGCGCTCAGCGCCGACCGCACCCACCTCGTTGTCGCATCTACTGGCCCGTGCAAGCTACTAAGGCATTGGATCAAAGGGGTCAATGCAGGCACATCCGAGCCTTTTGCCGACCTGCCCGGCTATCCAGATAACGTGAGGCCCGACACCAAAGGAGGCTATTGGGTGGCGTTGCACCGCGAGAAGAATGAGTTGCCCTTTGGTCGTGATAGTCATCGTCTCGCTGTCAGGGTCGGTAGTGATGGGAAGATAGTCGAGGAGATGAGAGGGCCAAAGAAGGTGAGGCCCACCGAGATTATGGAGAGAAGCAATGGCAAGATCTACTTGGGTTCCGTAGAGCTTCCTTACGTCGGTGTCGTTAAGCGCAAGTAGAGAACTATTGTAGTAGATGCATATGATGCCTTTTTGTTTCTTGTTCTTACCACCTAATGTAATTTTCCATTTGTTTGTTTTTTCGTCGGACGGACCATTGTAATCCACATTTTCTTTCAGCAAATTATTATTTGTTCTTTCCTCCATATTAACGGGTATAAAAGCTAAATTCTATATATAGAAGTTGTTCTTGTTAAGAGCCAGCCTGCATGCTATTGCTAGCGATCGAGGATGGACGCACCCATTGATTGTTCCCTTTACGTTTCCTTATCTTTTTCTTTTTGAGGAAAAACCGTTACCTGATCGTGATGGGTCAATGCTACGTACGAAGTCGCGCGCACGCACCAAACAAGGGAAGTTCGTGTGTGAGATATTCCGCCAACACGTGGACACAAACGTCGGTTGGCTCGTGCATCACAAAAGATATAAAAATCCCAAATGCTAAAAAGTGCATGCGTGCTCGTTGACGTGATCGAGCACTCACCGTGACAGCCGTCGGATCGAACCCTGCACGCACGATCGCGACTCCAGGATATTTTTTTGTTGGGAGGGAACCACTCGTGCGAGTCGTTGGGCATTAAACGTTCAAGAAAAAAAAAAGATCCGACCGCATTACAGCCGGGAGGCCCCACCACTACCGACGTCTCTCGCTGCCCATTACACAGTTTTTGGATGCCAGAGGCACCGCTGAATTCCCCCAATCCAGCGCAGGCCATCTCCACCCAAATCCACCGCAGGTCGTCGCTGCCCAAATCCACCAGGTCCATCACCGCGCCAATTCCAATCCATGGCGGAAATTGAAGGGGCGCGGGCTGCCGGAGTTCGGTGGTGCTCGTGGTGCTGGAGGAGCACGCACGCGGCGAAACTACGAGTTCCGGCAAGCGAGGAGTCTGTTCGCTGGTCAAAATCGCGAGGTAAGCGGCGCACTCCCTCCGTGCACTCATGGTTTTTTCCTCCCGCTCCATTTCTGCTTCGCACGAAAGCGACTGACATTGGCTACTGCGGGTATTGGCGGCTTATTGCGGAAGCTCACAGGCCTTGGGTGCTGGCGGCGGTTCTATGACGGAGGCACGAGATCATGCGATGGAGTGCGCACAGGAGCGTAGTGGGGTGCGCTCTGTCTCCATCTCAAGGGGGCGGGTGAAGGTCGCGCCGACGATGCGTTTCCGGCGAGCGAGGAGGGGACTCGCTGCAGAAATCCCGAGGTACGGAAGTCGCTCCTCCTGCCGTTTTTTGCGTTTCCATTTCCTCTCCGACGAGGTTCCTCTAGCTCGTTGCATCCTGGGTAGGGGGGTCGAGGATTTTTCATGGGCGCCGGGAGGGGGGAGGGGATCATGCGCGTAGAGAGGGGATCCTGGGGGGTCGGAGTTGTTAGATCCGTGGTGTGTAATTTCAGGAGCGAGGGAACGAGTCTCCATGCTAATCAGTGGTTGTGTTAGGTTTTTGCCAGATCTGTGAGTTCCTTCGAAATGGATGTGAAGTTGCTTCAAGATTGATATTGAGTTTCCTGCCCCATGTAAACCAGAGAGGAGGTGTGGGGAGGTGGGGGGAGTTTTTTTTATAGGAGTTGCCATGAGATTGAGCAGGAGTTCCTACCCCCTGCTAATTGAGTTGTCAAAACCAGACTTCCTCAGTACGATTTTTTCTGAGTTTTTTTTTGTGTGGACAGTTGCCAAAAGTTAGCATACGAGTTGCCTGGACCATGCTAATTGAGTTGCCGAAACTAGATTTCCTCAGTATGATTTGTTTGAGGTTTTTTTTGGTGTGGACAGTTGCCATAAGTTAGCATACGAGTTGCCTGGCCCAAGCGAAGCAGGACGACATTCGAGGGGGCAGTGCTGGCTGTGCACCCTGATCACCTAGCGGAGAGGATCTAGAGCCAGGAAAGTGTTGTCGCCAACGGTCGAGGAATTGGGCTGAAAATCGTTGGCAAGTATCTCGAAATCGACCCACTAAGCATGTGTTTTTACCCAAATCTATGATTCTATGCGATAGAGGTAGGGATAGGGAGGTTGAAGAGGGGTGTGGGGGGTCTTACGTTTTTTGCGCGAATCGATGATTTTTGAATGCGGGGGTGATTTGCGGCGTGGGGGTGCGGGGGCTAGAATCGTTGACAATTTGAGTAGAAAGTGTCCAAAACTTGCCCAACGCATGATGGTTAGTTGCTAGAGATACTGACGCGAGTTGCCCAAAGATCCTCTTCCCAGAGTATTGGGTTTATTTCGCCCAAAACTTGCCCAAACCATACTAGTTAGTTGCTAGAGAGGCTGGCTTGAGTTGCCTAGAGATACATTTTAGAGGCAAATTGATTTATAATTGGAACCAGTTACTATTTACAATAGGATATGTTGTCTACATATAAACATTACTTGACAAAATCACCAAAGTTTCATAGATTTTTTTCCACCAATTTGATGCACTGAAATAGCTTTTCATTTTGGTCCACCAAACAAGCAAACCATTTTGGTTGTAACATAATCAACACCCATTAATTGTCTGGTACAAGACCCGTCTACGTTGTCACCTTCAGCAACTCCTTGCTCCACGGCTTCCACCCCATCGCCTCTAGTCTAGATGTCACGGTCAAAGGCAAAGTTGCCCAAATAAAAATCTATCGCTAAAAAACCCACTAGTTGTCTAGGACAAAAAGACCTATGGTTTGGGGGCGGCAAACTTCACACTAGTTTTGTTGTCTAGGGGGATAGAAGCAAAGTTATCTAAATGGAAACCATTAGTTGTCTGCGACAAGTTGTAAGTTGCCGGGGGATTGGCAACTTCACACCATTTTTGTTGTTTGGGGGAAGAGGCGAATCTGCCTTGGTGTGGCAACTTTACGAAAGTTTGAAAGCAACTATCTTGCTGAGCGAGGCAACTTTAATGGTACACATAAGCAAGTTCATTACATAGTGTGTGCTAATGAATTTGTCTAACTTTGTCTACAATAGTACAAAGTACCTAGTGTCGATCCTTAGTAGTCTACCATTGTGATTTTTAGTCACCTATTTTATTACCGATAAGTTGTTTGACATTGCTAACTAGTTGCCTACCAATGACGCTTAGTTGTGTGCCATCACTAATTAGTTGCCTACCATACTATGAAACTTGCCCAACATTGTTTCTAAGATTTGTCTACCTCTAAAGCTAAGTTGCTTATAGTACTAGAAAGTACTTCTAGGCAAGTTAGGATAATGTTATGATACTTGCTAGTCATGTTTGGCAACTTTAGAGATGATATTATGCAACTTGAGAAACGACGTTAGGCAACTTGGCAGTCATGGTCTCCAACTTTTAGAGGGAAGCATAGGTGATATTAGGCGATAGAAAAGTTGCCCCATATAGCGCTAAAGTTGATTCTTCTAGTTGTGGCAGCCAATTTAGAAGTACTTTGGGGGTAGATATATAATCGTGATAGGCAATCTACTTCTAAGTTTCTTCATGTAGCATCAAAGTTGCCTCATATAGCACCTGAGTTGCTTCCTATAGAACCGGTAGCCAACTTAGAAGAAATGGGATAAATATGTAATCGTGATAGGCAATCTACTGCAAAGTTGCTTTCTGTAGCACCGAAGTTGCCCCATATGGCTGCAAAGTTGCTTGAGAAGAAAGTTCATCGAAACATAACCATATGAGACCTTGTTTTGAAGATATTTCTACGAGAAACCTAATGGTGAAAACGAAAATTAATTTCGATGCTCGGTTTAAAAGTTGCAGCTTTTTGAATTTGTTTTGGCATGAAATTAAATGCACGTGCGCATTTCTAACTTTTGCCACATGCTATTGCAGGGAGTTACAGCAGATGGAACCACATGTGGGGCAGTAGAACCCGGATGGAACCACGGGTGGAACGCACGGGGCGTGATCGCGGCTATCACTTTCCACTTTTGCATGGGGGACCAAAACTTTCCTAATAGGGCAGGTTGCTAGGAATCCCTACGGAGCACTCGGTTGCCAGCTAGACGCGTCCTATAAAAATAGGGTTTGTCTAGGTCTCAGTCGACTGAGACTTAACCAAGTTTAAGTCAAGTGATATAGTATGTAAGGAGAAAAAAGAAAAAGGTGAAAAGAAAATTTTAGTACGAATCTCCATGCAAGATCAAAGGAATATAGCATCGACTGAGACATAACGAAGTCTTAGTCGACTGAGACTTAGCAAAACTGATAAAAATAATAAGAAGGAAAAACGGTTCGCCTTCGCACTTACGCAACTACGCGACTCTTATTATCCCGGCTTATTAGCTCACTCTTCTTCTTTCTCTGCTTTCTCAAACGTCCGGCACGCAAAGCCCGTATTTTTATCATGACCAAACAGCTAACACGTAGCTTCGCCGCTGTCTGAACCCACGCGCCAGCCGTCCACGTGCACTCGTCTCTGAGACTCTGACCAACATGCATGCTCGCGCGCCGTCCATCGATTCCCAGCCGCGCCCACAAGCCCTTCATATTTCTTGCGGCAAAGTCCGAATTTTGAACATGCCCGTCTGGGCTCCCTTAGGCTCCAATTTCGGCACACAAGTTAATGGATCCGCGGGGGCTTGACTTGACGACCAATGAACAGAGGGGAGGAGCACGTCCGGTCTTCCACGCACCCAACAAATCCTCCGCCCTTGCCGGCCCCATCAACATCTCCTCCTCCGAATCCGCTCATCGCCGCCGCCAAAACCACGTCTGCCACCAACTTAGACCGCCCTCGATTCAACGACAAGCACCAGACGATTCCCATTTTGACCTGACCCGACCTGAGAAGGAGAAGCCCCGAGCACACAAGCGCTCCATCCTCCTCCCGCTTTCTTCCCCGATCCCGGCAAAGTCCGTCCGTTTGTTTTCAAGAAGATGCAGACGCCTTCTTCCATTAACGGGGATCGCAGTCGCCGGGGACACTCTCCCAGCCCACAAATTAAGTGCTGGACGGCCAAGCCACTCGGCATTCTCGTCGAGTTTCCCAGCCAGAATCCGGCAACATCTCCCTCTGAACCCACGCACCGTCCGTCCACGTGCACCGAGTCTTCCTCTTCGATAGGCATGCATGCAAGCCCGCGGGATAGCCGGCCGTCCGTCGAGCACCAGCCGTGCCGACAAGCTAAGCTAGCCCTCCATATTTCTTCCTCTTTCTTCACCGATTCTGGCAAAGTCGGAAGTTTCAACATCCATGGCAGCCTCCATCGCTTCTTCTTCTTCTTCTTCTTCTTCTTCTTCTTCTTCGTTCCTCCCCGATGCCGGCAAAGTCCGTGTTTTGAACATGTCGTGGGGTGTGCTACCATGGCCAAGCCATCTTGATATGGTCGGCCGCAATCAACGGAGTGCACGCCACTGCTAACGTGACGTCACACGGTGGGATGTGCTACTCCCTCCGTTCCAAAATATAGTGCGCCCTTGGTTTTCGTGCTTCAACTTTGACCATAAATTTAACCAACCAACGAGACCGACTGCGGCGGGAGTAAAAATTATACTGGTGAATTCGTATTCAAAAGAAGTTTTCAATTATATAATTTTTGCTCCCGCCACAGTCGGTCTCGTTGGTTAAATTTATGGTCAAAGTTGAACTTTGAAAAACGTGGGCGTGCTATATTTTGGAACGGACGGAGTACATTTTAGCAGGTGGAGGTTATTATAGTACTAGGAAATACAACTTATATACCCGTTGATTGGGGCGTCTCCCACTGCTAACGTGACATCACTCGTGATCGCAAATGCGCTGCTGCATGCACGCTCCTGCCGCCGTGACGTGACATCAGACGCTCGCTGGCTCGCTCACGTCGTTTCGTTTCTTTTTTCTTTGGCAATTATAAGGGAATCGCCTGTCTCGGTTGCAAACAAATTCTCCGTCGCGAATCAACCTGTGGTTGGATGGTTAGAAGGACAGTGGTATCCCCAACCCTATCAGGGTTCAAGTCCTGGTGCTCGCAGTATTCCTGAATTTATTTCCGTATTTCTGGCGATGCGCATTCAGTGGGAGGAGACGTTCCTGTCGACGACAAGACGCCTACGGTGACTTTGTAAATCTCAAGATGATATGCCGGCTCAGTCTCTCGAAGGTGATCATAGGGATAGGATGTGCGTTCATAGGGTTGATTGTATGCGCGTATGTATGAGCGCTTGCGTTAATAAAAAAACAAATCCCCCGTCCATTCCCACTACCTGCTCATTCATCCATCACACAATTCATTGACGGCCATGCATGCACGCAGATGGACGACGACACGATTGATTGATTGGTCGGAGATGACCCGCGGCGCGGTCGTCCCCGTGCCTCGCCTCGAGCACTAGCTCGATCGGTGGCTCCGACCGCCGGCCAGTCAACCGATCGGTCGGCACCGACACCTAGTGCTTCCGCACCGCGGCTCGGTGAGAGAGCAAGGAGGAGCATGCACATTCCAGTGCTGGGGCTCTGGTTCGGCATCTCCGTGCCTCCCATGGATGCGTCTTCCACCTCCGCTGCACCGGCGTCGTCCATGTTGATCTGGGCGGCGGCTCGGGCAGATTTTTAGCCGTTGGCTGCGTACCAACTTCCGCACCATGGAGCTCTCAACTCTGGGTTGCCAACGGCAAGGAGCTCGCTTTCCAAGAGAATGTACCATTCCTCGATCGTGTACATACGTCATCCCGTCGCTACCTAGCTATATACACACACACACACACACACGCTACCAACGCAAGAAACTGAGCTACCAAGTCGACCGTGTACAACTACATCACACATGCATGGTTCTTTAGTACGTACGTATTTGTTTGTGGAAACAAAACGGCTATGTAAGAACCATAGCGTAAATGGAGAACCATAGCGCTGCTCACAGCCCGCACCCATCCTCCAACTCATCGACGGTGCCCTAGCTTGAGGCGTACTCCAACCGATTGATCCCTCCCTCCTACACATTCCCGGCCACGCGGCTCCTTCACTTCCCAGTGAGTGCCAATAGTTCACGGAGCCAACATCTTTGGTGCGCTTCGATCGTGACTTTGGCACTCAAAATTTCATCCGCGCTTTGCTTGCTTCCATGTCGCCATTGGCGCTCAAATCTCGGCCTGAAAACTTGCCCAAAAATTTGATTTGCGCCTTTCATTCCATGGATGGCGCCTTCTCTGTTCAAAAAGTTTGGGCCGAAATTTTAGGGAAAAAAGAAACCCACCCCATAACTCTCTATCTCTCTCGGCCTGCTCCCCTCCCGTCTCCTTGTCTCCCGATCCTCTCCAGCCGCCGCCATCGCACCCACCGGCGACCTTACCTCCGCCCGCTTCACCGCCCCCACCGCCGACCTCGTCTCCTGCCTCCACCGCCGACCTAGCCGCCATGATCAGCCCTATCCCCTCACCATCTCTCCAAACACTAGGCCCCAGATCGAGCGGCGGCCATGGTCCTCCCAGATCCGCCATGGATGTAGCGGTGCTTCCGGATGCAGGACGCGAACCGCCTCCTCCATGTAGTCCCCCGCACTGATTCTATTCCGGTGACGCACAGAGGTGGGGAACCGCCTCCTCCTCCACCATGTAACTTAGGGTTCGTTACAAAATCCTCTTCTTTTTCACCACTCTACTGTCACTCGAGTTGGAAGCAGGGAACCTGCAATTCCTCCGTGCGTGCTGAATTCGGGTGTTGATGCAGGGACGCGATTGATGCTCTGAGTGGAGGACATCATCCGTCGGCCGACAACATCAAGGGGAATGTGCTCGTGGTCTCCGGTGATGCGTCGTTGCAAAATCCTCTTCTTTTTTCCCCCGATTCATTCGAGTTCCAAGCAGGGAACCTGCCATTCTTCAGTGCTCAACTTGAGCGATTAGCATTGTGCCCATTATATTAGTCTTATGCGTGCAATAGAAATTGCCCTCCTCTGTTTTTCATTCTTCAGACTAGCTATAGCTTCAGTCAGATTAGAAACGATTCAGACTTTCAGTATGCACACATTCAGATTCAGGCTTGGTTACTCACTCAGCCACCTCCAAACGTATTCCTCACCTATATGTGGCTGGCAGCAAGCAGCCTCTTCGGTCAATCTAGTTCGAATTCTTCAGTGCCGAATTCGTACGCTGCTGAGTGTTGAAAAGCATTTGTTGTGTGCGTGCATTAGAAGCAGAATCTTAATCGCCATCCTCTGTTTTTCTTTTTTCAGATTGAGACTAGATGTAGATTCGGTCAGACTATAGATGATCGTCTTGCAGACTTTGAGTATGCATGCACACATTCAGATTATAAACTCATTCTTCATAGCTCATACGGTTCCCCACCAAAAGCCCCATCTTCCGCTCCCTTACTTGCCACTGTTTTTGGTCCAAAAATGCGCGATGTTGTGTCGTCTATTTGTGAGGGTTCTAGCATGCCAACACAGGATGGCGCCAAGATTAATTTTAGTTCAGGTCTTTCTTTTTTGTCCAATGGCTGATTGCCACGTATATCTGTTGGTTTGGGTCCATTCAATTGTTGTTTGTAGAACAAATTCATCTGATTTCATTTGGCTTTCAAGTTAGATTCCACTTGGGGAGGGGATTCAATGTAGATTCGGTAAGATTTTAGACGGTGGTTGTTCACACATTCTGATTCAGGCTTGGTTACTCAAGCTTCATAGCTCACACAGTCCGAAACAACAAGCCCATCTTCTGCTCCTTCACCCAGCCACCTCCACACGTATTCCTCACCTATGGGAGCAAGCAACAACTTGGTTTCCCATTAATGTAATTAGTAGAACTATTTACTTTACTGTCATAGTCATATTCAGGTCTGACCATCAAAATACTCAATCACATATTTGACTGCATGCTACTGTGTATTTAGTCTTCCTTAAAGATGCTAGGCAATGGAGATTATTATTCTCCAAAGTACAATTAGCAGCTTCAAGTGTCCATTTCCCAGGTTAACTTGACTTATCCTTGCATGGGAAAAGAAATATCGTTCCACCGATGAATAAATAAGTCTGTCTTGGTTTTATTCAGGTCTTGAGAAGAACAGAGAGGCTGCCTGGAAAGTCGCGTAAGCAAAAAAGGTACCTATATATAACCCACTGTCCCATTCTGTTCCGGTGATGCGCAGTTAGAGTTATTACAATATCCTGTTCTTTTTTTACCCGATTCACCTCTGTCACTCGAGTTAGAAGCAATGAACCTGCAATTCTTCAGTGCTTAATTCAAGTGTTTAATTCTTCAGTGCTGAATTAGTACCCCGAGTGGAAATCATCAGTTGTATGTGTGCATTAGAAACAAATACTTAATCACCTTCCTCTGTTTTTTTCAGACTAGCTATAGTCTAGGTCAGATTAGAAACGATGGTGTTAGGCACACAATCCACGAAATGTGTTGCATATTTTATTTCATATATGGTTCTAACTCCTTCGGTCATGGTACCTGAAAGTTGGATGCATTCTCACCTGTGTTGAATTGATATGACCTGTGCGCTAATTTAGTGATTTCGTCGTCTATTGAGAAGCACAAATAGTGTTTATGTGAAGCGTGTAAAAAATTGCTTGCTTTTAATCCTGTTGCATGTTGATATTGTAGCCTGACTTTGGGCTATTTGATTATTGTTGACGCCTTGATGGGGCAAAAGGTACTGGTAGCAAAAAATGGCCATACATGGTTCTGGAACTGACATATATGATAGTACTCCTAGTGATGATTCCATTTCCAGACTAGTAATAGACCTGATCATCCCAGTAGCTAACCAAAGGACCATGGCAGAGGATCTTGAGAACTTTAACTAGTAATAGACCCAACAAATTCTCTTTTTTTTCTCAGATAATACTTTGTAATATTGTCTTGATTGTGTAGAACTTGGAATAAAAGCCCTCTGGTGCATGGTCTGTACGCAAATTGGTTTTTTGAAAATTGAAAACTAGCAGGCTAAGATATCTAGTACTCCCTCTGTTCCAAAATAACTGTCGTGGTTCGGTATAGTTACTTGCATTGCCTGTAAATACTGGAATTGTGGATATGTCTTACGATTGCGAAGTTCTGTTCTTTTTTTCCTGATTCACCATTGTCACGCGAGTTCGAAGTAGGGATTCTTCAGTGCTGAATTGAGTGTTTAATTCTTCAGTGCTGAATTAGTACTCTAAGTGGAAAACCACAAGTTGTATGTGTGCATTAGAAACAGAAACTTAATGGCCCTCCTATGTTTTTTTAGACTAGCTATAGTTCCGGTCAGATTAGAAACGATGGTCTTGCAGGCTTGGTTACTCACTCTTCATGGTTCATACGGTCCCAAACCAAAGGCCTCATCTTCTGCACCCTCACTCAGCCACCTTCACACCTTGGAGCAACTAGCAACATGGTTTCTTTAGTGCAGTTGCTAATAATATTTACTTTAATGTCATAGTGATTGACGGTTCAGATTCAGGCCTAACCATCAAATACCCGATCACATATTTTACTGTATGCTACTGTGTATTTAGTACCTCGAGTGGAAAGCCATTAGTTTCATGCATGCGTTAGAAACAGAAACTTAATCACCCGCCTCTGTTTTTCCTTTTTCAGACTAGCTGTAGATTCAGGCTTGGTTACTTCATATATCACACCATCAGAAACCACATTCAGATTATAAACGTTGGTCTTGCAGACTTTGAGTAAGCACACATTCAGATTATAAACTCACTCTTCCTAGCTCACACGGTCCAAAACCACAAGCCCATCTTCTGTTCCTTCACTCATCCACCTCCACATGTAATCCTCACCTAAGGCAACAAGCATCAAATTGGTTTCTTTAGTATAATTACAAGCACTGTTTACTTCACTGGCATAGTCAGATTAAGGCCTGACCATCAAATATTTAACTGCATGCTACGGTGTATTTAGTCTTTCTTAAAGTACAGTTTGCTCCACATGGACATTTCCTAGGTTAACTCGGCTTATTCTTGCATGGTAAAAGGAATATTATTCCACCTATGAATAAATAAATCCTTGTTGGTTTTATTCATGTGTTGGTAAGAACCGAGAGGCTGCCCTGAAAAGTGGCATAAGAAAAAAAAGGTACATATATAGAAAACCCATGTCCCATTCTGTTCCGGTGATGCGCCATTAGGGGTCGTTGCAAAGTTCTGTTCTTTTTTTTCCCGATTCACAACTGTCACTCGAGTTCGAAGCAGGGATCCTGCGATTCTTCAGTGCTGAATTCAAGCGTTTAATTCTTCAGTGCTGAATTAGTACCCCGAGTGGAAAACCATCAGTTGTATGTGTGCATTCGAAACGTTAATTTAATCGCCCTTCTACCTTTTTAGACTAGCTACTGTTTAAGTCAGATTAGAAATGATGGTCTTGCAGGCTTGGTTACTCACTCTTCATGGCTCATACGGTCCCAAACCAAAGGCCCTATCTTCTGCGCCCTCACTTAGCCACCTCAGCACGTATTCCTCACCTATGGCAGCAAGCAGAAACATGGTTTCTTTTAGTGTAATTGCTAGTACTATTTACTTTACTGGCATAGTGATTGACGGTTCAGATTTAGGCCTGACCATCAAATACTCATATTTAGCTGCGTGCTACTCTACGCATAGTCTTTCTAAAATATGCTAGGCAGTGGAGATTATCGCTCCAACTACAGTCAATAGCTCCAATTATCCATTTCTTTCCTAGATTAACTTGATTTATTCTTGCACGGCAAAAATATTATCATTTCCACCTATATAAATAAATAGTTAGTGTTGGCTTTATTCAGGTCTTGAGAAGAACGGAGAGGCTGCCTGGAAGAGTTGACTAAGAAAAAAAAAGGTACCTATAAATATTCTGGTTATTTTAGATTGAACATGACCATGACATGATTCTCATCGCTGACTGATCCCATTATTATTTTCTCTCACCATAGTGTTACGTCCAGCAGCTATATTTGAGCAGGGTATAGCTGGCCCAGCTAGAGCAAGAGCTTCAACGTGCCAGGCAGCAGGTACATACATAGATAACACAACCTGATCAATCAATAAGCGTTGCATTTACTAACCGACTCCATTGCTGGCGATGATACAGAATAAGGGGTATACGGAATCGAGTGAGCATGCGTGACGACTTGGCTCATCTCCGATGCATGGGACTGGTGCCTATGGATCGAGTACATCAACTGGGTGGACGAAAAAACCGCAACTGGGTACTGAATTTCTTAGCCTTATTTAACCATTGATGTTGTTTTCTCCTTGAGTATGCATCTGATACAGTCAAGATCAAGGTCAACCCTACTTGTTGGTTGTTGTACTTGTGGACTATGATCAACGATAAGTAATGTTCGTGTTTAGTTACCATCTTGTGGGCTCATTCTCACCTATATATAGCAGCAAGCAGCAATTTCATTTCTTTTGGTGTAATTAGTAGCACTACTTACTTACTGGCATAGTCAGATTCAGGCCTGACCGTCAAAAACTCCATCACATACTTAGCTGCATGCTACTGTGTATTTATATTATAGTCCTTAAAGATGCTAGGCAATGGAGATTATCATTCTTTTTTCCAGATTCACCACTTTGACTCGAGTTCAAATTCTTCAGGTCTGAATTAGTACGCCGAGTGTAGAATTCTTCCGTGCTAAACCAGTACCCTGAGTGGAAAACTATTAGTTGTACTCTGTTTTTTTTTTCAGACTAGCTCTACATTCTACAGATTTTTAGTGTACAGGCATTCAGATTCATCCTTGGTTACTCACTTGTCATAGCTCATAAGGTCCCAAACCAAAAGCTCATCTTCTGCTCCCTTACTTGCCTTTGTTTTTGGTCCAAAAAGGAGTTATGTTGTGTCGTCTGTTTGTGAGGGTTCTAGCATGCATGCATGACTGCGCCAAGATTAATTTCTTTGCACTGGACCCATACTTTTTATACTGAGTTATGATTTAAGCTTAATTTGTTGCCCCAATTTCGGTGATAAACTATTCCTGCCAACTACTATATAACCTACAAAAAGCAACCCAAACATGGGTTACAATGGGAAGTGTCTAACCACCAGACATTTGTTTTTCATTTCGGTTCAGGTCTATTTTTTTTGTCCAATGGCTGATTGCCATGTACATCTGTTCGTTTGGGTCCATTCAACTGTTCTTTGTAAAAAAAATTCATCTGATTTCATCTGGCTTTCATGTCAGATTCCACTTCGTGAGTGGATTTAGTGTAGATTCGATCAGATTTTAGATGATGGTGTTGCAGACTTTGAGTGTACAGAGATTCAGATTAAGGCTTAGTTACTCACTCTTCATAGCTCACACAGTCCGAAACCACAAGCCCATCTTCTGCTCCTTCACCCAGCCACCTCCACACGTATTCCGCACCTATGGCAGCAAGAAACAACTTGGTTTCTTTTAATGTAACCGCTAGAACTATTTACTTTACTGGCATAGTCATATTCAGGTCTGACCATCAAATACTTAATCACATATTTGACTGCATGCTACTGTGTATTTAGTCTAACTTGAAGATGCTAGGCAATGGAGATTATCATACTCCAAAGTACAATTGGGAGCTCCAAGTGTACGTTTCTATGTCCCAGGTTAACTTGACATATTCTTGCATGAGAAAAGAAATATCTTTCCACCTATGAATAAATAAGTCAGTCTTGGTTTTATTCAGGTCTTGCGAAGAATAGAGAGGCTGCCCGGAAAAGCCGTGTAAGGAAAAAAAGGGTACCTATCTATAACCCACTGTCCCATTCTGTTCCGGTGATGCGCCACTAGGGATCGTTCAAAGTTCTTATTCTTTTTTTTGTCCGATTCACTGCTGTCACTTGAGTTCGAAGCGTGAACCTGCAATTCTTCAGTGCTTAATTCAAGTGTTTAATTCTTCAGTGCTGAATTAGTACCCCGAGTGGAAAATCATCAGTTGTATGTGTGCGTTAGAAATAGAAACTTAATCTCCTACCTTTTTTTTTCAGACTAGCTATAGGTGCCAGTCAGATTAGAAATGATGGTGTTAGATATCACAATCCACAAAATGTGTTACATGTTTTATTTCATGTATGGTTCTAACTCCTTCGTTCATGGTATTTGAAAGTTGGATGCATTCTCACATGTGTTGAATTCATATGACCGGTGCACTAATTTAGTGAGTTCGTCGTCTATTGAGAAGCACAAATAGTGTTTATGTGAAGCAAGTAAAAAATTGCTTACTTTTAATCCTGTTGTATGTTGATATTGTATCCTGAGTTTGGGCTATTTTATTATAGTTGACACCTTGATGGAACTGACATCCTTGGGCAAAAGGTACTGGTAGCAAAATATGGCCAGACATGGTTCTGGAACTGTCATATATGATAGTACTGCCTAGTGGTGATTCCAGTTCCAGACTAGCAATAGGCTGATCATCCGAGAAGTTTTACTAAGTCAGGATCCAGCCGTTCTCATTAAGAAATGAGTACACCCAACAAGTTCTCTTTTTTTTTCTCAGATAATACTTTGTAATATTGTCTTGCTTATGTAGAAGTTGGAATAAAAGCCCTCTGGTGCATGATGTATAAGCAAATTGTTTTCTTGAAAATTGAAAATTGGCAGGCTAAGATATCTAGCTCTCCATCCATTGCAAAATAACTGTCGTGGTTTTCTATACTTACTTGCATTGCCTGTAAATGCTGGAATTATGAATATATGTTACAATTGCAAAGTTCTGTTTTTGTTCCCTGATTCACCACGGTTACTCGAGTTCGAAGCAGGGAACCTGCGATTCTTCAGTGTTGAATTCAAGTGTTTAATCCTTCAGTGGTGAATTAGTACCCTGAGGGGAAATCCATCAGTTGTATGTGTGCATTATGAACAGAAACTGAATCTCCCTCTATTTTTTATCAGACTAGCTATAGTTCAAGTCAGATTAGAAATGATGGTCTTGCAGGCTTGCTTACTCACTCTTCATGGCTCATATGGTCCCTAACCAAAGTCCCCATCTTCTCAACCCTCACTCAGCCACCTCCACACGTATTCCTCATCTATGGCAGCACGCAGCAACTTGGTTTCTTTTACTGTAATTACTATTACTATTTACTTTACTGGCATAGTGATTGATCGTTCAGATTAAGGCCTCACTGTCAAAGACTCTATCACATACTCCCTCCGTTCCATAATGTAAGATGTTTTTTGACACTACACTAGTGCCAAAAAATGTCTTACATTATGGGACAGAGGGAGTATTTAACTACATTCTACTTTATATTTAGTCTTTCTTAAATATGCTAGGTAATGGATATTATCATTCTCGAAAGAACAATAAGCTCCAACTGTCCATTGCCTAGGTTAACTTAATTTACTCTTGCATGGGGAAAGGAGTATCGTTCCACCTATGAATAAATAAATAAATCCGTGTCTGTTTTATTTAGGTCTTGAGAAGAACGGAGATGCTGCCCGGAAAAGCCGCCTAATAAAAAAAAGGGTACCTATAAGCATTCTAGTTATCATTGCCATGGTATGATTCACATCGCTGACTAATCCCATTGTTTTGTTCTTTCACTACAGCCTTACATCCAGAAGCTAGATTCAAGCCGGATAAAGCTGGGCCAGCTAGAGCAAGAGCTTCAACGTCCTAGGCAGCACGTACATACAGAAATAACACAACCTGGTTGATCAATAAGCGTTGCACTTAATGACCGTCCACTGCCAGGGATGAAACACAACAAGGCGCATACGAGTATCCGGGGAGCCTGCATGTTGACTTGGCTCATCTCCGGTTCACTGGACCAGTGCTGATGGATCGAATACATCAACTGGGTGGACGAGAAGACCACATCTGGGTACTGCTGATGGATCGAATACATCAACTGTGCGGACGAGAAGACCACAACTGGGTACTGAATTTCTCACCCTTATTTATCCATGATGTTGTTTTCTCCTTGAGTATGCATCTGATGTAGTCAAGATCAAGCTCAATCCTACTTAGATGTTGTATTTGTGGCCTATGATCATTGATAAGTAAGGTTACTTTGGAGTTACCATCGTACTAGTTGGGAAAAACACCATACTAGAGCCTGCAAATAAATGGCCTCCGAATCTTCTAGTTCTTGCTGTATTGAAACAGGGACATGATTTTTCTCTTTCCCGACCAGCTGTAGTTTCAGTCAGATTAGTAACGATGGTCTTGAAGACTTTGAGTGTGCAGACATTTAGATTCAGGCTTAGTTACTCACTCTTCATAGCTCACACGCTCTGAAACCACAAGCCCATCTTCTGCTCCTTCACCCAGCCACCTCCACACGTATTCCTCGCCTATAGCAGCAAGCAGCAACATAGTTTCTTTTAGTGATTGACGGTTCAGATTCAGGCCTGACTATCAAATACTCGATCACATATTTTAGTGCATGCTACTGTACGTAGTCTTTCTTAAATATGCTAGGGAATGGAGATTATCACTCCAAAGTACAATTAGCAGCTCCAAGTATCCATTTATTTCCTAGGTTAACTTGATATATTCTTGCATGGAAAAAATTATCGTTCCATCTATATATGAATTAGTCAGTGTTGGTTTTTATTCAGGTCTTGAGAAGAACGGAGAGCGGATATCTTGGCACTGAACATCTAAATGCTAGTTTGATTGTTTTCTGGTTCTATGAAATGTTAGCCCACATGCTGATAATAATGGGAAGGCACAATCCCATCTCGGTACAGAATTGACTGATAATAATGTCGCTTTGTTAGTTTGGTTCGTGATATTGACAATTTACTTAGTATACCACTCCAGTATTAATTTATTTAGTCTTTGTAGCTGTCTTAGTTTGCTGCATGATCATGATAATCGATCATCCCAGTTATTTTGCTCTTGTGCATGTAACTGTTGATACATATACTGCTCTCTACGAATTCTACATTACTGGAAGTCCAAACATCTAATTCTAAATTTACAATAACCATGTCAGGATCCATTTTAATATAATTCCCTTGGCTTTGGCGCCGAAGTCCAAACATCATAAAAGTAAATTCTGTTTCAAAAAAAATAAAAGTAAATTCAGATTATACTTCTAAATGTAGACTGTTTTGAGGTTCTATGAAATGTTAGCCCGCATGCTGATAATAATGGGAAGGTACAATCCCATCCAGGAACATAATTAACTTATAATAATGTCGCTTTCTTAGCTTGCTGCATGATAATGAGAATTTACTTAGTATAGCACTCTAGTTACAGATTACTTTATTTAGTCCTCTGTAGGTGTCTTGGTCTGCAGCATGATCATGATAATCCATCATCCCAGTTATTCTGCTATTGTACATGTAGCTGCTAATACATCAACTGCTCAAAAACATTTGTTTTTATAATTTGGTATTGGGACTGATACCAACTAGCATGCATGTGTGCTTACACAGTTGTTCTGGTGAGTCCCAGGTCTCCTCCCTCTTGGTGCCCCTTAGATGGTATGGCCATCTAGTCGAGGCATATTATTGTGCTGGCCATCAAGCCAATGATTTAGGGTTGATTCTGTGGCCATACTATTCCGTGGTGGTCTTCAGGCCACCACCAGTCTCTTGATTGTGGTCATCTTTCTTGTTGATGAAATATCACAACATTTGTGCTTGCAAGATTATCTGTTTACTATCCGGTGTCTGTGTCGTAGTTTTCCATGTGATAGCAATTTGTAAGCTGTGCATATTTCTGCCCGTGAACAGTGGATATCTTGGCACTCAACATCTAGATGCTACTTTTATCATACTTCTAGATGCAGACAGTTTTGAGGTTCTATGAAATGTTAGCCCGCATGCTGATAATAATGGGAAGGTACAATGCCATTTGGAAACGGAATTAACTTGAAAATTTACTTAGTATAGCCTCCACTTTATTTTAGTCTTCTGTAATTGTCTGAGTTTCCTGCATGATCAAGATAATTGATCATCCCAGTTATTTTGTTATTGTAACTGTAGCTGTTGATACATGTACTGCTCAAAAACTTCTGTTTTTTGTAATGTTACATCTTCACAACAGTAGGTTTTTCTCAAGATCCGGTTGAGCATAACGTTATTACCTTATAGAGTGTAGACGAGCTAAGAATATTCACAAAATATGTAACTACTGGTCCTTGGCTGTCCAACAGTACATTTGCTTGGATTTAGACATTTGCATTATAGTTCAATGTCTGTTCTTGCAAATTTCTGAAGATGCCCACATAATTGCCTTGCTGCAACAAGTGGTCCTCTATAATGTCCTATTCATAATTAATATTGCTTTGGCACGACTGATTTTGTACTTTACAGGTTTCTTCCTTTTGATACCCTTACTTTTCCCATTAATAAATCTTGTTCTCTCTGCACATAGGGGCCTGACTTGATGGTCAGGACGGTCTATGCCGGATATATCTTCCTGAGGGCATTCCGGGTGATTGTCATTGGGAAGTCAGGTGGTTTCTCTTGTATTTCCAGTATCTGTATTGGGTTGCTGCCCAATGCTATGTTGTTCTGGAGTTGTGGATCAGCTCCGATGAGTGTTTATTTTCCCGCTGGCTCTTAGCTCCCGTTTAACCTTGTCCTCCTGCCCCTAAATCTAGAATCTTATCCTCCTTTTCCATGCAGTTTCTAGCACTATAGTGACAAGAACAGGTCCAAGATGCTTAGTCTTGATATCTTTTTTGGGTTCCTTGCATTTGTAAACCGGGGTTCATTTCAGTGCTTAGTATAGTGATTCGTATGTCTGAAGGATGTTAAAGCTCAGGGAGTAATTAGCGTCGCCGTTTAGTGGATTTAGCCCTCGAGTATTGATTTATCTATGTTCTTTATCTACAAGGGTTCTTGTAGCTGCGCAAGTTCATAACTTCTCAATTGGCATCTAGCAGCCCCATGGGGATGCCAGCGAGTTCACGGCGGCGCAATTGCATCTCCTTCAACTATGGTTTAGGTAACCGCTTGATGTCTTACCTATTCTACCACATGCTCTGTGGTGTATGGCCATTGTGCTGAGGCTGGGTACTTGATTATGGCTTGTGCGATGTAATCACAGTAATGAATGCATCAGCAATAATGATTCTTCTCCGCTAATTGCAGTCTACTTGGGATTGTCATGTTCATGTTACTGTATTGTTATTTACTCTTGCCTGTTTCATCCTAGGATTGTGTTGAGAGTTAAACCTGTTTCTACTGTCAAACTTGATTAATCGAGGGGTTATTGGTGGTTAACTGAAATGTTTGAACTAAACCTTTGATTATTGTGTGAATGAACTCTATTATGCGCTATTACTTGAGAGCATCCATCAAAAGCTTATCCTCTAGAATGCTCTCAAGAATTCCAAACCACATCACAACAATCCTGTATAATGCTCTTAAGAAAGTTTACAAACAGAAGTACACCCGGGCCTACAACAGTGTGAATTCTTGATGTGTGATGCCTTCTTGTGATTGTTCTATGCTAATCTGTGGTTCCTTCTTGTAATTGTAATCTTGACTACATCAGCAAGACAACTACAATGATTGTTCTCTGCTAATTGAAATTTAACTAGAATTGTAAAGAGTCTGTGCTGTTATTTAGTCCTGCTTGTTTCATCCTAGGATTGTGTTGATAGTTAAACTTGTCTCTGCTGTCAAACTTGAATAATCAACGGGAATTATTGGTGGTAGACTAAGATATTTGAATTAAACATTTGATTATTGTGTGAATGATTTCTAATATGCATTATTACTTGAGAACATCCGTCAAAAGCTTATCCTCTATGCTTGGAAGAGTGCCGAACAACATGACACCAATCTTGTAGAATGCTATTAAGAAAATGTACAAACAGAAATACACCAGGGTGATAGTTGCTGGTTAACAGCTACACCCTCCTAGTGTTGAATCCGTTCAAAATCTGTGTCACTGGATTTGGTTATCCTTACTGGTACCTCTACAGATTTTAACGTGATGGCACCTGAGAGGAGCTTTCTGGTTCATGAGTGCCTGGTATGTATGTTTTTTTTACTGTTAAATCACGGCAGCAACGAATATTTTCTCCCATACAGCTTTGGCTAGTCAGTAAATTATTTACATTCCTAGCAAAGTATGCTTTTGTCGATTGCAGGGTTGTTCCTTCTAGATCAGAAGTGTGTAGCTATGGAGTGCTTTTGCTTGAACCGGTGACATGGATGCTTCTTGTCTCTCCGGCATTGGTAAGCCACTCACTCTCTCTCTCTCTCTCTCTCTCTCTCTCTCTCTGTGCCTATCGAGCATGGGTTGAGTGTTGCACATGAAGGCTGAACCGGATGGTGCTTATCGTCCGGAATTTCCGGAAAAGCCGAATTGGATAATTTCGTTTATTTTTGTTCAAAATCCGCTCATTTTTCGTAAAAGAATACAAAATTTGGATGGTGCTTACCGTCCGGAATTTCTGGAAAAGCCGAATTTCGCCAATTTCATTCTGGGGCGGTATATTTTCCGAAATCCAAAACCGGCGGGGAAGACAGCGGTGTCACGCACGTACACCGGCCACCTTTTTTTTTTTTTTTTTGCTCGATCGATCCGCGTGCGTGGAAGAAAAACGACTCACGAGCGCCTGAAGGAAACGGTTTTCCTACCTACAAAACGTAGGATCGAAACCCACTCGGCCTCCGGCTGTACCACACGCCGACTCGGACAGCTAGTTCTCGATGGATCAGTGCTACTGCTATATAAGAGCAGCCTCCAGCTTGGATCTCTCCATCAAACCAAGCCATCCAGCGCAGGTGCTAATTAACCAAGAGTCCAACAACACGTAACTACGCCAGATCGATCCAAGTCCAAGAGGCAGCGAGAGAAGCTAGCAGATCGACAACATGGGGTGCTGCATGAGCCGCCTCCTCAAGACCACCGTCACGCTGCTCATCCTCGTGCTTCTCCTCATGCCCGGGGCCTTAGCCGCCACAAGCTTCGATGCCTCACGAAGCCAACAGCTGCCGCTGCCGCGAGGGACGGTCAAAGGGCCGGAGAGCGTCGCCTTCGACGGCCAGGGCCACGGCCCCTACAGCGGCGTTTCTGACGGCCGGATCCTCAAGTGGAATGGCGACAAGCTAGGATGGACTACCTATGCATATGGCCCCGGCTATGACAGCAAGACATGCACGCCGTCCAAGTTCAGCTCGGAGACTGAGAATGCCAGGGAGAGCCGCTGCGGCCGCCCGCTTGGCCTACGGTTCAACCAGAAATCGGGCGACCTCTACGTGGCCGATGCGTACAAGGGGCTGATGCGGGTAGCGCCGGGCGGCGGGGAGGCCACCGTGTTGGTCAACCAGGTTGACGGTTTTCCTCTGCGCTTCACCAACGGTGTTGACGTCGATCAAGTTACGGGCCAGGTCTATTTCACCGACAGCTCAATGAACTATCAAAGGTCACAACATGAGATGGTGACTCGCACTGGGGACTCGACGGGCCGCCTCATGCGCTATGACCCACGGACATCGGATGTCACGGTGCTCCAGGCGGGCATGACGTACCCCAACGGCGCCGCGCTCAGCGCCGACCGCACCCACCTCGTTGTCGCATCTACTGGCCCGTGCAAGCTACTAAGGCATTGGATCAAAGGGGTCAACGCAGGCACATCCGAGCCTTTTGCCGACCTGCCCGGCTATCCAGATAACGTGAGGCCCGACACCAAAGGAGGCTATTGGGTGGCGTTGCACCGCGAGAAGAATGAGTTGCCCTTTGGTCGTGATAGTCATCGTCTCGCTGTCAGGGTCGGTAGTGATGGAAAGATAGTCGAGGAGATGAGAGGGCCAAAGAAGGTGAGGCCCACCGAGATTATGGAGAGAAGCAATGGCAAGATCTACTTGGGTTCCGTAGAGCTTCCTTATGTCGGTGTTGTTAAGCGCAAGTAGAGAACTATTGTAGTAGATGCATAGGATGCCTTTTTGTTTCTTGTTCTTACCACCTAATGTAATTTTCCATTTGTTTGTTTTTTCGTCGGACGGACCATTGTAATCCACATTTTCTTTCAGCAAATTATTATTTGTTCTTTCCTCCATATTAACGGGTATAAAAGCTAAATTCTATATATAGAAGTTGTTCTTGTTAAGAGCCAGCCTGCATGCTATTGCTAGCGATCGAGGATGGACGCACCCATTGATTGTTCCCTTTACGTTTCCTTATCTTTTTCTTTTTGAGGAAAAACCGTTACCTGATCCTGATGGGTCAATGCTACATACGAAGTCGCGCGCACGCACCAAACAAGGGAAGCTCGTGCGTGAGATATTCCGCCAACACGTGGACACAAACGTCGGTTGGCTCGTGCATCACAAAAGATATAAAAATCCCAAATGCTAAAAAGTGCATGCGTGCTCGTTGACGTGATCGAGCACTCACCGTGACAGCCGTCGGATCGAACCCTGCATGCACGATCGCGACTCCAGGATATTTTTTTGTTGGGAGGGAACCACTCGTGCGAGTCGTTGGGCATTAAACGTTCAAGAAAAAAAAAGATCCGACCGCATTACAGCCGGGAGGCCCCACCACTACCCACGTCTCTCGCTGCCCATTACACAGTTTTTGGATGCCAGAGGCACCGCTGAATTCCCCCAATCCAGCGCAGGCCATCTCCACCCAAATCCACCGCAGGTCGTCGCTGCCCAAATCCACCAGGTCCATCACCGCGCCAATTCCAATCCATGGCGGAATTTGAAGGGGCGCGGGCTGCCGGAGTTCGGTTGTGCTCGTGGTGCTGGAGGAGCACGCACGCGGCGAAACTACGAGTTCCGGCAAGCGAGGAGGCTGTTCGCTGGTCAAAATCGCGAGGTAAGCGGCGCACTCCCTCCGTGCACTCATGGTTTTTTCCTCCCGCTCCATTTCTGCTTCGCACGAAAGCGACTGACATTGGCTACTGCGGGTATTGGCGGCTTATTGCGGAAGCTCACAGGCCTTGGGTGCTGGCGGCGGTTCTATGACGGAGGCGCGAGATCATGCGATGGAGTGCGCACAGGAGCGTAGTGGGGTGCACTCTGTCTCCATCTCAAGGGGGCGGGTGAAGGTCGCGCCGACGATGCGTTTCCGGCGAGTGAGGAGGGGACTCGCTGCAGAAATCCCGAGGTACGGAAGTCGCTCCTCCTGCCGTTTTTTGCGTTTCCATTTCCTCTCCGACGAGGTTCCTCTAGCTCGTTGCATCCTGGGTAGGGGGGTCGAGGATTTTTCATGGGCGCCGGGAGGGGGGAGGGGATCATGCGCGTAGAGAGGGGATCCTGGGGGGTCGGAGTTGTTAGATCCGTGGTGTGTAATTTCAGGAGCGAGGGAACGAGTCTCCATGCTAATCAGTGGTTGTGTTAGGTTTTTGCCAGATCTGTGAGTTCCTTCGAAATGGATGTGAAGTTGCTTCAAGATTGATATTGAGTTTCCTGCCCCATGTAAACCAGAGAGGAGGTGTGGGGAGGTGGGGGGAGTTTTTTTTATAGGAGTTGCCATGAGATTGAGCAGGAGTTCCTACCCCCTGCTAATTGAGTTGTCAAAACCAGACTTCCTCAGTACGATTTTTTTTGAGTTTTTTTTTGTGTGGACAGTTGCCAAAAGTTAGCATACGAGTTGCCTGGACCATGCTAATTGAGTTGCCGAAACTAGATTTCCTCAGTATGATTTGTTTGAGGTTTTTTTTGGTGTGGACAGTTGCCATAAGTTAGCATACGAGTTGCCTGGCCCAAGCGAAGCAGGACGACATTCGAGGGGGCAGTGCTGGCTATGCACCCTGATCACCTAGCGGAGAGGATCTAGAGCCAGGAAAGTGTTGTCGCCAACGGTCGAGGAATTGGGCCGAAAATCGTTGGCAAGTATCTCGAAATCGACCCACTAAGCATGTGTTTTTACCCAAATCTATGATTCTATGCGATAGAGGTAGGGATAGGGAGGTTGAAGAGGGGTGTGGGGGGTCTTACGTTTTTTGGGCGAATCGATGATTTTTGAATGCGGGGGTGATTTGTGGCGTGGGGGTGCGGGGGCTAGAATCGTCGACAATTTGAGCAGAAAGTGTCCAAAACTTGCCCAACGCATGACGATTAGTTGCTAGAGATACTGACGCGAGTTGCCCAAAGATCCTCTTCCCAGAGTATTGGGTTTATTTCGCCCAAAACTTGCCCAAACCATACTAGTTAGTTGCTAGAGAGGCTGGCTTGAGTTGCCTAGAGATACATTTTAGAGGCAAATTGATTTATAATTTGAACCAGTTACTATTTACAATAGGATATGTTGTCTACATATAAACATTACTTGACAAAATCACCAAAATTTCATAGATTTTTTTCCACCAATTTGATGCACTGAAATAGCTTTTCATTTTGGTCCACCAAACAAGCAAACCATTTTGGTTGTAACATAATCAACACCGATTAATTGTCTGGTACAAGACCCGTCTACGTTGTCACATTCAGCAACTCCTTGCTCCTCGGCTTCCACCCCATCGCCTCTAGTCTAGATGTCACGGTCAAAGGCAAAGTTGCCTAAATAAAAATCTTTCGCTAAAAAACCCACTAGTTGTCTAGGACAAAAAGACCTATGGTTTGGGGGGGGGGGCAAACTTCACACTAGTTTTGTTGTCTAGGGGGATAGAAGCAAAGTTATCTAAATGGAAACCATTAGTTGTCTGCGACAAGTTGTAAGTTGCCGGGGGATTGGCAACTTCACACCATTTTTGTTGTTTGGGGGAAGAGGCGAATCTGCCTTGGTGTGGCAACTTTACAAAACTTTGAAAGCAACTATCTTGCTGAGCGAGGCAACTTTAATGGTACACATAAGCAAGTTCATTACATAGTGTGTGCTAATGAATTTGTCTAACTTTGTCTACAATAGTACAAAGTACCTAGTGTCGATCCTTAGTAGTCTACCATTGTGATTTTTAGTCACCTATTTTATTACCGATAAGTTGTTTGACATTGCTAACTAGTTGCCTACCAATGACGCTTAGTTGTGTGCCATCACTAATTAGTTGCCTACCATACTATGAAACTTGCCCAACATTGTTTCTAAGTTTTGTCTACCTCTAAAGCTAAGTTGCTTATAGTACTAGAAAGTACTTCTAGGCAAGTTAGGATAATGTTATGATACTTGCTAGTCATGTTAGGCAACTTTAGAGATGATATTATGCAACTTGAGAAACGACGTTAGGCAACTTGGCAGTCATGGTCTCCAACTTTTAGAGGGAAGCATAGGTGATATTAGGCGATAGAAAAGTTGCCCCATATAGCGCTAAAGTTGATTCTTCTAGTTGTGGCAGCCAATTTAGAAGTACTTTGGGGGTAGATATGTAATCGTGATAGGCAATCTACTTCTAAGTTTCTTCATGTAGCATCAAAGTTGCCTCATATAGCACCTGAGTTGCTTCCTATAGAACCGGTAGCCAACTTAGAAGAAATGGGATAAATATGTAATCGTGATAGGCAATCTACTGCAAAGTTGCTTTCTATAGCACCGAAGTTGCCCCATGTGGCTGCAAAGTTGCTTGAAAAAAAAGTTCATCGAAACATAACCATATGAGACCTTGTTTTGAAGATATTGCTACGAGAAACCTAATGGTGAAAACGAAAATTAATTTCGATGCTCGGTTTAAAAGTTGCAGCTTTTTGAATTTGTTTTGGCATGAAATTAAATGCACGTGACGCATTTCTAACTTTTGCCACATGCTATTGCAGGTAGTTACAGCAGATGGAACCACATGTGGGGCAGTAGAACCCGGATGGAACCACGGGTGGAACGCACGGGGCGTGATCGCGGCTATCACTTTCCACTTTTGCATGGGTGACCAAAACTTTCCTAATAGGGCAGGTTGCTAGGAATCCCTACGGAGCACTCGGTTGCCAGCTAGACGCGTCCTATAAAAATAGGGTTTGTCTAGGTCTCAGTCGACTGAGACTTAACCAAGTCTAAGTCAAGTGATATAGTATGTAAGGAGAAAAAAGAAAAAGGTGAAAAGAAAATTTTAGTACGAATCTCCATGCAAGATCAAAGGAATATAGCATCGACTGAGACATAACGAAGTCTTAGTCGACTGAGACTTAGCAAAACTGATAAAAATAATAAGAAGGAAAAACGGTTCGCCTTCGCACTTACGCGACTACGCGACTCTTATTATCCCGGCTTATTAGCTCACTCTTCTTCTTTCTCTGCTTTCTCAAACGTCCGGCACGCAAAGCCCGTATTTTTATCATGACCAAACAGCTAACACGTAGCTTCGCCGCTGTCTGAACCCACGCGCCAACCGTCCACGTGCACTCGTCTCTGAGACTCTGACCAACATGCATGCTCGCGCGCCGTCCGTCGATTCCCAGCCGCGCCCACAAGCCCTTCATATTTCTTGCGGCAAAGTCCGAATTTTGAACATGCCCGTCTGCGCTCCCTTAGGCTCCAATTTCGGCACACAAGTTAATGGAGCCACGGGGGCTTGACTTGACGACCAATGAACAGAGGGGAGGAGCACGTCCGGTCTTCCGCGCCCCCAACAAATCCTCCGCCCTTGCCGGCCCCATCAACATCTCCTCCTCCGAATCCGCTCATCGCCGCCGCCAAAACCACGTCTGCCACCAACTTAGACCGCCCTCGATTCAACGACAAGCACCAGACGATTCCCATTTTGACCCGACCCGACCTGAGAAGGAGAAGCCCCGAGCACACAAGCGCTCCATCCTCCTCCCGCTTTCTTCCCCGATCCCGGCAAAGTCCGTCCGTTTGTTTTCAAGAAGATGCAGACGCCTTCTTCCATTAACGGGGATCGCAGTCGCCGGGGACACTCTCCTAGCCCACAAATTAAGTGCTGGACGGCCAAGCCAGGCTGTTCAAACCAAAAAAAATGCTCTCTTTCTTTGTTTTGACCAACGTACCTATATAATATACTACGTGCACACAGGGGAGGAGCTCGTACATCTGTCCGCTGTCGACTTCCCAGCCTAGCACCGTCCAGATGTATCTCCAATTCCATTCACCCATACCCTCCCTACACCGACCCTTCCCCTCCCCGTTCTCCAATCTTCACCGCGCTGGTCCGTCTGTATCCACATTATATTGTTGTTGGTGCTCGTCGTCGTCCATTGGGCTCGCCACCCGAGAAGAGAGCTTCCTCCCCTCCCTAAGCACCTTCATGTGCTCTCGAGTGCTTGCAATGAACTCGCCGAGTTGCTCGGCGAATTTGCACTCGGCATCCTCGTCGAGTTTCCCAGCCAGAATCCGGCAACATCTCCCTCTGAACCCACGCGCCGTCCGTCCACGTGCACCGAGTCTTCCTCTCCGATAGGCATGCATGCAAGCCCGCGGGATAGCCGGCCGTCCGTCGAGCACCAGCCCCGCCGACAAGCTAAGCTAGCCCTCCATATTTCTTCCTCTTTCTTCACCGATTCCGGCAAAGTCGGAAGTTTCAACATCCATGGCAGCCTCCATCGCTTCTTCTTCTTCTTCTTCTTCTTCTTCTTCTTCTTCTTCTTCTTCTTCGTTCCTCCCCGATGCCGGCAAAGTCCGTGTTTTGAACATGTCGTGGGATGTGCTACCATGGCCAAGCCATCTTGATATGGTCGGCCGCAATCAACGGAGTGCACGCCACTGCTAACGTGACGTCACACGGTGGGATGTGCTACTCCCTCCGTTCCAAAATATAGTGCGCCCTTGGTTTTCGTGCTTCAACTTTGACCATAAATTTAACCAACCAACGAGACCGACTGCGGCGGGAGTAAAAATTATACCGGTGAATTCGTATTCAAAAGAAGTTTTCAATTATATAATTTTTGCTCGTGCCGCAGTCGGTCTCGTTGGTTAAATTTATGGTCAAAGTTGAACTTCGAAAAACGTGGGCGTGCTATATTTTGGAACGGAGGGAGTACATTTTAGCAGGTGGAGGTTATTATAGTACTAGGAAATACAACCTATATACCCGTTGATTGGGGCGTCTCCCACTGCTAACGTGACATCACTCGTGATCGCAAATGCGCTGCTGCATGCACGCTCCTGCCGCCGTGACGTGACATCACACGCTCGCTGGCTCGCTCACGTCGTTTCGTTTCTTTTTTCTTTGGCAATTATAAGGGAATCATCTGTCTCGGTTGCAAACAAATTCTCCGTCGCGAATCAACCTGTGGTTGGATGGTTAGAGGGACAGTGGTATCCCCAACCCTATCATGGTTCAAGTCCTGGTGCTCGCAGTATTCCTGAATTTATTTCAGGACTTCTGGCGATGCGCTTTCAGTGGGAGGAGACGTTCCTGTCGACGACGAGACGCCTACGGTGACTTTATAAATCTCAAGATGATATGCCGGCTCAGTCTCTCGAAGGTGATCATAGGGATAGGATGTGCGTGTGTGCGTTCATAGGGTTGATTGTATGCGCGTATGTATGAGCGCTTGCATTAATAAAAAAACAAATCCCCCGTCCATTCCCACTACCTGCTCATTCATCCATCACACAATTCATTGACGGCCATGCATGCACGCAGATGGACGACGACACGATTGATTGATTGGTCGGAGATGACCCGCGGCGCGGTCGTCCCCGTGCCTCGCCTCGAGCACTAGCTCGATCGGTGCCTCCGACCGCCGGCCAGTCAACCGATCGGTCGGCACCGACACCTAGTGCTTCCGCACCACGGCTCGGTGAGAGGGCAAGGAGGAGCATGCACGTTCCAGTGCTGGGGCTCTGGTTCGGCATCTCCGTGCCTCCCATGGATGCGTCTTCCACCTCCGCTGCACCGGCGTCGTCCATGTTGATCTGGGCGGCGGCTCGGGCAGATTTTTAGCCGTTGGCTGCGTACCAACTTCCGCACCATGGAGCTCTCAACTCTGGGTTGCCAACGGCAAGGAGCTCGCTTTCCAAGAGAATGTACCATTCCTCGATCGTGTACATACGTCATCCCGTCGCTACCTAGCTATATATACACACACACACACACACACGCTACCAACGCAAGAAACTGAGCTACCAAGTCGACCGTGTACAACTACATCACACATGCATGGTTCTTTAGTACGTACGTATTTGTTTGTGGAAACAAAACGGCTATGTAAGAACCATAGCGTAAATGGAGAACCATAGCGCTGCTCACAGCCCGCACCCATCCTCCAACTCATCGACGGTGCCCTAGCTTGAGGCGTACTCCAACCGATTGATCCCTCCCTCCTACACATTCCCGGCCACGCGGCTCCTTCACTTCCCAGTGAGTGCCAATAGTTCACGGAGCCAACATCTTTGGTGCGCTTCGATCGTGACTTTGGCACTCAAAATTTCATCCGCGCTTTGCTTGCTTCCATGTCGCCATTGGCGCTCAAATCTCGGCCTGAAAACTTGCCCAAAAATTTGATTTGCGCCTTTCATTCCATGGATGGCGCCTTCTCTGTTCAAAAAGTTTGGGCCGAAATTTTAGGGAAAAAAGAAACCCACCCCATAACTCTCTATCTCTCTCGGCCTGCTCCCCTCCCGTCTCCTTGTCTCCCGATCCTCTCCAGCCGCCGCCATCGCACCCACCGGCGACCTTACCTCCGCCCGCTTCACCGCCCCCACCGCCGACCTCGTCTCCTGCCTCCACCGCCGACCTAGCCGCCATGATCAGCCCTATCCCCTCACCATCTCTCCAAACACTAGGCCCCAGATCGAGCGGCGGCCATGGTCCTCCCAGATCCGCCATGGATGTAGCGGTGCTTCCGGATGCAGGACGCGAACCGCCTCCTCCATGTAGTCCCCCGCACTGATTCTATTCCGGTGACGCGCAGAGGTGGGGAACCGCCTCCTCCTCCACCATGTAACTTAGGGTTCGTTACAAAATCCTCTTCTTTTTCACCACTCTACTGTCACTCGAGTTGGAAGCAGGGAACCTGCAATTCCTCCGTGCGTGCTGAATTCGGGTGTTGATGCAGGGACGCGATTGATGCTCTGAGTGGAGGACATCATCCGTCGGCCGACAACATCAAGGGGAATGTGCTCGTGGTCTCCGGTGATGCGTCGTTGCAAAATCCTCTTCTTTTTTCCCCCGATTCATTCGAGTTCCAAGCAGGGAACCTGCCATTCTTCAGTGCTCAACTTGAGCGATTAGCATTGTGCCCATTATATTAGTCTTATGCGTGCAATAGAAATTGCCCTCCTCTGTTTTTCATTCTTCAGACTAGCTATAGCTTCAGTCAGATTAGAAACGATTCAGACTTTCAGTATGCACACATTCAGATTCAGGCTTGGTTACTCACTCAGCCACCTCCAAACGTATTCCTCACCTATATGTGGCTGGCAGCAAGCAGCCTCTTCGGTCAATCTAGTTCGAATTCTTCAGTGCCGAATTCGTACGCTGCTGAGTGTTGAAAAGCATTTGTTGTGTGCGTGCATTAGAAGCAGAATCTTAATCGCCATCCTCTGTTTTTCTTTTTTCAGATTCAGACTAGATGTAGATTCGGTCAGACTATAGATGATCGTCTTGCAGACTTTGAGTATGCATGCACACATTCAGATTATAAACTCATTCTTCATAGCTCATACGGTTCCCCACCAAAAGCCCCATCTTCCGCTCCCTTACTTGCCACTGTTTTTGGTCCAAAAATGCGCAATGTTGTGTCGTCTATTTGTGAGGGTTCTAGCATGCCAACACAGGATGGCGCCAAGATTAATTTTAGTTCAGGTCTTTCTTTTTTGTCCAATGGCTGATTGCCACGTATATCTGTTGGTTTGGGTCCATTCAATTGTTGTTTGTAGAACAAATTCATCTGATTTCATTTGGCTTTCAAGTCAGATTCCACTTGGGGAGGGGATTCAGTGTAGATTCGGTAAGATTTTAGACGGTGGTTGTTCACACATTCTGATTCAGGCTTGGTTACTCAAGCTTCATAGCTCACACAGTCCGAAACAACAAGCCCATCTTCTGCTCCTTCACCCAGCCACCTCCACACGTATTCCTCACCTATGGGAGCAAGCAACAACTTGGTTTCCCATTAATGTAATTAGTAGAACTATTTACTTTACTGTCATAGTCATATTCAGGTCTGACCATCAAAATACTCAATCACATATTTGACTGCATGCTACTGTGTATTTAGTCTTCCTTAAAGATGCTAGGCAATGGAGATTATTATTCTCCAAAGTACAATTAGCAGCTTCAAGTGTCCATTTCCCAGGTTAACTTGACTTATCCTTGCATGGGAAAAGAAATATCGTTCCACCGATGAATAAATAAGTCTGTCTTGGTTTTATTCAGGTCTTGAGAAGAACAGAGAGGCTGCCTGGAAAGTCGCGTAAGCAAAAAAGGTACCTATATATAACCCACTGTCCCATTCTGTTCCGGTGATGCGCAGTTAGAGTTATTACAATATCCTGTTCTTTTTTTACCCGATTCACCTCTGTCACTCGAGTTAGAAGCAATGAACCTGCAATTCTTCAGTGCTTAATTCAAGTGTTTAATTCTTCAGTGCTGAATTAGTACCCCGAGTGGAAATCATCAGTTGTATGTGTGCATTAGAAACAAATACTTAATCACCTTCCTCTGTTTTTTTCAGACTAGCTATAGTCTAGGTCAGATTAGAAACGATGGTGTTAGGCACACAATCCACGAAATGTGTTGCATATTTTATTTCATATATGGTTCTAACTCCTTCGGTCATGGTACCTGAAAGTTGGATGCATTCTCACCTGTGTTGAATTGATATGACCTGTGCGCTAATTTAGTGATTTCGTCGTCTATTGAGAAGCACAAATAGTGTTTATGTGAAGCGTGTAAAAAATTGCTTGCTTTTAATCCTGTTGCATGTTGATATTGTAGCCTGACTTTGGGCTATTTGATTATTGTTGACGCCTTGATGGGGCAAAAGGTACTGGTATCAAAAATTGGCCATACATGGTTCTGGAACTGACATATATGATAGTACTCCTAGTGATGATTCCATTTCCAGACTAGTAATAGACCTGATCATCCCAGTAGCTAACCAAAGGACCATGGCAGAGGATCTTGAGAACTTTAACTAGTAATAGACCCAACAAATTCTCTTTTTTTTCTCAGATAATACTTTGTAATATTGTCTTGATTGTGTAGAACTTGGAATAAAAGCCCTCTGGTGCATGGTCTGTACGCAAATTGGTTTTTTGAAAATTGAAAACTAGCAGGCTAAGATATCTAGTACTCCCTCTGTTCCAAAATAACTGTCGTGGTTCGGTATAGTTACTTGCATTGCCTGTAAATACTGGAATTGTGGATATCTCTTACGATTGCGAAGTTCTGTTCTTTTTTTCCTGATTCACCATTGTCACGCGAGTTCGAAGTAGGGATTCTTCAGTGCTGAATTGAGTGTTTAATTCTTCAGTGCTGAATTAGTACTCTAAGTGGAAAACCACAAGTTGTATGTGTGCATTAGAAACAGAAACTTAATGGCCCTCCTATGTTTTTTTAGACTAGCTATAGTTCCGGTCAGATTAGAAACGATGGTCTTGCAGGCTTGGTTACTCACTCTTCATGGTTCATACGGTCCCAAACCAAAGGCCTCATCTTCTGCACCCTCACTCAGCCACCTTCACACCTTGGAGCAACTAGCAACATGGTTTCTTTAGTGCAGTTGCTAATAATATTTACTTTAATGTCATAGTGATTGACGGTTCAGATTCAGGCCTAACCATCAAATACCCGATCACATATTTTACTGTATGCTACTGTGTATTTAGTACCTCGAGTGGAAAGCCATTAGTTTCTTGCATGCGTTAGAAACAGAAACTTAATCACCCGCCTCTGTTTTTCCTTTTTCAGACTAGCTGTAGATTCAGGCTTGGTTACTTCATATATCACACCATCAGAAACCACATTCAGATTATAAACGTTGGTCTTGCAGACTTTGAGTAAGCACACATTCAGATTATAAACTCACTCTTCCTAGCTCACACGGTCCAAAACCACAAGCCCATCTTCTGTTCCTTCACTCATCCACCTCCACATGTAATCCTCACCTAAGGCAACAAGCATCAAATTGGTTTCTTTAGTATAATTACTAGCATTGTTTACTTCACTGGCATAGTCAGATTAAGGCCTGACCATCAAATATTTAACTGCATGCTACGGTGTATTTAGTCTTTCTTAAAGTACAGTTTGCTCCACATGGACATTTCCTAGGTTAACTCGGCTTATTCTTGCATGGTAAAAGGAATATTATTCCACCTATGAATAAATAAATCCTTGTTGGTTTTATTCATGTGTTGGTAAGAACCGAGAGGCTGCCCTGAAAAGTGGCATAAGAAAAAAAAGGTACATATATAGAAAACCCATGTCCCATTCTGTTCCGGTGATGCGCCATTAGGGGTCGTTGCAAAGTTCTGTTCTTTTTTTTCCCGATTCACAACTGTCACTCGAGTTCGAAGCAGGGATCCTGCGATTCTTCAGTGCTGAATTCAAGCGTTTAATTCTTCAGTGCTGAATTAGTACCCCGAGTGGAAAACCATCAGTTGTATGTGTGCATTAGAAATGTTAATTTAATCGCCCTTCTACCTTTTTTAGACTAGCTACTGTTTAAGTCAGATTAGAAATGATGGTCTTGCAGGCTTGGTTACTCACTCTTCATGGCTCATACGGTCCCAAACCAAAGGCCCTATCTTCTGCACCCTCACTTAGCCACCTCAGCACGTATTCCTCACCTATGGCAGCAAGCAGAAACATGGTTTCTTTTAGTGTAATTGCTAGTACTATTTACTTTACTGGCATAGTGATTGACAGTTCAGATTTAGGCCTGACCATCAAATACTCATATTTAGCTGCGTGCTACTCTACGCATAGTCTTTCTAAAATATGCTAGGCAGTGGAGATTATCACTCCAACTACAGTCAATAGCTCCAATTATCCATTTCTTTCCTAGATTAACTTGATTTATTCTTGCACGGCAAAAATATTATCATTTCCACCTATATAAATAAATAGTTAGTGTTGGCTTTATTCAGGTCTTGAGAAGAACGGAGAGGCTGCCTGGAAGAGTTGACTAAGAAAAAAAAAGGTACCTATAAATATTCTGGTTATTTTAGATTGAACATGACCATGACATGATTCTCATCGCTGACTGATCCCATTATTATTTTCTCTCACCATAGTGTTACGTCCAGCAGCTATATTCGAGCAGGGTATAGCTGGCCCAGCTAGAGCAAGAGCTTCAACGTGCCAGGCAGCAGGTACATACATAGATAACACAACCTGATCAATCAATAAGCATTGCATTTACTAAACGACTCCATTGCTGGCGATGATACAGAATAAGGTGTATACGGAATCGAGTGAGCATGCGTGACGACTTGGCTCATCTCCGGTGCATGGGACTGGTGCCTATGGATCGAGTACATCAACTGGGTGGACGAAAAAACCGCAACTGGGTACTGAATTTCTTAGCCTTATTTAACCATTGATGTTGTTTTCTCCTTGAGTATGCATCTGATACAGCCAAGATCAAGGTCAACCCTACTTGTTGGTTGTTGTACTTGTGGGCTATGATCAACGATAAGTAATGTTCGTGTTTAGTTACCATCTTGTGGGCTCATTCTCACCTATATATAGCAGCAAGCAGCAATTTCATTTCTTTTGGTGTAATTAGTAGCACTACTTACTTACTGGCATAGTCAGATTCAGGCCTGACCGTCAAAAACTCCATCACATACTTAGCTGCATGCTACTGTGTATTTATATTATAGTCCTTAAAGATGCTAGGCAATGGAGATTATCATTCTTTTTTCCAGATTCACCACTTTGACTCGAGTTCAAATTCTTCAGGTCTGAATTAGTACGCCGAGTGTAGAATTCTTCCGTGCTAAACCAGTACCCTGAGTGGAAAACTATTAGTTGTACTCTGTTTTTCTTTTTTTCAGACTAGCTCTACATTCTACAGATTTTTAGTGTACAGGCAATCAGATTCATCCTTGGTTACTCACTTGTCATAGCTCATAAGGTCCCAAACCAAAAGCTCATCTTCTGCTCCCTTACTTGCCTTTGTTTTTGGTCCAAAAAGGAGTTATGTTGTGTCGTCTGTTTGTGAGGGTTCTAGCATGCATGCATGACTGCGCCAAGATTAATTTCTTTGCACTGGACCCATACTTTTTATACTGAGTTATGATTTAAGCTTAATTTGTTGCCCCAATTTCGGTGATAAACTATTCCTGCCAACTACTATATAACCTACAAAAAGCAACCCAAACATGGGTTACAATGGGAAGTGTCTAACCACCAGACATTTGTTTTTCATTTCGGTTCAGGTCTATTTTTTTTGTCCAATGGCTGATTGCCATGTACATCTATTCGTTTGGGTCCATTCAACTGTTCTTTGTAAAAAAAATTCATCTGATTTCATCTGGCTTTCATGTCAGATTCCACTTCGTGAGTGGATTTAGTATAGATTCGATCAGATTTTAGATGATGGTGTTGCAGACTTTGAGTGTACAGAGATTCAGATTAAGGCTTAGTTACTCACTCTTCATAGCTCACACAGTCCGAAACCACAAGCCCATCTTCTGCTCCTTCACCCAGCCACCTCCACACGTATTCCGCACCTATGGCAGCAAGAAACAACTTGGTTTCTTTTAATGTAATTGCTAGAACTATTTACTTTACTGGCATAGTCATATTCAGGTCTGACCATCAAATACTTAATCACATATTTGACTGCATGCTACTGTGTATTTAGTCTAACTTGAAGATGCTACGCAATGGAGATTATCATACTCCAAAGTACAATTGGGAGCTCCAAGTGTCCGTTTCTATGTCCCACGTTAACTTGACATATTCTTGCATGAGAAAAGAAATATCTTTCCACCTATGAATAAATAAGTCAGTCTTGGTTTTATTCAGGTCTTGCGAAGAATAGAGAGGCTGCCCGGAAAAGCCGTGTAAGGAAAAAAAGGGTACCTATCTATAACCCACTGTCCCATTCTGTTCCGGTGATGCGCCACTAGGGATCGTTGCAAAGTTCTTATTCTTTTTTTTGTCCGATTCACTGCTGTCACTTGAGTTCGAAGCGTGAACCTGCAATTCTTCAGTGCTTAATTCAAGTGTTTAATTCTTCAGTGCTGAATTAGTACCCCGAGTGGAAAATCATCAGTTGTATGTGTGCGTTAGAAATAGAAACTTAATCTCCTACCTTTTTTTTCAGACTAGCTATAGGTGCCAGTCAGATTAGAAATGATGGTGTTAGATATCACAATCCACAAAATGTGTTACATGTTTTATTTCATGTATGGTTCTAACTCCTTCGTTCATGGTATTTGAAAGTTGGATGCATTCTCACATGTGTTGAATTCATATGACCGGTGCACTAATTTAGTGAGTTCGTCGTCTATTGAGAAGCACAAATAGTGTTTATGTGAAGCAAGTAAAAAATTGCTTACTTTTAATCCTGTTGTATGTTGATATTGTATCCTGAGTTTGGGCTATTTTATTATAGTTGACACCTTGATGGAACTGACATCCTTGGGCAAAAGGTACTGGTAGCAAAATATGGCCAGACATGGTTCTGGAACTGTCATATATGATAGTACTGCCTAGTGGTGATTCCAGTTCCAGACTAGCAATAGGCTGATCATCCGAGAAGTTTTACTAAGTCAGGATCCAGCCGTTCTCATTAAGAAATGAGTACACCCAACAAGTTCTCTTTTTTTTTTCTCAGATAATACTTTGTAATATTGTCTTGCTTATGTAGAAGTTGGAATAAAAGCCCTCTGGTGCATGATGTATAAGCAAATTGTTTTCTTGAAAATTGAAAATTGGCAGGCTAAGATATCTAGCTCTCCATCCATTGCAAAATAACTGTCGTGGTTTTCTATACTTACTTGCATTGCCTGTAAATGCTGGAATTATGAATATATGTTACAATTGCAAAGTTCTGTTTTTGTTCCCTGATTCACCACGGTTACTCGAGTTCGAAGCAGGGAACCTGCGATTCTTCAGTGTTGAATTCAAGTGTTTAATCCTTCAGTGGTGAATTAGTACCCTGAGGGGAAATCCATCAGTTGTATGTGTGCATTATAAACAGAAACTTAATCTCCCTCTATTTTTTATCAGACTAGCTATAGTTCAAGTCAGATTAGAAATGATGGTCTTGCAGGCTTGCTTACTCACTCTTCATGGCTCATATGGTTCCTAACCAAAGTCCCCATCTTCTCAACCCTCACTCAGCCACCTCCACACGTATTCCTCATCTATGGCAGCACGCAGCAACTTGGTTTCTTTTACTGTAATTACTATTACTATTTACTTTACTGGCATAGTGATTGATCGTTCAGATTAAGGCCTCACTGTCAAAGACTCTATCACATACTCCCTCCGTTCCATAATGTAAGATGTTTTTTGACACTACACTAGTGCCAAAAAATGTCTTACATTATGGGACAGAGGGAGTATTTAACTACATTCTACTTTATATTTAGTCTTTCTTAAATATGCTAGGTAATGGATATTATCATTCTCGAAAGAACAATAAGCTCCAACTGTCCATTGCCTAGGTTAACTTAATTTACTCTTGCATGGGGAAAGGAGTATCGTTCCACCTATGAATAAATAAATAAATCCGTGTCTGTTTTATTTAGGTCTTGAGAAGAACGGAGATGCTGCCCGGAAAAGCCGCCTAATAAAAAAAAGGGTACCTATAAGCATTCTAGTTATCATTGCCATGCTAGATTGAACATGACCATGGTATGATTCACATCGCTGACTAATCCCATTGTTTTGTTCTTTCACTACAGCCTTACATCCAGAAGCTAGATTCAAGCCGGATAAAGCTGGGCCAGCTAGAGCAAGAGCTTCAACGTCCTAGGCAGCACGTACGTACAGAAATAACACAACCTGGTTGATCAATAAGCGTTGCACTTAATGACCGTCCACTGCCAGGGATGAAACACAACAAGGCGCATACGAGTATCCGGGGAGACTGCATGTTGACTTGGCTCATCTCCGGTTCACTGGACCAGTGCTGATGGATCGAATACATCAACTGGGCGGACGAGAAGACCACATCTGGGTACTGCTGATGGATCGAATACATCAACTGGGCGGACGAGAAGACCACAACTGGGTACTGAATTTCTCACCCTTATTTATCCATGATGTTGTTTTCTCCTTGAGTATGCATCTGATGTAGTCAAGATCAAGCTCAATCCTACTTAGATGTTGTATTTGTGGCCTATGATCATTGATAAGTAAGGTTACTGTGGAGTTACCATCGTACTAGCTGGGAAAAACACCATACTAGAGCCTGCAAATAAATGGCCTCCGAATCTTCTAGTTCTTGCTGTATTGAAACAGGGACATGATTTTTCTCTTTCCCGACCAGCTGTAGTTTCAGTCAGATTAGTAACGATGGTCTTGAAGACTTTGAGTGTGCAGACATTTAGATTCAGGCTTAGTTACTCACTCTTCATAGCTCACACGCTCTGAAACCACAAGCCCATCTTCTGCTCCTTCACCCAGCCACCTCCACACGTATTCCTCGCCTATAGCAGCAAGCAGCAACATAGTTTCTTTTAGTGATTGACGGTTCAGATTCAGGCCTGACTATCAAATACTCGATCACATATTTTAGTGCATGCTACTGTACGTGGTCTTTCTTAAATATGCTAGGGAATGGAGATTATCACTCCAAAGTACAATTAGCAGCTCCAAGTATCCATTTATTTCCTAGGTTAACTTGATATATTCTTGCATGGAAAAAATTATCGTTCCATCTATATATGAATTAGTCAGTGTTGGTTTTTATTCAGGTCTTGAGAAGAACGGAGAGCGGATATCTTGGCACTGAACATCTAAATGCTAGTTTGATTGTTTTCTGGTTCTATGAAATGTTAGCCCACATGCTGATAATAATGGGAAGGCACAATCCCATCTCGGTACAGAATTGACTGATAATAATGTCGCTTTGTTAGTTTGGTTCGTGATATTGACAATTTACTTAGTATACCACTCCAGTATTAATTTATTTAGTCTTTGTAGCTGTCTTAGTTTGCTGCATGATCATGATAATCGATCATCCCAGTTATTTTGCTCTTGTGCATGTAACTGTTGATACATATACTGCTCTCTACGAATTCTACATTACTGGAAGTCCAAACATCTAATTCTAAATTTACAATAACCATGTCAGGATCCATTTTAATATAATTCCCTTGGCTTTGGCGCCGAAGTCCAAACATCATAAAAGTAAATTCTGTTTAAAAAAAAATAAAAGTAAATTCAGATTATACTTCTAAATGTAGACTGTTTTGAGGTTCTATGAAATGTTAGCCCGCATGCTGATAATAATGGGAAGGTACAATCCCATTTGGAAACGGAATTAACTTGAAAATTTACTTAGTATAGCCTCCACTTTATTTTAGTCTTCTGTAATTGTCTGAGTTTCCTGCATGATCATGATAATTGATCATCCTAGTTATTTTGTTATTGTAACTGTAGCTGTTGATACATGTACTGCTCAAAAACTTCTGTTTTTTGTAGTGTTACATCTTCACAACAGTAGGTTTTTCTCAAGATCCGGTTGAGCATAACGTTATTACCTTATAGAGTGTAGACGAGCTAAGAATATTCACAAAATATGTAACTACTGGTCCTTGGCTGTCCTACAGTACATTTGCTTGGATTTAGACATTTGTATTATAGTTCAATGTCTGTTCTTGCAAATTTCTGAAGATGCCCACATAATTGCCTTGCTGCAACAAGTGGTCCTCTATAATGTCCTATTCATAATTAATATTGCTTTGGCACGACTGATTTTGTACTTTACAGGTTTCTTCCTTTTGATACCCTTACTTTTCCCATTAATAAATCTTGTTCTCTCTGCACATAGGGGCCTGACTTGATGGTCAGGACGGTCTATGCCGGATATATCTTCCTGAGGGCATTCCGGGTGATTGTCATTGGGAAGTCAGGTGGTTTCTCTTGTATTTCCAGTATCTGTATTGGGTTGCTGCCCAATGCTATGTTGTTCTGGAGTTGTGGATCAGCTCCGATGAGTGTTTATTTTCCCGCTGGCTCTTAGCTCCCGTTTAACCTTGTCCTCCTGCCCCTAAATCTAGAATCTTATCCTCCTTTTCCATGCAGTTTCTAGCACTATAGTGACAAGAACAGGTCCAAGATGCTTAGTCTTGATATCTTTTTCGGGTTCCTTGCATTTGTAAACCGGGGTTCATTTCAGTGCTTAGTATAGTGATTCGTATGTCTGAAGGATGTTAAAGCTGAGGGAGTAATTAGCGTCGCCGTTTAGTGGATTTAGCCCTCGAGTATTGATTTATCTATGTTCTTTATCTACAAGGGTTCTTGTAGCTGCGCAAGTTCATAACTTGTCAATTGGCATCTAGCAGCCACATGGGGATGCCAGCGAGTTCACGGCGGCACAATTGCATCTCCTTCAACTATGGTTTAGGTAACCGCTTGATGTTTTACCTATTCTACCACATGCTCTGTGGTGTATGGCCATTGTGCCGAGGCTGGGTACTTGATTATGGCTTGTGCGATGTAATCACAGTAATGAATGCATCAGCAATAATGATTCTTCTCCGCTAATTGCAGTCTACTTGGGATTGTCATGTTCATGTTACTGTATTGTTATTTACTCTTGCCTGTTTCATCCTAGGATTGTGTTGAGAGTTAAACCTGTTTCTACTGTCAAACTTGATTAATCGAGGGGTTATTGGTGGTTAACTGAAATGTTTGAACTAAACCTTTGATTATTGTGTGAATGAACTCTATTATGCGCTATTACTTGAGAGCATCCATCAAAAGCTTATCCTCTAGAATGCTCTCAAGAATTCCAAACCACATCACAACAATCCTGTATAATGCTCTTAAGAAAGTTTACAAACAGAAGTACACCCGGGCCTACAACAGTGTGAATTCTTGATCTGTGATGCCTTCTTGTGATTGTTCTATGCTAATCTGTGGTTCCTTCTTGTAATTGTAATCTTGACTACATCAGCAAGACAACTACAATGATTGTTCTCTGCTAATTGAAATTTAACTAGAATTTTAAAGAGTCTGTGCTGTTATTTAGTCCTGCTTGTTTCATCCTAGGATTGTGTTGATAGTTAAACTTGTCTCTGCTGTCAAACTTGAATAATCAACGGGAATTATTGGTGGTAGACTAAGATATTTGAATTAAACATTTGATTATTGTGTGAATGATTTCTAATATGCATTATTACTTGAGAACATCCGTCAAAAGCTTATCCTCTATGCTTGGAAGAGTGCCGAACAACATGACACCAATCTTGTAGAATGCTATTAAGAAAATGTACAAACAGAAATACACCAGGGTGATAGTTACTGGTTAACAGCTACACCCTCCTAGTGTTGAATCCGTTCAAAATCTGTGTCACTGGATTTGGTTATCCTTACTGGTACCTCTACAGATTTTAACGTGATGGCACCTGAGAGGAGCTTTCTGGTTCATGAGTGCCTGGTATGTATGTTTTTTTTACAGTTAAATCACGGCAGCAACGAATATTTTCTCCCATACAGCTTTGGCTAGTCAGTAAATTATTTACATTCCTAGCAAAGTATGCTTTTGTCGATTGCAGGGTTGTTCCTTCTAGATCAGAAGTGTGTAGCTATGGAGTGCTTTTGCTTGAACCGGTGACATGGATGCTTCTTGTCTCTCCGGCATTGGTAAGCCACTCACTCTCTCTCTCTCTCTCTCTCTCTCTCTCTCTCTCTCTGTGTGTGTGTGTGCCTATCGAGCATGGGTTGAGTGTTGCACATGAAGGCTGAACCGGATGGTGCTTATCGTCCGGAATTTCCGGAAAAGCCGAATTGGATAACTTCGTTTATTTTTGTTCAAAATCCGCTCATTTTTCGTAAAAGAATACAAAATTTGGATGGTGCTTATCGTCCGGAATTTCCGGAAAAGCCGAATTTCGCCAATTTCATTTTGGGGCGGTATATTTTCCGAAATCCAAAACCGGCGGGGAAGACAGCGGTGTCACGCACGTACACCGGCCACCTTTTTTTTTTTTTTGCTCGATCGATCCGCGTGCGTGGAAGAAAAACGACTCACGAGCGCCTGAAGGAAACGGTTTTCCTACCTACAAAACGTAGGATCGAAACCCACTCGGCCTCCGGCTGTACCACACGCCGACTCGGACAGCTAGTTCTCGATGGATCAGTGCTACTGCTATATAAGAGCAGCCTCCAGCTTGGATCTCTCCATCAAACCAAGCCATCCAGCGCAGGTGCTAATTAACCAAGAGTCCAACAACACGTAACTACGCCAGATCGATCCAAGTCCAAGAGTCAGCGAGAGAAGCTAGCAGATCGACAACTTGGGGTGCTGCATGAGCCGCCTCCTCAAGACCACCGTCACGCTGCTCATCCTCGTGCTTCTCCTCATGCCCGGGGCCTTAGCCGCCACAAGCTTCGATGCCTCACGAAGCCAACAGCTGCCGCTGCCGCGAGGGACGGTCAAAGGGCCGGAGAGCGTCGCCTTCGACGGCCAGGGCCACGGCCCCTACAGCGGCGTTTCTGACGGCCGGATCCTCAAGTGGAATGGCGACAAGCTAGGATGGACTACCTATGCATATGGCCCCGGCTATGAGAGCAAGACATGCACGCCGTCCAAGTTCAGCTCGGAGACTGAGAATGCCAGGGAGAGCCGCTGCGGCCGCCCGCTTGGCCTACGGTTCAACCAGAAATCGGGCGACCTCTACGTGGCCGATGCGTACAAGGGGCTGATGCGGGTAGCGCCGGGCGGCGGGGAGGCCACCGTGTTGGTCAACCAGGTTGACGGTTTTCCTCTGCGCTTCACCAACGGTGTTGACGTCGATCAAGTTACGGGCCAGGTCTATTTCACCGACAGCTCGATGAACTATCAAAGGTCACAACATGAGATGGTGACTCGCACTGGGGACTCGACGGGCCGCCTCATGCGCTATGACCCACGGACATCGGATGTCACGGTGCTCCAGGCGGGCATGACGTACCCCAACGGCGTCGCGCTCAGCGCCGACCGCACCCACCTCGTTGTCGCATCTACTGGCCCGTGCAAGCTACTAAGGCATTGGATCAAAGGGGTCAACGCAGGCACATCCGAGCCTTTTGCCGACCTGCCCGGCTATCCAGATAACTTGAGGCCCTACACCAAAGGAGGCTATTGGGTGGCATTGCACCGCGAGAAGAATGAGTTGCCCTTTGGTCGTGATAGTCATCGTCTCGCTGTCAGGGTCGGTAGTGATGGGAAGATAGTCGAGGAGATGAGAGGGCCAAAGAAGGTGAGGCCCACCGAGATTATGGAGAGAAGCAATGGCAAGATCTACTTGGGTTCCGTAGAGCTTCCTTATGTCGGTGTTGTTAAGCGCAAGTAGAGAACTATTGTAGTAGGTGCATAGGATGCCTTTTTGTTTCTTGTTCTTACCACCTAATGTAATTTTCCATTTGTTTGTTTTTTCGTCGGACGGACCATTGTAATCCACATTTTCTTTCAGCAAATTATTATTTGTTCTTTCCTCCATATTAACGGGCATAAAAGCTAAATTCTATATATAGAAGTTGTTCTTGTTAAGAGCCAGCCTGCATGCTATTGCTAGCGATCGAGGATGGACGCACCCATTGATTGTTCCCTTTACGTTTCCTTATCTTTTTCTTTTTGAGGAAAAACCGTTACCTGATCCTGATGGGTCAATGCTACGTACGAAGTCGCGCGCACGCACCAAACAAGGGAAGCTTGTGCGTGAGATATTCCGCCAACACGTGGACACAACCGTCGGTTGGCTCGTGCATCACAAAAGATATAAAAATCCCAAATGCTAAAAAGTGCATGCGTGCTCATTGACGTGATCGAGCACTCACCGTGACAGCCGTCGGATCGAACCCTGCACGCACGATCGCGACTCCAGGATATTTTTTTGTTGGGAGGGAACCACTCGTGCGAGTCGTTGGGCATTAAACGTTCAAGAAAAAAAAAAGATCCGACCGCATTACAGCCGGGAGGCCCCACCACTACCCACGTCTCTCGCTGCCCATTACACAGTTTTTGGATGCCAGAGGCACCGCTGAATTCCCCCAATCCAGCGCAGGCCATCTCCACCCAAATCCACCGCAGGTCGTCGCTGCCCAAATCCACCAGGTCCATCACCGCGCCAATTCCAATCCATGGCGGAAATTGAAGGGGCGCGGGCTGCCGGAGTTCGGTGGTGCTCGTGGTGCTGGAGGAGCACGCACGCGGCGAAACTACGAGTTCCGGCAAGCGAGGAGGCTGTTCGCTGGTAAAAATCACGAGGTAAGCGGCGCACTCCCTCCGTGCACTCATGGTTTTTTCCTCCCGCTCCATTTCTGCTTCGCACGAAAGCGACTGACATTGGCTACTGCGGGTATTGGCGGCTTATTGCGGAAGCTCACAGGCCTTGGGTGCTGGCGGCGGTTCTATGACGGAGGCGCGAGATCATGCGATGGAGTGCGCACAGGAGCGTAGTGGGGTGCGCTCTGTCTCCATCTCAAGGGGGCGGGTGAAGGTCGCGCCGACGATGCGTTTCCGGCGAGCGAGGAGGGGACTCGCTGCAGAAATCCCGAGGTACGGAAGTCGCTCCTCCTGCCGTTTTTTGCGTTTTCATTTCCTCTCCGACGAGGTTCCTCTAGCTCGTTGCATCCTGGGTAGGGGGGTCGAGGATTTTTCATGGGCGCCGGGAGGGGGGAGGGGATCATGCGCGTAGAGAGGGGATCCTGGGGGGTCGGAGTTGTTAGATCCGTGGTGTGTAATTTCAGGAGCGAGGGAACGAGTCTCCATGCTAATCAGTGGTTGTGTTAATTTTTTGCCAGATCTGTGAGTTCCTTCGAAATGGATGTGAAGTTGCTTCAAGATTGATATTGAGTTTCCTGCCCCATGTAAACCAGAGAGGAGTTGTGGGGAGGTGGGGGGAGTTTTTTTTATAGGAGTTGCCATGAGATTGAGCAGGAGTTCCTACCCCCTGCTAATTGAGTTGTCAAAACCAGACTTCCTCAGTACGATTTTTTCTGAGTTTTTTTTTGTGTGGACAGTTGCCAAAAGTTAGCATACGAGTTGCCTGGACCATGCTAATTGAGTTGCCGAAACTAGATTTCCTCAGTATGATTTGTTTGAGGTTTTTTTTGGTGTGGACAGTTGCCATAAGTTAGCATACGAGTTGCCTGGCCCAAGCGAAGCAGGACGACATTCGAGGGGGCAGTGCTGGCTATGCACCCTGATCACCTAGCGGAGAGGATCTAGAGCCAGGAAAGTGTTGTCGCCAACGGTCGAGGAATTGGGCCGAAAATCGTTGGCAAGTATCTCGAAATCGACCCACTAAGCATGTGTTTTTACCCAAATCTATGATTCTATGCGATAGAGGTAGGGATAGGGAGGTTGAAGAGGGGTGTGGGGGGTCTTACGTTTTTTGGGCGAATCGATGATTTTTGAATGCGGGGGTGATTTGTGGCGTGGGGGTGCGGTGGCTAGAATCGTCGACAATTTGAGCAGAAAGTGTCCAAAACTTGCCCAACGCATGACGATTAGTTGCTAGAGATACTGACGCGAGTTGCCCAAAGATCCTCTTCCCAGAGTATTGGGTTTATTTCGCCCAAAACTTGCCCAAACCATACTAGTTAGTTGCTAGAGAGGCTGGCTTGAGTTGCCTAGAGATACATTTTAGAGGCAAATTGATTTATAATTGGAACCAGTTACTATTTACAATAGGATATGTTGTCTACATATAAACATTACTTGACAAAATCACCAAAATTTCATAGATTTTTTCCCACCAATTTGATGCACTGAAATAGCTTTTCATTTTGGTCCACCAAACAAGCAAACCATTTTGGTTGTAACATAATCAACACCGATTAATTGTCTGGTACAAGACCCGTCTACGTTGTCACATTCAGCAACTCCTTGCTCCTCGGCTTCCACCCCATCGCCTCTAGTCTAGATGTCACGATCAAAGGCAAAGTTGCCTAAATAAAAATCTTTCGCTAAAAAACCCACTAGTTGTCGTCGGGACAAAAAGACTATATGGTTTAGGGGGGGGGGGGGGGCAAACTTCACACTAGTTTTGTTGTCTAGGGGGATAGAAGCAAAGTTATCTAAATGGAAACCATTAGTTGTCTGCGACAAGTTGTAAGTTGCTGGGGGATTGGCAACTTCACACCATTTTTGTTGTTTGGGGGAAGAGGCGAATCTGCCTTGGTGTGGCAACTTTACGAAACTTTGAAAGCAACTATCTTGCTGAGCGAGGCAACTTTAATGGTACACATAAGCAAGTTCATTACATAGTGTGTGCTAATGAATTTGTCTAACTTTGTCTACAATAGTACAAAGTACCTAGTGTCGATCCTTAGTAGTCTACCATTGTGATTTTTAGTCACCTATTTTATTACCGATAAGTTGTTTGACATTGCTAACTAGTTGCCTACCAATGACGCTTAGTTGTGTGCCATCACTAATTAGTTGCCTACCATACTATGAAACTTGCCCAACATTGTTTCTAAGTTTTGTCTACCTCTAAAGCTAAGTTTCTTATAGTACTAGAAAGTACTTCTAGGCAAGTTAGGATAATGTTATGATACTTGCTAGTCATGTTAGGCAACTTTAGAGATGATATTATGCAACTTGAGAAACGACGTTAGGCAACTTGGCAGTCATGGTCTCCAACTTTTAGAGGGAAGCATAGGTGATATTAGGCGATAGAAAAGTTGCCCCATATAGCGCTAAAGTTGATTCTTCTAGTTGTGGCAGCCAATTTAGAAGTACTTTGGGGGTAGATATGTAATCGTGATAGGCAATCTACTTCTAAGTTTCTTCATGTAGCATCAAAGTTGCCTCATATAGCACCTGAGTTGCTTCCTATAGAACCGGTAGCCAACTTAGAAGAAATGGGATAAATATGTAATCGTGATAGGCAATCTACTGCAAAGTTGCTTTCTATAGCACCGAAGTTGCCCCATATGGCTGCAAAGTTGCTTGAAAAAAAAGTTCATCGAAACATAACCATTTGAGACCTTGTTTTGAAGATATTGCTACGAGAAACCTAATGGTGAAAACGAAAATTAATTTCGATGCTCGGTTTAAAAGTTGCAGCTTTTTGAATTTGTTTTGGCATGAAATTAAATGCACGTGACGCATTTCTAACTTTTGCCACATGCTATTGCAGGGAGTTACAGCAGATGGAACCACATGTGGGGCAGTAGAACCCGGATGGAACCACGGGTGGAACGCACGGGGCGTGATCGCGGCTATCACTTTCCACTTTTGCATGGGTGACCAAAACTTTCCTAATAGGGCAGGTTGCTAGGAATCCCTACGGAGCACTCGGTTGCCAGCTAGACGCGTCCTATAAAAATAGGGTTTGTCTAGGTCTCAGTCGACTGAGACTTAACCAAGTCTAAGTCAAGTGATATAGTATGTAAGGAGAAAAAAGAAAAAGGTGAAAAGAAAATTTTAGTACGAATCTCCATGCAAGATCAAAGGAATATAGCATCGACTGAGACATAACGAAGTCTTAGTCGACAGAGACTTAGCAAAACTGATAAAAATAATAAGAAGGAAAAACGGTTCGCCTTCGCACTTACGCGACTACGCGACTCTTATTATCCCGGCTTATTAGCTCACTCTTCTTCTTTCTCTGCTTTCTCAAACGTCCGGCACGCAAAGCCCGTATTTTTATCATGACCAAACAGCTAACACGTAGCTTCGCCGCTGTCTGAACCCACGCGCCAGCCGTCCACGTGCACTCGTCTCTGAGACTCTGACCAACATGCATGCTCGCGCGCCGTCCGTCGATTCCCAGCCGCGCCCACAAGCCCTTCATATTTCTTGCGGCAAAGTCCGAATTTTGAACATGCCCGTCTGCGCTCCCTTAGGCTCCAATTTCGGCACACAAGTTAATGGAGCCACGGGGGCTTGACTTGACGACCAATGAACAGAGGGGAGGAGCACGTCCGGTCTTCCGCGCACCCAACAAATCCTCCGCCCTTGCCGGCCCCATCAACATCTCCTCCTCCGAATCCGCTCATCGCCGCCGCCAAAACCACGTCTGCCACCAACTTAGACCGCCCTCGATTCAACGACAAGCACCAGACGATTCCCATTTTGACCCGACCCGACCCGAGAAGGAGAAGCCCCGAGCACACAAGCGCTCCATCCTCCTCCCGCTTTCTTCCCCGATCCCGGCAAAGTCCGTCCGTTTGTTTTCAAGAAGATGCAGACGCCTTCTTCCATTAACGGGGATCGCAGTCGCCGGGGACACTCTCCCAGCCCACAAATTAAGTGCTGGCCGGCCAAGCCAGGCTGTTCAAACCAAAACAAATGCTCTCTTTCTTTGTTTTGACCAACGTACCTATATAATATACTACGTGCACACAGGGGAGGAGCTCGTACATCTGTCCGCTGTCGACTTCCCAGCCTAGCACCGTCCAGATGTATCTCCAATTCCATTCACCCATACCCTCCCTACACCGACCCTTCCCCTCCCCGTTCTCCAATCTTCACCGCGCTGGTCCGTCCGTATCCACATTATATTGTTGTTGGTGCTCGTCGTCGTCCATTGGGCTCGCCACCCGAGAAGAGAGCTTCCTCCCCTCCCTAAGCACCTTCATGTGCTCTCGAGTGCTTGCAATGAACTCGCCGAGTTGCTCGGCGAATTTGCACTCGGCATCCTCGTCGAGTTTCCCAGCCAGAATCCGGCAACATCTCCCTCTGAACCCACGCGCCGTCCGTCCACGTGCACCGAGTCTTCCTCTCCGATAGGCATGCATGCAAGCCCGCGGGATAGCCGGCCGTCCGTCGAGCACCAGCCGCGCCGACAAGCTAAGCTAGCCCTCCATATTTCTTCCTCTTTCTTCACCGATTCCGGCAAAGTCGGAAGTTTCAACATCCATGGCAGCCTCCATCGCTTCTTCTTCTTATTCTTCTTCTTCTTCTTCTTCGTTCCTCCCCGATGCCGGCAAAGTCCGTGTTTTGAACATGTCGTGGGATGTGCTACCATGGCCAAGCCATCTTGATATGGTCGGCCGCAATCAACGGAGTGCACGCCACTGCTAACGTGACGTCACACGGTGGGATGTGCTACTCCCACCGTTCCAAAATATAGTTTGCCCTTGGTTTTCGTGCTTCAACTTTGACCATAAATTTAACCAACCAACGAGACCGACTCCGGCGGGAGTAAAAATTATACCGGTGAATTCGTATTCAAAAGAAGTTTTCAATTATATAATTTTTGCTCCTGCCGCAGTCGGTCTCGTTGGTTAAATTTATGGTCAAAGTTGAACTTCGAAAAACGTGGGCGTGCTATATTTTGGAACGGAGGGAGTACATTTTAGCAGGTGGACGTTATTATAGTACTAGGAAATACAACCTATATACCCGTTGATTGGGGCGTCTCCCACTGCTAACGTGACATCACTCATGATCGCAAATGCGCTGCTGCATGCACGCTCCTGCCGCCGTGACGTGACATCACACGCTCGCTGGCTCGCTCACGTCGTTTCGTTTCTTTTTTTTTGGCAATTATAAGGGAATCATCTGTCTCGGTTGCAAACAAATTCTCCGTCGCGAATCAACCTGTGGTTGGATGGTTAGAGGGACAGTGGTATCCCCAACCCTATCAGGGTTCAAGTCCTGGTGCTCGCAGTATTCCTGAATTTATTTCAGGATTTCTGGCGATGCGTTTTCAGTGGGAGGAGACGTTCCTGTCGACGACGAGACGCCTACGGTGACTTTGTAAATCTCAAGATGATATGCCGGCTCAGTCTCTCGAAGGTGATCATAGGGATAGGATGTGCGTGTGTGCGTTCATAGGGTTGATTGTATGCGCGTATGTATGAGCGCTTGCGTTAATAAAAAACAAATCCCCCGTCCATTCCCACTACCTGCTCATTCATCCATCACACAATTCATTGACGGCCATGCATGCACGCAGATGGACGACGACACGATTGATTGATTGGTCGGAGATGACCCGCGGCGCGGTCGTCCCCGTGCCTCGCCTCGAGCACTAGCTCGATCGGTGCCTCCGACCGCCGGCCAGTCAACCGATCGGTCGGCACCGACACCTAGTGCTTCCGCACCGCGGCTCGGTGAGAGGGCAAGGAGGAGCATGCACGTTCCAGTGCTGGGGCTCTGGTTCGGCATCTCCGTGCCTCCCATGGATGCGTCTTCCACCTCCGCTGCACCGGCGTCGTCCATGTTGATCTGGGCGGCGGCTCGGGCAGATTTTTAGCCGTTGGCTGCGTACCAACTTCCGCACCATGGAGCTCTCAACTCTGGGTTGCCAACGGCAAGGAGCTCGCTTTCCAAGAGAATGTACCATTCCTCGATCGTGTACATACGTCATCCCGTCGCTACCTAGCTATATATACACACACACACACACACACACACGCTACCAATGCAAGAAACTGAGCTACCAAGTCGACCGTGTACAACTACATCACACATGCATGGTTCTTTAGTACGTACGTATTTGTTTGTGGAAACAAAACGGCTATGTAAGAACCATAGCGTAAATGGAGAACCATAGCGCTGCTCACAGCCCGCACCCATCCTCCAACTCATCGACGGTGCCCTAGCTTGAGGCGTACTCCAACCGATTGATCCCTCCCTCCTACACATTCCCGGCCACGCGGCTCCTTCACTTCCCAGTGAGTGCCAATAGTTCACGGAGCCAACATCTTTGGTGCGCTTCGATCGTGACTTTGGCACTCAAAATTTCATCCGCGCTTTGCTTGCTTCCATGTCGCCATTGCCGCTCAAATCTCGGCCTGAAAACTTGCCCAAAAATTTGATTTGCGCCTTTCATTCCATGGATGGCGCCTTCTCTGTTCAAAAAGTTTGGGCCGAAATTTTAGGGAAAAAAGAAACCCACCCCATAACTCTCTATCTCTCTCGGCCTGCTCCCCTCCCGTCTCCTTGTCTCCCGATCCTCTCCAGCCGCCGCCATCGCACCCACCGGCGACCTTATCTCCGCCCGCTTCACCGCCCCCACCGCCGACCTCGTCTCCTGCCTCCACCGCCGACCTAGCCGCCATGATCAGCCCTATCCCCTCACCATCTCTCCAAACACTAGGCCCCAGATCGAGCGGCGGCCATGGTCCTCCCAGATCCGCCATGGATGTAGCGGTGCTTCCGGATGCAGGACGCGAACCGCCTCCTCCATGTAGTCCCCCGCACTGATTCTATTCCGGTGACGCGCAGAGGTGGGGAACCGCCTCCTCCTCCACCATGTAACTTAGGGTTCGTTACAAAATCCTCTTCTTTTTCACCACTCTACTGTCACTCGAGTTGGAAGCAGGGAACCTGCAATTCCTCCATGCGTGCTGAATTCGGGTGTTGATGCAGGGACGCGATTGATGCTCTGAGTGGAGGACATCATCCGTCGGCGGACAACATCAAGGGGAATGTGCTCGTGGTCTCCGGTGATGCGTCGTTGCAAAATCCTCTTCTTTTTTCCCCCGATTCATTCGAGTTCCAAGCAGGGAACCTGCCATTCTTCAGTGCTCAACTTGAGCGATTAGCATTGTGCCCATTATATTAGTCTTATGCGTGCAATAGAAATTGCCCTCCTCTGTTTTTCATTCTTCAGACTAGCTATAGCTTCAGTCAGATTAGAAACGATTCAGACTTTCAGTATGCACACATTCAGATTCAGGCTTGGTTACTCACTCAGCCACCTCCAAACGTATTCCTCACCTATATGTGGCTGGCAGCAAGCAGCCTCTTCGGTCAATCTAGTTCGAATTCTTCAGTGCCGAATTCGTATGCTGCTGAGTGTTGAAAAGCATTTGTTGTGTGCGTGCATTAGAAGCAGAATCTTAATCGCCATCCTCTGTTTTTCTTTTTTCAGATTCAGACTAGATGTAGATTCGGTCAGACTATAGATGATCGTCTTGCAGACTTTGAGTATGCATGCACACATTCAGATTATAAACAAACTCTTCATAGCTCATACGGTTCCCCACCAAAAGCCCCATCTTCCGCTCCCTTACTTGCCACTGTTTTTGGTCCAAAAATGCGCGATGTTGTGTCGTCTATTTGTGAGGGTTCTAGCATGCCAACACAGGATGGCGCCAAGATTAATTTTAGTTCAGGTCTTTCTTTTTTGTCCAATGGCTGATTGCCACGTATATCTGTTGGTTTGGGTCCATTCAATTGTTGTTTGTAGAACAAATTCATTTGATTTCATTTGGCTTTCAAGTCAGATTCCACTTGGGGAGGGGATTCAGTGTAGATTCGGTAAGATTTTAGACGGTGGTTGTTCACACATTCTGATTCAGGCTTGGTTACTCAAGCTTCATAGCTCACACAGTCCGAAACAACAAGCCCATCTTCTGCTCCTTCACCCAGCCACCTCCACACGTATTCCTCACCTATGGGAGCAAGCAACAACTTGGTTTCCCATTAATGTAATTAGTAGAACTATTTACTTTACTGTCATAGTCATATTCAGGTCTGACCATCAAAATACTCAATCACATATTTGACTGCATGCTACCGTGTATTTAGTCTTCCTTAAAGATGCTAGGCAATGGAGATTATTATTCTCCAAAGTACAATTAGCAGCTTCAAGTGTCCATTTCCCAGGTTAACTTGACTTATCCTTGCATGGGAAAAGAAATATCGTTCCACCGATGAATAAATAAGTCTGTCTTGGTTTTATTCAGGTCTTGAGAAGAACAGAGAGGCTGCCTGGAAAGTCGCGTAAGCAAAAAAGGTACCTATATATAACCCACTGTCCCATTCTGTTCCGGTGATGCGCAGTTAGAGTTATTACAATATCCTGTTCTTTTTTTACCCGATTCACCTCTGTCACTCGAGTTAGAAGCAATGAACCTGTAATTCTTCAGTGCTTAATTCAAGTGTTTAATTCTTCAGTGCTGAATTAGTACCCCGAGTGGAAATCATCAGTTGTATGTGTGCATTAGAAACAAATACTTAATCACCTTCCTCTGTTTTTTTCAGACTAGCTATAGTCTAGGTCAGATTAGAAACGATGGTGTTAGGCACACAATCCACGAAATGTGTTGCATATTTTATTTCATATATGGTCCTAACTCCTTCGGTCATGGTACCTGAAAGTTGGATGCATTCTCACCTGTGTTGAATTGATATGACCTGTGCGCTAATTTAGTGATTTCGTCGTCTATTGAGAAGCACAAATAGTGTTTATGTGAAGCGTGTAAAAAATTGCTTGCTTTTAATCCTGTTGCATGTTGATATTGTAGCCTGACTTTGGGCTATTTGATTATTGTTGACGCCTTGATGGGGCAAAAGGTACTGGTAGCAAAAAATGGCCATACATGGTTCTGGAACTGACATATATGATAGTACTCCTAGTGATGATTCCATTTCCAGACTAGTAATAGACCTGATCATCCCAGTAGCTAACCAAAGGACCATGGCAGAGGATCTTGAGAACTTTAACTAGTAATAGACCCAACAAATTCTCTTTTTTTTCTCAGATAATACTTTGTAATATTGTCTTGATTGTGTAGAACTTGGAATAAAAGCCCTCTGGTGCATGGTCTGTACGCAAATTGGTTTTTTGAAAATTGAAAACTAGCAGGCTAAGATATCTAGTACTCCCTCTGTTCCAAAATAACTGTCGTGGTTCGGTATAGTTACTTGCATTGCCTGTAAATACTGGAATTGTGGATATCTCTTACGATTGCGAAGTTCTGTTCTTTTTTTCCTGATTCACCATTGTCACGCGAGTTCGAAGTAGGGATTCTTCAGTGCTGAATTGAGTGTTTAATTCTTCAGTGCTGAATTAGTACTTTAAGTGGAAAACCACAAGTTGTATGTGTGCATTAGAAACAGAAACTTAATGGCCCTCCTATGTTTTTTTAGACTAGCTATAGTTCCGGTCAGATTAGAAACGATGGTCTTGCAGGCTTGGTTACTCACTCTTCATGGTTCATACGGTTCCAAACCAAAGGCCTCATCTTCTGCACCCTCACTCAGCCACCTTCACACCTTGGAGCAACTAGCAACATGGTTTCTTTAGTGCAGTTGCTAATAATATTTACTTTAATGTCATAGTGATTGACGGTTCAGATTCAGGCCTAACCATCAAATACCCGATCACATATTTTACTGTATGCTACTGTGTATTTAGTACCTCGAGTGGAAAGCCATTAGTTTCTTGCATGCGTTAGAAACAGAAACTTAATCACCCGCCTCTGTTTTTCCTTTTTCAGACTAGCTGTAGATTCAGGCTTGGTTACTTCATATATCACACCATCAGAAACCACATTCAGATTATAAACGTTGGTCTTGCAGACTTTGAGTAAGCACACATTCAGATTATAAACTCACTCTTCCTAGCTCACACGGTCCAAAACCACAAGCCCATCTTCTGTTCCTTCACTCATCCACCTCCACATGTAATCCTCACCTAAGGCAACAAGCATCAAATTGGTTTCTTTAGTATAATTACTAGCATTGTTTACTTCACTGGCATAGTCAGATTAAGGCCTGACCATCAAATATTTAACTGCATGCTACGGTGTATTTAGTCTTTCTTAAAGTACAGTTTGCTCCACATGGACATTTCCTAGGTTAACTCGGCTTATTCTTGCATGGTAAAAGGAATATTATTCCACCTATGAATAAATAAATCCTTGTTGGTTTTATTCATGTGTTGGTAAGAACCGAGAGGCTGCCCTGAAAAGTGGCATAAGAAAAAAAAGGTACATATATAGAAAACCCATGTCCCATTCTGTTCCGGTGATGCGCCATTAGGGGTCGTTGCAAAGTTCTGTTCTTTTTTTTCCCGATTCACAACTGTCACTCGAGTTCGAAGCAGGGATCCTGCGATTCTTCAGTGCTGAATTCAAGCGTTTAATTCTTCAGTGCTGAATTAGTACCCCGAGTGGAAAACCATCAGTTGTATGTGTGCATTAGAAACGTTAATTTAATCGCCCTTCTACCTTTTTTAGACTAGCTACTGTTTAAGTCAGATTAGAAATGATGGTCTTGCAGGCTTGGTTACTCACTCTTCATGGCTCATACGGTCCCAAACCAAAGGCCCTATCTTCTGCACCCTCACTTAGCCACCTCAGCACGTATTCCTCACCTATGGCAGCAAGCAGAAACATGGTTTCTTTTAGTGTAATTGCTAGTACTATTTACTTTACTGGCATAGTGATTGACGGTTCAGATTTAGGCCTGACCATCAAATACTCATATTTAGCTGCGTGCTACTCTACGCATAGTCTTTCTAAAATATGCTAGGCAGTGGAGATTATCACTCCAACTACAGTCAATAGCTCCAATTATCCATTTCTTTCCTAGATTAACTTGATTTATTCTTGCACGGCAAAAATATTATCATTTCCACCTATATAAATAAATAGTTAGTGTTGGCTTTATTCAGGTCTTGAGAAGAACGGAGAGGCTGCCTGGAAGAGTTGACTAAGAAAAAAAAAGGTACCTATAAATATTCTGGTTATTTTAGATTGAACATGACCATGACATGATTCTCATCGCTGACTGATCCCATTATTATTTTCTCTCACCATAGTGTTACGTCCAGCAGCTATATTCGAGCAGGGTATAGCTGGCCCAGCTAGAGCAAGAGCTTCAACGTGCCAGGCAGCAGGTACATACATAGATAACACAACCTGATCAATCAATAAGCGTTGCATTTACTAACCGACTCCATTGCTGGCGATGATACAGAATAAGGTGTATACGGAATCGAGTGAGCATGCGTGACGACTTGGCTCATCTCCGGTGCATGGGACTGGTGCCTATGGATCGAGTACATCAACTGGGTGGACGACAAAACCACAACTGGGTACTGAATTTCTTAGCCTTATTTAACCATTGATGTTGTTTTCTCCTTGAGTATGCATCTGATACAGTCAAGATCAAGGTCAACCCTACTTGTTGGTTGTTGTACTTGTGGGCTATGATCAACGATAAGTAATGTTCGTGTGGAGTTACCATCTTGTGGGCTCATTCTCACCTATATATAGCAGCAAGCAGCAATTTCATTTCTTTTGGTGTAATTAGTAGCACTACTTACTTACTGGCATAGTCATATTCAGGCCTGACCGTCAAAAACTCCATCACATACTTAGCTGCATGCTACTGTGTATTTATATTATAGTCCTTAAAGATGCTAGGCAATGGAGATTATCATTCTTTTTTCCAGATTCACCACTTTGACTCGAGTTCAAATTCTTCAGGTCTGAATTAGTACGCCGAGTGTAGAATTCTTCCATGCTAAACCAGTACCCTGAGTGGAAAACTATTAGTTGTACTCTGTTTTTCTTTTTTTCAGACTAGCTCTACATTCTACAGATTTTTCGTGTACAGGCATTCAGATTCATCCTTGGTTACTCACTTGTCATAGCTCATAAGGTCCCAAACCAAAAGCTCATCTTCTGCTCCCTTATTTGCCTTTGTTTTTGGTCCAAAAAGGAGTTATGTTGTGTCGTCTGTTTGTGAGGGTTCTAGCATGCATGCATGACTGCGCCAAGATTAATTTCTTTGCACTGGACCCATACTTTTTATACTGAGTTATGATTTAAGCTTAATTTGTTGCCCCAATTTCGGTGATAAACTATTCCTGCCAACTACTATATAACCTACAAAAAGCAACCCAAACATGGGTTACAATGGGAAGTGTCTAACCACCAGACATTTGTTTTTCATTTCGGTTCAGGTCTAATTTTTTTGTCCAATGGCTGATTGCCATGTACATCTGTTCGTTTGGGTCCATTCAACTGTTCTTTGTAAAAAAAAATCATCTGATTTCATCTGGCTTTCAAGTCAGATTCCACTTCGTGAGTGGATTTAGTGTAGATTCGATCAGTTTTTAGATGATGGTGTTGCAGACTTTGAGTGTACAGAGATTCAGATTAAGGCTTAGTTACTCACTCTTCATAGCTCACACAGTCCGAAACCACAAGCCCATCTTCTGCTCCTTCACCCAGCCACCTCCACACGTATTCCGCACCTATGGCAGCAAGAAACAACTTGGTTTCTTTTAATGTAATTGCTAGAACTATTTACTTTACTGGCATAGTCATATTCAGGTCTGACCATCAAATACTTAATCACATATTTGACTGCATGCTACTGTGTATTTAGTCTAACTTGAAGATGCTACGCAATGGAGATTATCATACTCCAAAGTACAATTGGGAGCTCCAAGCGTCCGTTTCTATGTCCCAGGTTAACTTGACATATTCTTGCATGAGAAAAGAAATATCTTTCCACCTATGAATAAATAAGTCAGTCTTGGTTTTATTCAGGTCTTGCGAAGAATAGAGAGGCTGCCCGGAAAAGCCGTGTAAGGAAAAAAAGGGTACCTATCTATAACCCACTGTCCCATTCTGTTCCGGTGATGCGCCACTAGGGATCGTTGCAAAGTTCTTATTCTTTTTTTGTCCGATTCACCGCTGTCACTTGAGTTCGAAGCGTGAACCTGCAATTCTTCAGTGCTTAATTCAAGTGTTTAATTCTTCAGTGCTGAATTAGTACCCCGAGTGGAAAATCATCAGTTGTATGTGTGCGTTAGAAATAGAAACTTAATCTCCTACCTTTTTTTTTCAGACTAGCTATAGGTGCCAGTCAGATTAGAAATGATGGTGTTAGATATCACAATCCATAAAATGTGTTACATGTTTTATTTCATGTATGGTTCTAACTCCTTCGTTCATGGTATTTGAAAGTTGGATGCATTCTCACATGTGTTGAATTCATATGACCGGTGCACTAATTTAGTGAGTTCGTCGTCTATTGAGAAGCACAAATAGTGTTTATGTGAAGCAAGAAAAAAATTGCTTACTTTTAATCCTGTTGTATGTTGATATTGTATCCTGAGTTTGGGCTATTTTATTATAGTTGACACCTTGATGGAACTGACATCCTTGGGCAAAAGGTACTGGTAGCAAAATATGGCCAGACATGGTTCTGGAACTGTCATATATGATAGTACTGCCTAGTGGTGATTCCAGTTCCAGACTAGCAATAGGCTGATAATCCGAGAATTTTTACTAAGTCAGGATCCAGCCGTTCTCACTAAGAAATGAGTACACCCAACAAGTTCTCTTTTTTTTTCTGAGATAATACTTTGTAATATTGTCTTGCTTATGTGGAAGTTGGAATAAAAGCCCTCTGGTGCATGATGTATAAGCAAATTGTTTTCTTGAAAATTGAAAATTGGCAGGCTAAGATATCTAGCTCTCCATCCATTGCAAAATAACTGTCGTGGTTTTCTATACTTACATGCATTGCCTGTAAATGCTGGAATTATGAATATATGTTACAATTGCAAAGTTCTGTTTTTGTTCCCTGATTCACCACGGTTACTCGAGTTCGAAGCAGGGAACCTGCGATTCTTCAGTGTTGAATTCAAGTGTTTAATCCTTCAGTGGTGAATTAGTACCCTGAGGGGAAATCCATCAGTTGTATGTGTGCATTATAAACAGAAACTTAATCTCCCTCTATTTTTTATCAGACTAGCTATAGTTCAAGTCAGATTAGAAATGATGGTCTTGCAGGCTTGCTTACTCACTCTTCATGGCTCATATGGTCCCTAACCAAAGTCCCCATCTTCTCAACCCTCACTCAGCCACCTCCACACGTATTCCTCATCTATGGCAGCACGCAGCAACTTGGTTTCTTTTACTGTAATTACTATTACTATTTACTTTACTGGCATAGTGATTGATCGTTCAGATTAAGGCCTCACTGTCAAAGACTCTATCACATACTCCCTCCGTTCCATAATGTAAGATGTTTTTTGACACTACACTAGTGCCAAAAAATGTCTTACATTATGGGACAGAGGGAGTATTTAACTACATTCTACTTTATATTTAGTCTTTCTTAAATATGCTAGGTAATGGATATTATCATTCTCGAAAGAACAATAAGCTCCAACTGTCCATTGCCTAGGTTAACTTAATTTACTCTTGCATGGGGAAAGGAGTATCGTTCCACCTATGAATAAATAAATAAATCCGTGTCTGTTTTATTTAGGTCTTGAGAAGAACGGAGATGCTGCCCGGAAAAGCCGCCTAATAAAAAAAAGGGTACCTATAAGCATTCTAGTTATCATTGCCATGCTAGATTGAACATGACCATGGTATGATTCACATCGCTGACTAATCCCATTGTTTTGTTCTTTCACTACAGCCTTACATCCAGAAGCTAGATTCAATCCGGATAAAGCTGGGCCAGCTAGAGCAAGAGCTTCAACGTCCTAGGCAGCCCGTACATACAGAAATAACACAACCTGGTTGATCAATAAGCGTTGCACTTAATGACCGTCCACTGCCAGGGATGAACACAACAAGGCGCATACGAGTATCCGGGGAGCCTGCATGTTGACTTGGCTCATCTCCGGTTCACTGGACCAGTGCTGATGGATCGAATACATCAACTGGGCGGACGAGAAGACCACATCTGGGTACTGCTGATGGATCGAATACATCAACTGGGCGGACGAGAAGACCACAACTGGGTACTGAATTTCTCACCCTTATTTATCCATGATGTTGTTTTCTCCTTGAGTATGCATCTGATGTAGTCAAGATCAAGCTCAATCCTACTTAGATGTTGTATTTGTGGCCTATGATCATTGATAAGTAAGGTTACTGTGGAGTTACCATCGTACTAGCTGGGAAAAACACCATACTAGAGCCTGCAAATAAATGGCCTCCGAATCTTCTAGTTCTTGCTGTATTGAAACAGGGACATGATTTTTCTCTTTCCCGACCAGCTGTAGTTTCAGTCAGATTAGTAACGATTGTCTTGAAGACTTTGAGTGTGCAGACATTTAGATTCAGGCTTAGTTACTCACTCTTCATAGCTCACACGCTCTGAAACCACAAGCCCATCTTCTGCTCCTTCACCCAGCCACCTCCACACGTATTCCTCGCCTATAGCAGCACGCAGCAACATAGTTTCTTTTAGTGATTGACGGTTCAGATTCAGGCCTGACTATCAAATACTCGATCACATATTTTAGTGCATGCTACTGTACGTAGTCTTTCTTAAATATGCTAGGGAATGGAGATTATCACTCCAAAGTACAATTAGCAGCTCCAAGTATCCATTTATTTCCTAGGTTAACTTGATATATTCTTGCATGGAAAAAATTATCGTTCCATCTATATATGAATTAGTGAGTGTTGGTTTTTATTCAGGTCTTGAGAAGAACGGAGAGCGGATATCTTGGCACTGAACATCTAAATGCTAGTTTGATTGTTTTCTGGTTCTATGAAATGTTAGCCCACATGCTGATAATAATGGGAAGGCACAATCCCATCTCGGTACAGAATTGACTGATAATAATGTCGCTTTGTTAGTTTGGTTCGTGATATTGACAATTTACTTAGTATACCACTCCAGTATTAATTTATTTAGTCTTTGTAGCTATCTTAGTTTGCTGCATGATCATGATAATCGATCATCCCAGTTATTTTGCTCTTGTGCATGTAACTGTTGATACATATACTGCTCTCTACGAATTCTACATTACTGGAAGTCCAAACATCTAATTCTAAATTTACAATAACCATGTCAGGATCCATTTTAATATAATTCCCTTGGCTTTGGCGCCGAAGTCCAAACATCATAAAAGTAAATTCTGTTTCAAAAAAAATAAAAGTAAATTCAGATTATACTTCTAAATGTAGACTGTTTTGAGGTTCTATGAAATGTTAGCCCGCATGCTGATAATAATGGGAAGGTACAATCCCATCCAGGAACATAATTAACTTATAATAATGTCGCTTTCTTAGCTTGCTGCATGATAATGAGAATTTACTTAGTATAGCACTCTAGTTACAGATTACTTTATTTAGTCCTCTGTAGGTGTCTTGGTCTGCAGCATGATCATGATAATCCATCATCCCAGTTATTTTGCTATTGTACATGTAGCTGCTAATACATCAACTGCTCAAAAACATTTGTTTTTATAATTTGGTATTGGGACTGATACCAACTAGCATGCATGTGTGCTTACACAGTTGTTCTGGTGAGTCCCAGGTCTCCTCCCTCTTGGTGCCCCTTAGATGGTATGGCCATCTAGTCGAGGCATATTATTGTGCTGGCCATCAAGCCAATGATTTAGGGTTGATTCTGTGGCCATACTATTCCGTGGTGGTCTTCAGGCCACCACCAGTCTCTTGATTGTGGTCATCTTTCTTGTTGATGAAATATCACAACATTTGTGCTTGCAAGATTATCTGTTTACTATCCGGTGTCTGTGTCGTAGTTTTCCATGTGATAGCAATTTGTAAGCTGTGCATATTTCTGCCCGTGAACAGTGGATATCTTGGCACTCAACATCTAGATGCTACTTTTATCATACTTCTAGATGCAGACAGTTTTGAGGTTCTATGAAATGTTAGCCCGCATGCTGATAATAATGGGAAGGTACAATCCCATTTGGAAACGGAATTAACTTGAAAATTTACTTAGTACAGCCTCCACTTTATTTTAGTCTTCTGTAATTGTCTGAGTTTCCTGCATGATCATGATAATTGATCATCCCAGTTATTTTGCTATTGTAACTGTAGCTGTTGATACATGTACTGCTCAAAAACTTCTGTTTTTTGTAATGTTACATCTTCACAACAGTAGGTTTTTCTCAAGATCCGGTTGAGCATAACGTTATTACCTTATAGAGTGTAGACGAGCTAAGAATATTCACAAAATATGTAACTACTGGTCCTTGGCTGTCCTACAGTACATTTGCTTGGATTTAGACATTTGTATTATAGTTCAATGTCTGTTCTTGCAAATTTCTGAAGATGCCCACATAATTGCCTTGCTGCAACAAGTGGTCCTCTATAATGTCCTATTCATAATTAATATTGCTTTGGCACGACTGATTTTGTACTTTACAGGTTTCTTCCTTTTGATACCCTTACCTTTCCCATTAATAAATCTTGTTCTCTCTGCACATAGGGGCCTGACTTGATGGTCAGGACGGTCTATGCCGGATATATCTTCCTGAGGGCATTCCGGGTGATTGTCATTGGGAAGTCAGGTGGTTTCTCTTGTATTTCCAGTATCTGTATTGGGTTGCTTCCCAATGCTATGTTGTTTTGGAGTTGTGGATCAGCTCCGATGAGTGTTTATTTTCCCGCTGGCTCTTAGCTCCCGTTTAACCTTGTCCTCCTGCCCCTAAATCTAGAATCTTATCCTCCTTTTCCATGCAGTTTCTAGCACTATAGTGACAAGAACAGGTCCAAGATGCTTAGTCTTGATATCTTTTTTGGGTTCCTTGCATTTGTAAACCGGGGTTCATTTCAGTGCTTAGTATAGTGATTCGTATGTCTGAAGGATGTTAAAGCTGAGGGAGTAATTAGCGTCGCCATTTAGTGGATTTAGCCCTCGAGTATTGATTTATCTATGTTCTTTATCTACAAGGGTTCTTGTAGCTGCGCAAGTTCATAACTTGTCAATTGGCATCTAGCAGCCCCATGGGGATGCCAGCGAGTTCACGGCGGCGCAATTGCATCTCCTTCAACTATGGTTTAGGTAACCGCTTGATGTCTTACCTATTCTACCACATGCTCTGTGGTGTATGGCCATTGTGCCGAGGCTGGGTACTTGATTATGGCTTGTGCGATGTAATCACAGTAATGAATGCATCAGCAATAATGATTCTTCTCCGCTAATTGCAATCTACTTGGGATTGTCATGTTCATGTTACTGTATTGTTATTTACTCTTGCCTGTTTCATCCTAGGATTGTGTTGAGAGTTAAACCTGTTTCTACTGTCAAACTTGATTAATCGAGGGGTTATTGGTGGTTAACTGAAATGTTTGAACTAAACCTTTGATTATTGTGTGAATGAACTCTATTATGCGCTATTACTTGAGAGCATCCATCAAAAGCTTATCCTCTAGAATGCTCTCAAGAATTCCAAACCACATCACAACAATCCTGTATAATGCTCTTAAGAAAGTTTACAAACAGAAGTACACCCGGGCCTACAACAGTGTGAATTCTTGATCTATGATGCCTTCTTGTGATTGTTCTATGCTAATCTGTGGTTCCTTCTTGTAATTTTAATCTTGACTACATCAGCAAGACAACTACAATGATTGTTCTCTGCTAATTGAAATTTAACTAGAATTGTAAAGAGTCTGTGCTGTTATTTAGTCCTGCTTGTTTCATCCTAGGATTGTGTTGATAGTTAAACTTGTCCCTGCTGAGAAACTTGAATAATCAACGGGAATTATTGGTGGTAGACTAAGATATTTGAATTATACATTTGATTATTGTGTGAATGATTTCTAATATGCATTATTACTTGAGAACATCCGTCAAAAGCTTATCCTCTATGCTTGGAAGAGTGCCGAACAACATGACACCAATCTTGTAGAATGCTATTAAGAAAATGTACAAACAGAAATACACCAGGGTGATAGTTGCAGGTTAACAGCTACACCCTCCTAGTGTTGAATCCGTTCAAAATCTGTGTCACTGGATTTGGTTATCCTTACTGGTACCTCTACAGATTTTAATGTGATGGCACCTGAGAGGAGCTTTCTGGTTCATGAGTGCCTGGTATGTATGTTTTTTTTACTGTTAAATCACGGCAGCAACGAATATTTTCTCCCATACAGCTTTGGCTAGTCAGTAAATTATTTACATTCCTAGCAAAGTATGCTTTTGTCGATTGCAGGGTTGTTCCTTCTAGATCAGAAGTGTGTAGCTATGGAGTGCTTTTGCTTGAACCGGTGACATGGATGCTTCTTGTCTCTCCGGCATTGGTAAGCCACTCACTCACTCACTCTCTCTCTCTCTCTCTCTCTCTCTCTGTGCCTATCGAGCATGGGTTGAGTGTTGCACATGAAACTATCCATGCAAGTACTTAGAGAGTAAATAGATTGATAACTATAGTCTTGCATTTTTGTAGAAAAAAAACGACGGTCTTTCGCACGCAAATGTTCTCTGTTAGATGGTACATCCAGATGTGTGGGTACTTCATGGGGGCCTGTAAAAGTGTGAGTTTCTTGATCCGTGATGCCTTCTTTTGATTGTCTCCCATACCGCTCTTGCTGATCAGTACATGATTTACATTCCTAGCACTCTACATCCGTAGTGAGGTTGTTCCGTCTAGATCAGAAGTGTGTAGCTATGGAGTGCTTTTGTTTGAACCGGTGAGCGGGAAGAGGCCTACTAATTCGTGCGCACTATGTTAGGCATGCAGATTGTTTGCAACAATCTCCTTGGAAGAAGTTACTTGGACGTCGTTCAGGTTGACCACAATGCTTACAAACATTTTTCTTGTGATGTACTGACATGATGAAGCTTATCTCGGTTAAAATGGATAAAAGAAAATGATGGTTTCCTGCTTTCTTTCTCTCTTCTGCTCTGTGTGCCATCAAGCATGGGTTGAGTTCTGCACATGAAACTGTCCGTGAAATTTTAACACGCACACTGCCAAGCATGCACATTTGTTTATTTTGTTAAAAAATCTAATATCTTTACAATACTTGCTGACCATTGGGTAAATAAATGTCTTGCTGCCCATTAAGTACAATGCTATATTTTTCTAGAAAAAAGGGGTCTCTTCCATGCAAATGTAGTATGTTAGGTGATAAATCTAGATGTATGGATACTTCATTGGGGGTCTATACTAGTGTGAATTATTGATCTGTGATGGCAACATTTCTGCTTCTTGTGATTTCTTGGAATAATTAGCGTCTTTGTTTATTGGATTTAGCCCTCAAGTGCTGATTTTTGATGTTCTTTCTCTACAAGGGTTCTTGTGGTTGCACAAGTGCATGACTTGTCAATTGGAATCTAGCAGCCCCACTGGGATGCCAGCGAGTTCACCGGGGCGCAACTGCATCTCCTTCAACTGTGGTTCAGGTTAGCGCTCGGTCTCCTACCTATTCTACCCCATGTTCTGTGGTGTCTGACCATCGTCTCCAGGCTGGGTACTTGATTATGGTTTGTGTCTTGTAATCGTAGTAATGAATGCATCAGCAACATGTGGTGTCTACCTAGGATTGCCATGTTGTTGTTCTGTTATTTAGTCTTGCTTGTTTCATCCTAGGATTGTGTTGGGAGGGAAAATTGTCTAGTGCCAAACTTAGATAATAGAGGGGAATTATTGGTGAAGGACTGAAAATTTTGAACTAAACTTTCGATTATTGTTTGAATGAATTCTAATATGCATTATTACTTGAGAACATCTGTCAAAAGCTTATCCTCGAGAATGCTCTCAAGAATTCCGAACCAGATCACACCAATCCTGTAGAATGCTCTTAAGAAAATGTAAAAATAGAACTACACCAGGGTGATCGTTAATGGTTAACAGCTGCACCCTCCTAGTGTTAAATCCATTCAAAATTCATGTCACTGGATTTAGTGTTCCTTGGAGGCACCTCTACAGATTTTGATGTGATGGCACTTGAGAGGGGCATTCTAGTCGGCATTGGAGTACAAGTTTCACACAGCACACCGCCAAGCATGTAGTACATTTATTTGAAAATAAAATATAAATCTTTGTAATGCTTGCTGGCCATTGGATAAAGTAATTGATATCCATCAAGTACAGTGTTGCATTTTCCTAGAAAAAATTCGTCTTTTGAATGGAAGAAATGTTCTCTGTTAGATCTATGGGCACTTCATTGGGGCTTATAGCAGTGTGAATTCTTGACCTGTGATGCCAACATTTGTGCTTTCTTGTGTTTACACTATAAGCTACTATTTTGAATCATTGTTCTCTAGAAGAACTATGTTGAGTCATAATTTAGTGATGCCTAACCTGAATGAGGCAGCGCAACACATAGAAATTTGCATAACTCATTGTCGAACCATAATCATAGATCTTAGTACCATTCCTGTGAATTCCGTAGTCTATGATGATAACCAAATCGCAACACCTTGTTGATAACAACCTCCTTTTTGTTATCAGCTTATCCTCAATGGAGTTGAAGACAACCTCAAGTTCTGTTCAAGGACCTCCTTAAGGGAACAAAGGTAAAATCTTGATTTTTATTTCATGAAACTGTTTGCCTGTGAGGTGTGAGCTACAGGAATTTTTAGTACATCCAAAGCCATCATTTTTACCTTTTCCTACATGTGTTTGTCTATAAGTAAAGTTGTCAATTTGCATTGATTACTTGGTTTGGGGCAGCAGGCGCCCTCCATGGACGAGGACGACGTTGGCGGCGGCTAGGATCCCATGGTTGAGCTGTCAGGCTCAACAAGGACAACGTTGATTCTGACCTCGGCGGCGACAACGACGCCCCACACGAGGTCACTCCCTTTTCCGCCCTCCCAACGTTGGAGAGGATCTATGTGATAATGCAAGACTAAGAAGTGAACAAATTAACAATAAAGCTTAATTCTGAACTCTGTAGCTAAGCTGATGTTGTACATGCGTCGCTAGTTCTACCCTTATTAAGAGTAATCGAGTGTGAATCTGATTCACTGTAAAAATTGGTTGCTTTGAAAACATTACTGGTTTAGCTTCTTTCTTTTGCAAAGATTATTATGTAAGTTTGTATTTGTTGTGAGCCTATCTCAAGTGCCATTCATATTGCTTTGTATTCTATATGCATGAATAGATGCATTTCTTTCAGCTTGATAGCATGGTTGTTAAGTTGCCACACGAAGACGCACCTGTTTTTTTGGTCCAGAAAGTTGACTGATTATACCAAGTATTATGTGTTCTTGCAAATTTCTGAAGAAGTCCACATAATGTTCTGTCTTGCTGCCACAAGTTGTCTTGTAAAATGCCCTGTGCAGAATTAATTTTGTTTTGGCAAGATTGATTTTGTCCTTTACAGGTTTCTTCCTTGTTGTACCCTTACTTTCCCATTGATTAATCTAATTCTTCTGCACACAGGGGGCTGACTTGATGAGGACGACCTTTGCCAGAGATATCTTCCGGAGCGCATTCCGGTCGATGGTCAATGGGAAGTCGGGTGTTTTCCCTTCCATTTCCAGCATCTGTACTGGGTTATTGCTGAATTCTATGTTGTTCTGGTGTTGTGTATCACCTCCAGTGAGTGTTTTTTTGCTCTGTGGCTCTTTGTTCTCAAGTGCTTAACAATGTGTTGGATGCTGAACTTGTATGAACTAATCCATCTTAGTTCAAGTAGTTAGAGCTTGTTAGGCCTTGTACAATGCAAAGGCGCTTAAGGCAGATGCTTAGAAAAATAAACCAGCATTTCTTTAAATACCGGTGCTTATTGGTAGATGGTAGACGCTTAATTAGGCGCCTCTCGAGTAGATATAGGCATTGCTGCTTCAGAAAAGCCCGTGTTATTTTTCTAAGCACCTCCCTAAGCACCTAGCATTGTACAAGGCCTTACGAGCTCCAGAACTGCCTCCCAGCATCACTACATCGCCGCTCAAGGAGGTCACTCGTTACCCCCTTAACCTTCTCTTCCTGCCACCAATTCTACAATCTTAGCCTCCTTTTCCATGCAATTTCTAGCACTATAGTGACAATAACAAATTCAAGATGCTTAGTCTTGATCTCTTTTTTGGTTTCCTTATATTGATAATCCGGGGTTCATTTCGGTGCTTAGTAGAATGCTTTGTATGGCTGAAGGATGTTTAAGCCAGGGGAGTATAGCCCTATTTTATTACTGTATGAAATATAGATTGTCAACCGCTGCAAAACTAGTAGATGTCAGGAACCCTATGTTCCAATCATCTATGTTTTCTAGCTGCATGCCTCATAATGCCGAGGTCAAAACTGTACATGGTTTGCATCTTGAATCGTTATCTACAAATTTGTTGTAACACGTTGCATCTTCTGCATCGTGCAACAGCAGCAGCATCAACACAAGCACCTGGTGGTCGATGGCACCCAAGATGAAACACCCGGTTGTGCACGGTGGGCGGCAGGGATGCTTTGTGGGCTCGTCTTCATTTTTTCCGTGGATCAATGGCGCAGGCTAAAGAGCCGTCAATCATCAGTTCTATAAACAGGCAAGAAGGTAGTCCCTTTCTTCCAAATCCGTTGTTTTTACCTTAGGCTACATGTGTTTGTTTATAAGCAAAGTAGTCAATTTGCACTCATTACTTAATTTGGGGCAGAATGCATCCTCCATGGACGAGGAAGACGTTGGCGACGGACAAGACCCCACGGTTGAGCTGTCAAGCTTAACAAGGACATCGTTGTTTTGACCTCGACCTCGACGGCGACAACGACGCCCCGCACAAGGTCGCTCCCTGCTCTGCCCTCCCACCCAAGAAGCTCTTGGTTTTTTCACAAGTTATTGCCACTCTGCTCTAGCATAGATTGTAGACACTAGCATTGTGCTACTGTTCACGATGAACTAGTTGCTACCTACCCCCTCCGTCCACGAATAAGTGTACATCTAGCATCTTGGGCCTTGTATTTGTAGTCGAGCTAGCTCACTGTTATTAATTTAAAATTACTAGTGTGTAGAGATTTTTTGGTCATAATCTGGGATTTGCCATACAGAGGAATTGCTCTGTTTATTTTGACATGATTGTTTGGTGATGTATAGGACAGTTCTGTACCAGTGCTTTAATATCAGATCATTATTTTTCCTTTGGGTGTTTTTTTTCCGGTATCATGCTGGACTACAACTGGAAGCAGAAAATGTGGCATCTTCAAATGGTGAAAGGTTGTTACCTGGCCTTAGATGGATAGGTTATTATTACGTTACAACCCAGGATTGTGCTCGTTTCTTCTATAGATAAGACGACTCACTGCGATGGACTCACTACCATGGATAAGTAATTTATCACTCCTCACTGCCATGGATAAATAATTCATCACACCTCACTATGTACAGAAATTGTAAACAATATGCCATGTTAGATGGATTTCTTACTATTGCTTGCTCCAAAGCTAGATTCCTCTCTTTGAACTATGGTTCTTATACATTCTATGTTATAATGCAGGTCTGTTATGAGCAGCACAAGAATGCTTTTGAGCTTAGGCACATGAATCAATTGCCAAAGAATCTGGTCGTCTGGTGAGGGAGTTGTGCTGGGAGGAGAAGTTGGAGGTGTGACACGACCGAGTTGAAGACCACCAGCACCAGAGCAGTGCACCGGCGGCGGATAAACAGATGCCTCTCCAACGGGACCAATGCGGCGGGGTGGGGATTCAAGAGCTGTGCTGCTCTTCTAGTTGAATGTCTGGTTTTATTGTTATCGTTGTTCGTGTAGCTAGCTAGGATAAACATGATCTCACTAGTAGAAAAAGGCCCATTTGTCCCGGTTCATAAGGCCCATTTGTTCCGGTTCTCGAACCGGGACTAAAGGGTCAGGACTAAAGCCCAGTACCTTTAGTCCCGGTTCGCCTACGAACCAGGACAGATAGGGCTCCACGTGGCCGCTGCGGCGAGCCCAGGCAAGAGGGCCTTTAGTCCCGGTTGGTAACACCAACCGGGACCAAAGAGCATCCACGCTTCAGCAGCTCAGGAGCTGGGGTTTTTGTTTTTTGTTTTTTGAAAGGGGGGGGGGGGTTTAGGGGTTTTGTAGAGTTAATTTAGGGGTTTCATATATTGTGTTAGCTAGCTAATAGAGAGAAGTGTCCTCTCTTATCTCCGTGCTTGGTCGACGCTACGTACTATACGTATAGAGAGGACTCGACACGCTAGCTAGTAAGCAAATGAAGGAAACCATTAAGTACACAAGATCGTCATGAACATATACAGAGAGAAGTGATCGACCTCCTCCTTCTCCGAGAGATTGGTCAAACAACAAGTTTTCGTATATCTATCCGATGCTACTAGCTACATATATACAATATAAGATCTCTTACAATCCCTAACATCTGATGTCAAGTTTCACATGGTATTCTCCGGCTGGATTGATGACGTGGTCAAGAAAGAATCCCGCCAATTCCTCTTGAATTGCTTTTATGCGATCTTGTGGTAGGAGTTCATCCCGCAGCTGCCAAATCTAATTTGAAGAAGGGGGTCAATACATATATATGAATGAAACTCAACACAAATGATGGTAATAAAATAAAATTGTGAATATTATTGCTTACGCACTTCATATTGTTTTTCAGAGTAGCCCCGCTTAGAGGTCGTCGCGTTGTAGATGTACTCGCAAATGTAGTATCCACAAAAATTATTCCCGCCTTCCTGCCACAACCACTTTACGAGAAATAGAGGTCAATCAAACTGATAATCAAGCATTATAAATGGTATTGATGGAACCAGCTAGAATCAATGGGAGATGCGCGGAACTAGCTAGTAGTACTTACTTTCGGGTGTGTAAATCGCAGCTCCCCCGGCAGTCCCGGAGCTTCTGCGGTGAACACTTTCCAAACCCTGCGAGACAAAGAAAATAATTACTTGATATCAGGAAATGAACAAAGTTGCCGATATGGTGCGATAATGATCGATTGAACTTACTTCTGGAGCATTTCAGTCATGGCCGCATACTCCTTGGGATCTTTTTGTCTTGAGTCTAAGACGGTTACTAGTCCCTGCTCAAGCTTAATCTCTAGGAGAATAAAGTGGAAGCTGCGCACGCATGCATAAATCATCAATTACATGACTATATAACCTCGAGTAATACGGGAAACTGAATATGCAGAAGACAGTAACACTCACTTGAAGTTGTAAGGAAAGAGTATTTTTTCTTTGTTTTGATTTTTAAGCAACGATTGTAGCAAGTTGGCCTCGGTTTCTTTCGCATTATATTTAACCGTCCATTCATCTATGAGATTTGTGTTAATGAACCCAATATCATAGATTTGTGCATTTCTGCATTCGACGATCTTCAATCTGCATAATATAGTGAGGATAATTATATATACATGCAATGAAAGAGCTGAGCTATATATAGAGACTTAATTACAGAAGTATAGTACTTACAGACAGTAGCAAGTGATGATTATTTTATCGAGGTCCTTTTGATTGAAAAACTGGAAGAACTCCTCAAATGGAACAGACAACAGATCAATTCCAACGAGGTCGTGCTCCTCTTTAATTCTCAGCGTCAAAATATCCTTCCCAGACTTGCAGGTGTCCATGTACCACTTATGGAATCTTCGCATCATCGTTGTTAGAGGAGGATCACCAGGTCTGACGAGAGGCTTACCGTACTCGTATTTATGTTCGTCCACCTCCATTGTATCAAAATGTGCATCGTCGGGTAGGTAATCACCAGGATTGGTACCGGGCAACATCCCCGGCAGATTTACGACGATATCACTAGACACCTTGAGCGGGGGGCACGATTGGTTTGCCTGTTCACCGAGCTGGGGAATTTTGTTCCCACTTCTTCGTTCTTGTAACCTTTTGTCACTTGAAGTAGTTCCCGACCGGCGCGCTCCTCCCACTGCCTTTTTAAGAGCGCGGACATGGTTGTCATCCGGCGGAAGTGGTGGTGGTCGCTTCAGGTTCTCCAAAGTGCGCTTCAATTTCACCGGATCTATCTTCTCCTCCGGAGGTGGATTTTTCTTTGCAAAAATGTCCTTCACTTCGGCTTGACAGATCTGCGCGTTTTCCTCCTCGGTCATCTCGTATGGTAACTTCTCTAGAGGCTTGAGAGATGGACCGAATATGTATTGCCTCCCGCCTCTGGCTGTACTGCTAGACGTCGGAGCAGCCGGAGCAGCTGCGGCTGTCTTCCTTCGTTGCTTACGAGGCGGAGTGCTACGACGCGCCGGAGCAGCCGGAGCGGCGGCGGCTGTCTTCCTTTGTTGCTGACGAGGCGGAGGAGGAGGCGGGCTGCTCGGACGCGCTGGCGCAGGCGGAGAAGGAGGCGGAGTGCCGCCACGCGCCGGAGCAGCTGGAGAAGGAGGCGGAGTGTTGCCACGCGCCAGAGCAGGCAGAGAAGGAGGCGGAGTGCCCTGATCACTCGCCAGAGGAGGAGGCGGAGGAGGAGGCGGAGTGCCCTGACTCACCGGAGGAGGAGGCGGAGGCGTCTAGTTCGGAAGGTTGATGAGCTCCTTCCGCCATAGACATGGAGTCTTCAGAGCAAGACCCAGCTGAGTCTCCCCTTCACCGGTAGGGTGGTCAAGCTGGAGCTCCTCAAATCCCTCCGTTATTTCATCGACCATCACAACAGCATAGCCTTGTGGAATCGGAAGGCAGTGAAAAGTTGCGCCGGGTTGAGGAGGTGCAACAGAGCCGACAGCCGCCTTGACTTTGAGGTGCTGCCATTGCGTCATAAGGTGGCAATCTTGAGCCTCCGTGATAGCATCCACGGGGTAGCTGGGAGCCGTGAAATCAGGCTGCTGAAGGACCTCGGTGGAAGCCACGCTGCTTCTCCGCTGAGATGGAGGGGTAGCTTCTGGGGTAGCTCCGGCAGGTCGCTGGCTCTGAAGTAGTAGTGCTTGTTCCTCTAGCGCTCGTACCCTTGCAGTCAGCGACTGCAGTTCGGTCTGCTCCACTTTCCTCCTCCTCTCCCGGGTTTTGTAACCGCCTGCGCTGGGAAACCCAACCTTCCACGCAACGGAGCCTGTCGTGCCTCGTGTTCGTCCTGGGTGCTCAGGATTCCCGAGGGCCTGTGTGAGCTCGTCGTTCTCTCTGTCGGGAACGAACGTCCCTTCCTGCGCTGCGGCGATATACTTCTGAAGCTTCTTGACGGGTATTTCAAGTTGCTCCTTCATCCAACGGCACTTCCCTGTTTCAGGGTCCAAGGTTCCCCCAACCCCGAAGAACCAAGTCCTTGAACGGTCTGGCCAGTTCAATGTCTCTGGTTCGACCCCTTTATCAAGCAGGTCCTTCTCAGCCTTGTCCCACAACGGCCAGGCTTTGAGGTAGCCACCTGACCCCGTGCGATGGTGATACTCCTTCTTTGCAGCATTTTTCTTGTTTGTCGCTGACATCTTCTTACTCTTCTCCGATGTCTTATGGGCCACAAATGCGGGCCAGTGATCTCTTATCTTCTCAAATCGGCCGGTGAATTCTGGAGTCTTCCCTTTGTCGACAAACGTTGATTTCAACTCATTCTTCCACCTCCTGAATAGATCTGCCATCTCCTTAAGAGCATGAGCCTTGACCAATGGCTCTATAACTGGCTTATCCGGATCCTCCTCTGGCGGTAGGGTGAAATTTGCCTTCAGCGCGGTCCAAAGATCATCTTTCTGTCTATCGTTGACAAAAGACACTTGAGGGTCTTCGCTCTTAGGCTTATTCCATTGGTGGATGCTGATCGGGATCATGTCCCTAACAAGAACCCCGCACTGAGCAGAAAATGCTTCCTTGGTCCGGCTGGGTTCAATCGGTTGGCCATCGCCCTTGATTGCTGTGATCGTGAACCTTTCATCCTGGCACAACCTTTTCTTCGGGCCTCGTCTCGTTACCGAAGTTTGGCTCGATCCGGAGGGCTGGAAAAGAAGAAAGAAGAGAGTTAATATGTGTACATACCAAAACAATTAATGCATCAATTAGCTAGTCAGCCAGGCTTAATTAATATATATACCTCGCCGGACTTTGCAACAGCTCCTTCCTCCGTTCGCTCACCGGAGCCATCATAATCATGTCCTTCCACCTCCATTGTTCGATCACCGGAGCCTGCTTCACCCTCTCCTTCCAGACCATCGGTGTCGTTGAGAAACGATAAGATATCACCTCCGCCGAGGATTATGTCCCCCAACAACTGTTCTGCTTCGATGTCTCGGTGCTCCATAGTTTCTGCAAATACTACAACATGACAATTAATATACAAACATGACAGATGGATATATTAGTGCAAACGTAGACCTAGCTAGCTCGACGCTTCGGGGGAGAGGGGGTTGATCGACGTCCCCCCTCATGTCGAAGTTACCGGAGTTATCTTCTAGCAGTTTGGGTGGCCTCAAGAGTTTGTCGGGTAGGGGCGGGAGGGGGTAGGAGATCGACAACGCTTTTTTTCTAGGGTATGGGTGGCCTCGAGAGTTGGTCGCCTGGTATATCGAGAGGGGGGTGAACATTTTACCTTAGTAACTTAGAAAAAAAATGTTATCGGCGAGGGGGTATATCGACCCCCCCCCCCTCATGTCGAAGTTATCGGGGAGGGGCTATATCGACAACGACATACATATAGCCACATACATATAAAAAAATTCTATGAACATCCTCATATCTTACATATAGCCACATACAATATATAGGCTATGAAAAAAAATTCATCATATAAAAAAAATGTTATCGGGGATGGGGTATATCGACCCCCCCCCGTCATGTCGAAGTTATCGGGGAGGGGCTATATCGACAATGACATATACATATAGCCACATACATATAAAAAAATTCTATGAACATCCATACATACATATAGCCACATACATATATATGGCTATGAAAAATGCTATGAAAAAAAATTCATCATATTAAAAAAATGCTATGAACAAAATAATTAATACATATATGAACAAAACAATTTTATGAACATCCATACATACATAGCCACATACATACATATATATATATATATATACACATTATATATGAACAAAACAATTTTCATCATATAAAAAATATCAACATATATACATTATATGTGAACTCCACCATTTCTCTAAAAAAATTCTCTATGCAAATTTCTCTAAAAAACTGACTTTGATCATGAATATCTCTAACTGTGCAAATATCTCTAACTATGTAAATATTTTTCTTATATTTAATAAATTCCAAAGTTGGAATTTCAATTATTCATATTTCCTTTGATTTGCAAAGGAGCTATATTCTCCCCAATTCTTTTGCGCACACAAAAATTACTCCATCTATTTGACAGTACCCACAACCCATTCCGCCAAAAACATTTGGTTCTACAGTTCAAAATTTTCAAATATCATTCAGTTCAAATTTGGACGAGATTAAACTCCATGGTCAAAGCGCAATTTAAATTGCACAAAAAATTCTCAAACTTTGCCAAACTCTCTTTTGTGCATCAACACCTCACCACAAAAATTCTCAAAAATTCTTAAAATTCCTAGAGCCCTTTTGCATTTCATCATACACTTGATGTGCACTGTTTAGCACTGTCAAAAAATTCAGCAAATTCAGAAAAATTTGGACAGAGGGGGGAATCGATGCCATGCACTCCTCATCTTCCTCTATCCCACACGGTGTCGCCACACTGGACCCCCTTGGTCAGTGGCTCGCCGCCGATGGCATCGGGGTCGGCGGCAGGGCGTCGGGGTCGGCGGCAGGGCGCGGCGACGGCGGCCAGTACAGGGAGGAATAGGAGGAGGAGGAGGGGATCGGGGCGGCGCTCACAGCGAGGACGCGTCGACGACGAGGAGCGGGCTCGGTGGCGACGATGACAAGGACGGGCTCGGGCGGTGCGGCGACGGGGCAGGGCGCAGCGATGGTGTCGATGCAGGGCACGGCGACGGCGACGAGGAGGTAGGGCCGGCGACGGCGACGAGGAGCGGGCGGTGACGGGGCAGGGCGTGGCGACGGCGATAGCTACGAGAAGCAGGGCGTCGGCGTCGGGGCGCTGTGCGGCGGCGTCGGGGGAGAATGGGAGCACTTGGGGAAATTTTCCCAAGTGTTGGCTTATATAGCCACACCTTTGGTCCCGGTTCGTGGAATCAACCGGGACCAATGCCTCCTTTAGTCCCGGTTCGTGCCACCAACCGGGACCAAAGGTCTGTTTTGGCTACGCGAAAGGGCGGGAAGCACAACCCTTTGGTCCCGGTTGGTGGCACGAACCGGGACCAAAGGGTGGCATTGGTCCCGGTTTGTGCCACGAACCGGTACTAATGCACCCCTTTAGTCCCGGTTTGGTGTCACCAACCGGGACCAAAGGCCTTGTGCTGCCCGCGGCCAAAAGTTTAGTCCCACCTCGCTAGTTGAGAGGGGCGCAGAGTGGTTTATAAACCCCACTGCCGCTGCCCTCTCGAGCTCCTCTCAAATGCAGGCTTACGGGCCTAACCTGACTCTCCAATGCCTGTGGGCCTACTGGGCCTTCTGCGGGCCTGAATCCTGGCCCTTGGTTGGGTTTCTAGTCGTATTCAGGCCGTGGTGGCCCAGTAGGTGGCATATTTTTTCTATTTTTTTCCAGTTTTTCTGTTTTGTTTTTTGCTTTATTTATTTTCTTTTATTTTTTAATTCTTTTTGCTTTTAGGTAATAAATATTATAAACTTTCTGTTAGTGCCATTAGTTTTCCAATTCGAATAGTTTAAATTTGAATTCTTTGAAATTTGTGTGAATCACTAGTTTGTGATTAACTTTACTATAAAAATAGATTTTTGAGTGATTCTTTTTACTGCTATTTAATATTACTGTGTTTTATCATTATATTCAAAAACAGTTTTTGTTATTTTAGTTTCTAACAAAAAAAATCTTTATGATAATTCTTTTTGCTATTAAAGTTTCTAACAAAAAAAGTTCTTCAAATGAACTCTGAAGAGGTTGAAAATTGGCATGATATCATCATTTCACCCACATAGCATGTGCTAAAAAGTTGAGAGGGTTGCGGTAAAAACTGGATGCACTTCGTGTACAAAATGGACAATCTCTTTCGAAGTATCAGGGTTTCGGACGAAAACTCATCTGTTACAAAGGGATTTCATTTTTTTGAACTTATTTGAACTCCAGACTTTTTGTGTGTTCAAAATGAACCATTCAAAGCCACATCATCAATTTTCAACCCTTTCTAAGTTCATCTGTTATTTTTCTTGCATTTACTGATTTTTTTGAGCTAAATGACCCTGAAATTGAAAAGCACTTCAAATGAACTCTGAAGATGTTGAAAATTGGCATGATATCATCATTTCACCCACATAGCATGTGCTAAAAAGTTTAAAGGGTTACGACAAAAACTGGATGCACTTCGTGTACAAAATGGACAATCTCTTTCGAAGTATCAGGGTTTCGGACGAAAACTCATCTGTTACAAAGGGATTTCATTTTTTTGAACTTATTTGAACTCCAGACTTTTTGTGTGTTCAAAATGAACCATTCAAAGCCACATCATCAATTTTCAACCCTTTTTGAGTTCATCTGTTATTTTTCATGCATTTACTGATTTTTTTGAGCTAAATGACCCTGAAATTGAAAAGCACTTCAAATGAACTCTGAAGTGGTTGAAAATTGGCATGATATCATCATTTCACCCACATAGCATGTGCTAAAAAGTTGAGAGGGTTACGGCAAAAACTGGATGCACTTCGTGTACAAAATGGACAATCTCTTTCGAAGTATCAGGGTTTCGGACGAAAACTCATCTGTTACAAAAGGGATTTCATTTTTTTGAACTTATTTGAACTCCAGACTTTTTATGTGCTCAAAATGAACCATTCAAAGCCACATCATCAATTTTCAACCCTTTCTGACTTCATCTGTCTTCACTTTTTCTTCGCTTGTGTCCTTTGCTTATTGCGCCTTAACCATGGATATTCTTCATTGCTTAACAGGGTGCTTGGGTCAGCCTTGACTTTGAAGGGAGGAATTTCATGAAACTTTTTGTAATCATCAGACATGTCTGTCTTACCCTCCACTCCCACGATGTCTCTTTTCCTTGAAAGAACTATGTGGCGCTTTGGCTCATCGTATGATGTATTCGCTTCCTTATCTTTTCTTTTTCTCGGTTTGGTAGACATGTCCTTCACATAGAAAACCTGTGCCACATCATTGGCTAGGACGAATGGTTCGTCTGTGTACCCAAGATTGTTCAGATCCACTGTTGTCATTCCATAATGTGGCTCTACCTGTACCCCGCCTCCTAACAGATTGACCCATTTGCACTTAAACAAAGGGACCTTAAAATCATGTCCGTAGTCAAGTTCCCATATGTCCACTATGTAACCATAATATGTGTCCTTTCCCCTCTTGGTTGCTGCATCAAAGCGAACACCGCTGTTTTGGTTGGTGCTCTTTTGATCTTGGGCGATCGTGTAAAATGTATTCCCATCTCATATCCTTTGTAAGTCAATACAGTCGAAGATGGTCCCCTGGACAACGAGTACAGCTCATCAGAAACAGTGTTATCACCTCTGAGACATGTTTCCAACCAACTGCCGAAAGTCCTGATGTGTTCACATGTAATCCAGTCGTCACACTGCTCCGGGTGTTTGGAGCGCAGAATGTTCTTGTGTTCATCGACATACGGGGTCACCAAGGTAGAGTTCTATAGAACTGTGTAGTGTGCTTGAGACCAAGAATGCCCGTCCCTGCATATTATTGAGTCCCCTCCTAGCGTGCCTTTTCCAGTCAGTCTCCCCTTATACCGCGATTGAGGGAGACCAATCTTCTTAAGGTCAGGAATGAAGTCAACACAAAACCCAATGACATCCTCTGTTTGATGGCCCATGGAGATGCTTCCTTCTGGCCTAGCGCGGTTACGGACATATTTCTTTAGGACTCCCATGAACCTCTCAAAGGGGAACATATTGTGTAGAAATACGGGGCCCAGAACGACAATCTCGTCGACTAGATGAACTAGGACGTGCGTCATGATATTGAAGAAGGATGGTGGGAACACCAGCTCGAAACTGACAAGACATTGCGCCACATCACTCCTTAGCCTAGGTATGATTTCTGGATCGATCACCTTCTGAGAGATTGCATTGAGGAATGCACATAGCTTCACAATGGCTAGTCGAACGTTTTCTGGTAGAAGCCCCCTCAATGCAACCGGAAGCAGTTGTGTCATAATCATGTGGCAGTCATGAGACTTTAGGTTCTGAAACTTTTTCTCTGCCATATTTATTATTCCCTTTATATTCAATGAGAAGCCAGACGGGACCTTCATATTGAGCAGGCATTCAAAGAAGATTTCCTTCTCTTCTTTGGTAAGAGCGTAGCTGGCAGGACCTTCATACTGCTTTGGAAGCATGCCGTCTTTTTCATGCCAACGTTGCAGGTCCTCCCGTGCTTCCGGTGTATCTTTTGTCTTTCCATACACGCCCAAGAAGCCTAGCAGGTTCACGCAAAGGTTCTTTGTCACATGCATCACGTCGATTGAAGAGCGGACCTCTAGGTCTTTCCAGTAGGGTAGGTCCCAAAATATAGATTTCTTCTTCCACATGGGAGCGCGTCCCTCAGCGTCATTCGGAACAGATAGTCCGCCGGGACACTTTCCAAAGATTACGTGTAAATCATTGACCATAGCAAGTACGTGATCACCGGTACGCATGGCGGGCTTCTTCCGGTGATCTGCCTCGCCTTTGAAATGCTTGCCTTTCTTTCGACATTGATGGTTGGTCGGAAGAAATCGACGATGCCCCAGGTACACATTCTTCCTGCATTTGTCCAGGTATATACTTTCGGTGTCAGCTAAACTGTGCGTGCATGCGTGGTATCCCTTGTTTGTCTGTCCTGAAAGGTTACTGAGAGCAGGCCAATCATTGATGGTTACAAACAGCAACGCATGCAGGTCAAATTCCTCCTGTCTGTGCTCATCCCACACACGTACACCGTTTCCATTCCACAGCTGTAAAAGTTCTTCAACTAATGGCCTTAGGTACACATCAATGTCGTTGCCGGGTTGCTTAGGGCCTTGGATGAGTACTGGCATCATAATGAACTTCCGCTTCATGCACAGCCAAGGAGGAAGGTTATAGATACATAGAGTCACGGGCCAGGTGCTGTGATTGCTGCTCTGCTCCCCGAAAGGATTAATGCCATCTGCGCTTAAACCAAACCATACGTTCCTTGGGTCACCTTCAAACTCAGTCCGGTACTTTCTCTCGATTTTTCTCCACTGCGACCCGTCAGCGGGTGCTCTCAACTTCCCGTCTTTCTTACGGTCCTCTCTGTGCCATCGCATCAACTTGGCATGCTCTTTGTTTCTGAACAGACGTTTCAACCGTGGTATTATAGGAGCATACCACATCACCTTGGCAGGAACCCTCTTCCTGGGGGGCTCGCCGTCAACATCACCAGGGTCATCTCGTCTGATCTTATACCGCAATACACCGCATACCGGGCATGCATTCAAATCCTCGTACGCACCGCGGTACAGGATGCAGTCATTAGGGCATGCATGTATCTTCTGCACCTCCAATCCTAGAGGGCATACGACCTTTTTTGCTGCGTACGTACTGTCGGGCAATTCGTTATCCTTTGGAAGCTTCTTTTTCAATATTTTCAGTAGCTTCTCAAATCCTTTGTCAGGCACAGCATTCTCTGCCTTCCACTGCAGCAATTCCAGTACGGTACCAAGCTTTGTGTTGCCATCTTCGCAATTGGGATACAACCCTTTTTTGTGATCCTCTAACATGCGATCGAATTTCAGCTTCTCCTTTTCACTTTCGCACTGTCTCCTTGCATCAACAATGACCCGGTGGAGATCATCATCGGGCACATCGTCTGGTTCCTCTTGATCTTCAGCTTCCCCTGTTGCAGCATCATCGTATTCAGGGAGCACATAGTTGTCATCGTCCTCTTCTTCTTCGCTGTCTTCCATCATAACCCCTATTTCTTCGTGCCTGGGCCAAACATTATAGTGTGGCATAAAACCCTTATAAAGCAGGTGGGTGTGAAGGATTTTCCGGTCAGGGTAAGACTTCGTATTCCCACATATAGGGCATGGACAACACATAAAACCATTTTGCTTGTTTGCCTCAGCCACTTCGAGAAAATTATGCACGCCCTTAATGTACTCGGAGGTGCGTCTGTCACCGTACATCCATTGCCGGTTTATCTGCGTGCATTATATATAATTAAGTGTGTCAAAAACCATTACAAAACATCATGAATAGATAAGTGACCAAATTAATAGAAGTTCATCATCACATTAAAACCAAAGTACATACATAGTTCTCATTGAACAACATATAGCTCTCCAGAGCATCTAATTAAACCATACATTATTGAAACTATGTAAAACATTTCAATGCAACAACAAATGCGATCATAATCGCAACCAAGGTAACAATTGATCCAACGGCATAATGATACCAAGCCTCGGTATGAATGGCATATTTTCTATACTTTCTAATCTTGAAGCGCATTGCATCCATCTTGATCTTGTGATCATCGACGACATCCGCAACATGCAACTCCAATATCATCTTCTCCTCCTCAATTTTTTTTAATTTTTCCTTCAAGTAATTATTTTCTTCTTCAACTAAATTTAACCTCTCGACAATAGGGTCGGTTGGAATTTCCGGTTCACATACCTCCTAGATAAAAAAAATCTATGTCACATTGGTCGGCATAATTGTCATAAACAACAAATGAACCAAATAGTTATAAAATATAATATATACCACATCCGAATCATAGACAGGACGAGGGCCGACGGGGGCGGATACCAAACCATCGCACTATATAATAATAAACAATAATAAAAGTAAGAAAATTATACAAGTATCTATGTAAATCATACAAGTAAGAATTTTTTTTTCTTTTAGAAAGAAGATAAGAACAAGAGGCTCACCACGGTTATGCCGGCGATGAGATCGGCGCGGGCGATCGACGGCGGTGAAGACGGGGACGGGACGTGATGGACCGCTAAATCTAGACAAATCTTGAGGAAAATGGAGCTTGAAGGTCGAGTTTGAAGAGGAGAAAGCTTAAATAGTGTTGCTCGGGCATTTCATCGAACACCTCATGTGCATAGGAGGTGAGCTAGAGCACCACAAACCCCTCCCCTCGGCGGCCAGAAAAAACAGAGCAGTGGAGTGCTCTGCTCGCGGGCGGGGGGTATATATAGGCACAACATTGGTCCCGGTTCGTGGTTGGAACCGGGACTAAAGGCCACCCTTTGGTCCCGGTTCCAGCCACGAACCGGGACCAATGGATGTGGGCCAGGAGCGAGGCCCATTGGTCCCGGTTCGTGTCTGGAACCGGGACCAAAGGGTCCAGACGAACCGGGACCAATGGCCCACGAGGCCAGGCCGGCCCCCTGGCCTCACGAACCGGGACCGATGCCCCCATGGGTCCCGGTTCGTGACTGAACCGGAACTAATGGGCTGGGCTGGCCTGGACCAAAGCCCTGTTTTCTACTAGTGTCTGGAGAGGTAGAAGTTTTAGTTGGTACATACTCTACATTGGAGATGAGATGGCAAGCTGAAGATTTGTTTTAGGTGGCCTGAAAAATCTAAGTGCTTGATGTGTGTGTTTTTTTTTTTGCTATCTTGGCTGAGTGAGGAAGGTTGGTTTGAGGGGATTTGAGGTTTATGCTGTCATTTGGTGTGTAAGTTGATCTGTTGTGATGTACTAGAATGCTATGCATATATATATATATATGATGGGTAAATTCTTCTCCATTGGCGGCTCAAGGGTTGTGTTTATTACGTGATGCTAATTTCACTGTATTTACAAGTTGCTGGCCGCCGGCACCGGAATGAGGTTGTGTTCATTATTTGATGTTTGGACGTATCATCATTTTTATCAGTATAACACACTATTTGTGGTATTCAAAAATTTCGCTAGCTGTAGTCCCTTTCCCTTGTAAAGCAAAAAAGCATCATCATACATAAAACTGAATTGCTGCCAAAATGACATGCTAAAGAAAGAAATAAATAAAGGAAGAAAGAAACAAACTCAGTGGGCGGGTGGCTGACCGATCCATGAGAGAAACAAGAGCCAACCAGCAGCAGAAACACACAAAAGAGAGCCATGATCTTGTCCAACCAGTGGGTAGCAGGCCCAACACACACACACACACAGAGCCACACTCGTAGTTAACCAGCCAGATATTCTTGTGCTACTCCTAAAAAAGGGGGAAAAGATGGATATAGATAGATAATACGTAGAGATAGACGCAAAAGTCTCTCAAGACAGTTAAGAATAGTTTGTCTGATTGATTCCCTAGAATATGGCATGGCAACGAGGCATTAATTCTCCCGCAAAACCAGGCCTCGTCTTCTCTATTTACTCCCTCCCTCCCTCCCTCCCTCTCGTTCCTCCAGCATACGCCATCCATCAGCCTTCTCGCGTGCGTCACACGGATCGACCTCGCATCGTACGCCTCCCCGCGTTTCTCTCCTGCTCGCTGCCTGCCCTCCTCTTCCTATAAAATCGATCCAATTGCGCCTCCGAGCGTTCCCCTTCCTCTCCATTTGCTCCTCAGTTGTCCAAGGGACGTCTCGCCTTCTTATCCACAACGCAGGCATACATGGAGACCCAAAGTTCGGATGACGCACTGCCCGCAGCAACGCCGACCGGCCCTGTCGTGCCTTGGTCAGCAGGACTTGTGCGTTTGATCTGCCCTCTCGCGGTAAGTTGTGCGCGCCCTTTCTCTCAATCTGGCTTGCTTTCTTCGAAGAAAGTAATCTTTGGATTCATGGTTCAACTCAAACTGACGAGTTCTCCTGTGATGTAGATAGCTCTACTTATCATGGGACATGTAGGCAGAGGGATATGAATGCAGATATGTTTCTGTTGAGGATGGATTGGGTGTTTGTTTAGCTATACATTTGTTGTAGGGGCGATCGACTATTGTTGTAGTAGGGTTGAAAGAAATAGCTAAATACTTTGATCTTGGAACATCAAGTAGTTTGCAAGAGATTTTTTTAGTGATGTTTTTATTGGCTACTTACACTAAGTAGTATTTGTTTTAACAGTAAGCAAGGTTTTTTTTTATCACGGTAAATAAGGAAGTTTATAGTTAGGTGTGTTTCGTGTTCATTATCTTTGCTTTGGTCCATTTTCCGGTGCGATTTTATTAGCCTTTTGCTTCATGTTCTGTAAAGTCTCAGGGTTCTACAAGAAATAGCCTAAGAAGTGTAGTTGATTTAATGTTTCATAATTGTTATGTGTCCAATGTTGAACTTCTCCTGTATCTAAGCAATATATGAATTTGTTTTAAACTGTCACCTCTGTTGCTATACTGCTGCCGCTAAACTAGTGTTGTTGATGCTATATGCTAGTGCTTCTGTTTGACTTTGCGCTGAATTTTCATCCGATGCTACACTAGTGCTGCTAAACTACGTATTGTTGCTGATGTTGTACTACTGTTGTGGTATAACTTTACACTGAATGTTCCTCTCATGCTAGCTGTAGTACTACTGCTAGTTATACAAGTCCCATAAGAACAAGTGTGGTGAGATGTAAATATTTTGGGTTTGCCGACAGTACACTTGGATTGGTCAAAAGTAAATCTGCTTGCTTGTAGACAATGAAGTGTACTTATTTATTTACAGGAAATGCAGCTAGTTAGTTAGATGTCAAGAACAAAAATTAAAATGAATGAAGAGGCCCGCGGTGGTCCTTCCATGTGAGACACGCAAACTAGCTAGAAGAGACGGTCATGGAGCGATTTGTAGCGCATTTGTGCATGTTGCCGTTCCTCCCAACGCGTTATGCTGCCGAAATTTCTGACAAAATTTCCAACAACTTGTTGAAATTTTGGCCTTGTTTGTAATGAAACAGAAACCTGAGGGTGCTGGCTGCAAAATATTAGGGACTTGGTTGCAAGATTTTGTTAGTTTACGTGGATGAAAAATATATTTTTTAAAATTTTCGTTCAAAAGAAGAGAGAGAGTAGTGTTTCTAGCTGTGGTCGGCACGCCAACTAGAGATGGATGGTTGCATATATACGTCAGGTGCACAGAGAGCATGCAGCACGTACGTGCGGGGAGGGATGAACCCAAATCAATTCCTTTCTTCCTTTTTTGGAGAGAGAGAGAGAGAGAGAGAGAGAGAGAGAGAGAGAGAGAGAGAGAGAGAGAGAGAGAGAGAGAGAGAGAGAGAGAGGTGTCTCAGTCTGGTTTGCCGTAGGTCTTCATTGCTATGTTGAATCACATGCTCCTTATAGTCTAACGGAAGAATGGAGCACATACATGTTCCAAACATGGACTTTGCGTGTTTACGAGAAGGAAACAATCCACAAGTGCATGCGTGCGTCCGTGCTCAATCGCTAGCAATAGCATGCAGGCTGGCTCTTAACAAGAACAACTTGTATAGATAGAATTTAGCTTTTATACACGTTAATATGGAGGAAAGAACAAATAATAATTTGCTGATAGAAAATGTGGATTACAATAGTCCGTCCGACGAAAAAACAAACAAATGGAAAATTACATTAGGTGGTAAGAACAAGAAACAAAAAGGCATCCTATGCATCTACTACAATAGTTCTCTACTTGCGCTTAACAACACCGACATAAGGAAGCTCTACGGAACCCAAGTAGATCTTGCCATTGCTTCTCTCCATAATCTCGGTGGGCCTCACCTTCTTTGGCCCTCTCATCTCCTCGACTATCTTCCCATCACTACCGACCCTGACAGCGAGACGATGACTATCACGACCAAAGGGCAACTCATTCTTCTCGCGGTACAACGCCACCCAATAGCCTCCTTTGGTGTCGGGCCTCACGTTATCTGGATAGCCGGGCAGGTCGGCAAAAGGCTCGGATGTGCCTGCGTTGACCCCTTTGATCCAATGCCTTAGTAGCTTGCACGGGCCCGTAGATGCGACCACGAGGTGGGTGCGGTCGGCGCTGAGCGCGACGCCGCTGGAGGCCACCGTGTTGGTCACTGTGTTGGTCAACCAGGTTGACGGTTTTCCTCTGCGCTCAGCGCCGACCGCACCCACCTCGTGGTCGCATCTACGGGCCCGTGCAAGCTACTAAGGCATTGGATCAAAGGGGTCAACGCAGGCACATCCGAGCCTTTTGCCGACCTGCCCGGCTATCCAGATAACGTGAGGCCCGACACCAAAGGAGGCTATTGGGTGGCGTTGCACCGCGAGAAGAATGAGTTGCCCTTTGGTCGTGATAGTCATCGTCTCGCTGTCAGGGTCGGTAGTGATGGGAAGATAGTCGAGGAGATGAGAGGGCCAAAGAAGGTGAGGCCCACCGAGATTATGGAGAGAAGCAATGGCAAGATCTACTTGGGTTCCGTAGAGCTTCCTTATGTCGGTGTTGTTAAGCGCAAGTAGAGAACTATTGTAGTAGATGCATAGGATGCCTTTTTGTTTCTTGTTCTTACCACCTAATGTAATTTTCCATTTGTTTGTTTTTTCGTCAGACGGACTATTGTAATCCACATTTTCTATCAGCAAATTATTATTTGTTCTTTCCTTCATATTAACGTGTATAAAAGCTAAATTCTATCTATACAAGTTGTTCTTGTTAAGAGCCAGCCTGCAGTGCAATGCACCCCACCAACATCTCCTGCATGCTTCGGTCGGCGCCTTCCGCTACAGCTCCCCGCCCACCTTCACGTGCATAAGGATCTTCCTCGTTGTCATCTCCGACCAACATGCACGGCCCCTGTCGACTTCCCAGCCAAGCACCGTCCGTACGTACTACGTATCTCCCATTCCACGCACCCATACCCTTCCTACACCGCTCACACCCGACCCTCCCCACACTCGATCCAGCCTTCACAGTGCCGTCCGCCGGTATAGACATATATTGGCTCGCGTCGTCGTCCATTGGTCCCCCCCCCCCCACCACACACACACACACAAGAAGAGAGCGACCTCCCTTCCCCGAGCAAGTTCGTGTGCCCTCTGTCGTCGGCACTCGCCGGTATCCTGCTCCATTCATCCACAACCGTCTACCCCGAGGGTCGTCCGTCCTTCTAGGTACTCCCACCGCCCGGAAACACTTGTCGGAGAAATGAATGTAACTAGACCTATATTATACTTCTAGATACATTCATTTTTATCCATTTCTGCGACAAGTAATTCCAGACGAAGGGAGTACTCACGTATTCTTCTCTAGTATAATATGATACACATTTTGCGTCACCGGTTAGTTTTCCCACATCTCTTTCCTTCTATCTAGACAACCTACGTACATCATATCTTCTTCTTCTACTATATATATAACGCCTTCATTTTTGAGTGGGTTTGTTTTCCCAAATCAAAACTTTATATATTTCGAAAACACTTTAGGTTAGCAAGTGTTCAGTGATTTTTAGAACAAGCGTTTGCTGTTGTTGAATTGTCATGTCCGCAAAAATAAAATAACGATGAAACCTTTCTTAGGATCAAAGCCAAATTCCTCATACACTTGCAATCACAAAAACATGATAATTAAGATGGTCGATTAGATTGTTTGCATTTTATTCCTACTTACTAATGGTAATGATTTTTTTGTAATGTGACCGTACTTGATGTGGTCGACGGAACAAAGTCTCCGTTTATCCCATGGTCTAATGCTTTGGCAATATTAGCATACCAACAGTGACATGAAAAATTGTGATCAGTAAAACCTCGTGGTTGGTGACGACGGATGTGTGTGTAAGCCATGTGTCGCATAATTAGTTTATCTCGTTATGAGGACAAAGCTTTCACTAGTAGAAAAAAGACCTTACGTCTAGATAATTAGTCCCGGTTCCAACGGCTAGGAGAGGTCGAGGGCACGGGCATCATTAGTCCCAGTTCATTTTCTACCTATAGTCCCGGTATGTGATACAAACCGGGACTAAAGGGGTGGTCGCAGGCTGGCGTCAGGCTGGGGCCCCCACGAGCTCATTTAGTCCCGGTTTGTATCACCAACCGGCCTCTAGTCCCGGTGAAAGATCGTGGATGTCGCCTAGAGGGGGGGGGGGTGAATAGGCGCTTTAAAATAATTACGGTTTAGGCTTGAACAAATGCGGAATAAACCTAGCGGTTAATTTGTCAAGCACAAAACCTAAAACAACTAGGCTCACCTATGTGCACCAACAACTTATGCTAAGCAAGATAAGCAACTATGTGATAGCAAGATATATGACAAAGAACAATATGGCTATCACAAAGTAAAGTGCATAAGTAAAGGGCTCGGGTAAGAGATAACCGAAGCACGCGGAGACGACGATGTATCCCGAAGTTCACACCCTTGCGGATGCTAATCTCCGTTTGGAGCGGTGTGGAGGCACAATGCTCCCCAAGAAGCCACTAGGGCCACCGTAATCTCCTCACACCCTCGCACAATGCAAGATGCCGTGATTCCACTAAGGGACCCTTGAGGGCGGTCACCGAACCCGTACAAATGGCAACCCTTGGGGGCGGTCACCGAACCCGTACACTTTGGCAACCCTTGGGGGCGGTCACCGGAACCCGTCAAATTGCTCGGGGCGATCTCCACAACCTAATTGGAGACCCCGACGCTTGCCCGGAGTTTTACACCACAATGATTGAGCTCCGAACAACACCAACCGTCTAGGGCGCCAAGGCACCCAAGAGGAACAAGCTCTAGGGCGCCCAAACACCCAAGAGTAATAAACTTCTCAAACTTCACTTCCACGTATCACCATGGAGAACTCAAACCGATACACCAAATGCAATGGAAAGGGCACATGGAGTGCCCAAGTCCCTCTCTCCCAAATCCCACCAAAGCAACTAATGCTAGGGAGGAAAATGAGAGGAAGAACCAAGAAGAGAACACGAAGAACTCCAAGACCTAGATCCACAAGGTTCCCCTCACTTAGAGGAGAAAGTGATTGGTGGAAAGATGGATCTAGATCTCCTCTCTCTTTTCTCTCAAGAACTAGCAAGAATCATTGGAGGGATTGAGAGTTAGCAAGCTTGAAGAAAGTCAACAATGGGGGGCAAATGCGAGCTCAAAAGGATAAGATGCAATGAGGAAGAAGACCCCCTTTTATAGGAGGGGGAAAATCCAACCGTTATGCTCACAGCCCGCACAGAGCGGTACTACCGCTCCAAGGAGCGGTACTACCGCTAGGGCGGTAGTACCCCTTTGAAAAACAACAGCGAGGAGGCAAAAGGCTAGTAGAACCGCCGGAGCGGTACTACCGCTCGTCCTCACGGTACTACCGCTCGTCCTCACGGTACTACCGCTAGGGATAGCGGTACTACCGCAAATGGTAGCTGTTGAAGATGTTGATGGAGATTGCCCTCCCAAAGATGAGAGGGTTGTTGGTGATGACGATGATGATGATTTTCCCCTCCGGGAGGGAATTTCCCTCGGCGGAATCGCTCCGTCGGGCGGGCAAAAGTGCTCCTGCCCAAGTTCCGCCTCGAGACGGCGGCGCTTCGTCCCGAAAGTCCCCCTCTGATTTTTTCTAGGTCAAAATGACCTATATACCAGAATATGGGCACCGGAGGTGCGTCGAGGAGCGCACAACCCACCAGGGCGCGCCTGGGGGCCCAGGCGCGCCCGGGGCCCCAGGCGCGCCGTGGTGTCTTGTGCTCACCAGGGTGGCCCCCTCCGGTAGTTATTTGCTCCAGTATTTTTTATATATTGCAAAATAATTCTCCGTAAATTTTCAGCTCATTTGGAGATGTGCAAAATAGGTAACTCTGACGTAGCTTTTTCAGGTCCAGAATTCCAGCTGCCGGTATTCTCCCTCTTTGTGTAAACCTTGCATATTATGAGAGAAAAGGCATTAGAATTACTCCAAAAAGCATTATTATGCATAGAAACATTGTAAATAACAGTAGAAAAACATGATGCAAAATCGATGTATCAACTCCCCCAAGCTTAGACCTTGCTTGTCCTCAAGCGAAAAACCAAAATCGAAAAACATGTCCACATGCTTAGAGAGAGAGGTGTCGATAAAAATAAAATACGGACATAGAAGCTTCATGCTTATTATTATAACAGCAAAGAACTTTAATATAAAACTTTATCACACAACTTTTATCATATAACTTCTCATGAACAAGTAACGATTCATCACAACATTGAAGTATAAAGCATATACCTTATTGAAAACCAACAAACTATGTTCCCAGTCAACTTTGCAACTACAATTCATCATATTTTCAGGAAGGGTCACGTATCGGAGCCTTTAGGCAAGTCCACATACTCAACTATCATTTAACCTTCTATGATTGCTAACACTCACAACATACCCATGAACAAAAAGTTTCAACCGGACACATAGAAAGATAGGGGCTTATAGTTTCGCCTCGCAACGTATTCACCTCAAGGGTGATGTCAACAATAAGAACTCATGCCCACTCATATCCAACTGGATATATGTGCCTAGATCTTTCCTCACCACATGATGCTTGCAAAAAGAGAAAATACAAAGGAATAGGGAAGAATACTTTGACTCTTACATAAAAGTAAATGCATAAAAGTAAAAATAGGCCCTTCGTAGAGGGAAGCAGAGGTTGCCATGCGCTTTTTATTTGTATGCCAAATCCCTTAATGCAAAAGAACGTCACATTATATTGCCCCTTATGATAGCAACCTTTATTATGCAGTCCATCGCTTTTATTACTTTGCCATCATAAGTTCGTACAACGCTCAATTTTCTCTTACACTAAATTATCCAATACATTTAGAAGAAATTTTTATTGCCTTATTGCACCGATGACAACTTACTTGAAGGATCTTACTCAATCCATAGGTAGGTATGATGGAATCTCAAAATAGGATTTTGGGTTTAAGGGTTTTTGGATGCACAAGTAGTATCTCTACTTAGTGCGGAGTTTTTTGCTAGCAAAAATATTGAGCAAGCACCACATGTTGAAGGATCTATGACAATATAACTTCTATGTGAATTTGAACAAACATAAATCATTACGTTGTCTTCCTTGTCCAACGTTAACAATTTTGACACATAATATTTAATGGGGGCTCACAATCATAAAAGATGTCCAAGATAGTGTATTTGCTTGTGAATCTTCTCTTCCCTTATTAAATCTTTCATGAATTGCATCATTGACCAATGCTATGTTTGTCAATCTCCAATAAATTTTACCACTTATACTTTTTCTTATGTGATGTCATTACTTACCATAACATTAGCATATGATATTTTTCATTTATTTTCCTTTCTTTTTATTAAAACAAAAGAGTAGAGAAACAAAACTCAAACTACTCTTTATTATATATCTTGCACACGATTACATAGATAGATAGATCACTAAGCAAGCACTCGAAAAGAAAGGATCGGACTAAACTTTTATTCAACTAAATCATAGGATAACTAAAGATCGAACTAAAATAGATAAAGGCAAAGATAGTGGTGGTGATACGATACCGGGGCACGTCCCCCAAGATTGGCACAAGCCAAGGGGAGTGCCCATACCATGAACTCAAGTCTCCTTTGGTGGGGAAGATGATGAAGGTGGTGGTGATGAGGTAGTGAGTTTGTCCAGCTTGCGCCGGAGGATAAAATTGCTTTCCCTGAGATCCTCATTCTCCAGCACAAGCTTCAATATCTTCTTGCATAGTGCTTCTTTGCTTTCCTTCAGGAAGCGAGGAGGGATAGATTCGTCTTCGTCCTCCTCATCTGTGAACCACACATAGGGAAAAGTGTCCTTGAAGATATTTAGGTCTAGGGGCTGGTAGGAGACCGGGCACTCTCCCTCCGAATCTTGAGATGACATATTTTCAGATCTGCCAGAAAACAGCAAGAAAGAAGAACAGAAGATTTCTCCGTGATACGGTGGTCAATACATTTAGGGGGTATATAAAGATTTTTTATCTTGGGAAACAAGCAAACGGGAGAAAAACGGAGTCGGGAAGGTTCCCGAGGTAGGCACAACCCACCTGGGCGTTCCAGGCAAGCCAGGCACGCCCTGGTGTCTTGTGCCCTCCTCGGTTGCCTTCCTGGTTGTTTATTATTTTCCTAATTTTTATAATATAATAAAACTGACAAAAAATATTTTTTGCGGATTTTTCGGAGTCCATTTACTTACCGTATCACGTACCTCCTCTTTTTTAGTATTCTGGAGTGTTTCGGAAGGTCTTTTTTATGTGTTCCTCCGGTGTCATGGTTTGAATAATATTGCTTTCAACATTAATAGGCGTACCTGAGATATAGTGTTTAATTCTTTGCCCATTGACCACCGTCAGGTTAGTACCTTCGGCATTATTAATTTTGATGGCTCCAGAGCGATAAACCTCCTCAATAATATATGGTCCTTCCCATTTGGAGAGAAATTTTCCTGCAGAGAATCTAAAACGAGAGTTGTACAAAAGAACATATTCTCCAACTTTGAATTCCCACTTTTGGATTCTTTTGTCATGCCATCTTTTAACTTTTTCTTTAAATAATTTGGCATTTTCATAAGCTTGGGTCCTCCATTCATCTAATGAGCTAATATCAAATAACCTCTTTTCACCGGCAAGTTTGAAATCATAGTTGAGTTCTTTAATTGCCCAATATGCTTTATGTTCTAATTCAAGAGGCAAATGACAAGCTTTTCCATAAAACATTTTATAGGGAGACATACCCATAGGATTTTTATAAGCTGTTCTGTAGGCCCAAAGTGCATCATCCAATTTCTTAGACCAATTCTTTCGGGACCTATTAACAGTTTTTTGTAATATTAGTTTTATTTCTCTATTGCTAAGTTCAACTTGGCCACTAGATTGAGGATGCTCGGGTGATGCAATTCTATGGTTAACATCATATTTAGCAAGCATTTTACGGAAAGCACCATGAATAAAGTGTGAACCACCATCAGTCATTAAATATCTAGGGACACCAAACCTCGGGAAAATAACTTCTTTAAGAATTTTAATGGAATTGTTATGATCAGCACTACTAGTTGGAATAGCTTCTACCCACTTAGTAACATAATCAACAGCAACCAAAATATGTGTACACCCATTGGAGGAAGGAAAAAGTCCCATATAATCAAAACCCCAAACATCAAATGGTTCAACAGCAAGTGAATAATTCATAGGCATTTCTTGACGCTTACCGATATTACCAATTCTTTGACATTCATCATAAGATAAATCAAACTTATGGGCATTCTTGAAGAGAGTAGGCCAATAAAAACTAGATTGCAATACCTTATGAGCAGTTCTATCTCCCGCATGATGCCCTCCATAAGCTTCGGAGTGACATTTAGATAGGATTTGTTCCTGTTCATGCTCAGGTACACAACGTCTAATAATACCATCTACTCCTTCTTTATAAAGATGTGGGTCATCCCAAAAGTAATGTCTTAAATCATAGAAGAATTTTTTCTTTTGTTGGTAAGTGAAACTAGGTGGTATGTATTTAGCAACAATATAATTAGCATGGACAGCATACCACGGAGTGTTATGAGAAATATTTATTGCAGTTAGTTTTTCATCAGGAAAGCTATCATCAATAGGTAGAGGGTCATCAAGAATATTCTCTAGCCTAGACAAGTTATCAGCTATGGGGTTCTCAGCTCCTTTTCTATCAATAATATGTAAATCAAATTCTTGTAGTAAAAGAATCCACCTAATGAGTCTAGGTTTAGCATCTTTCTTTTTCATAAGATATTTAATAGTAGCATGATCAGTGTGAACAGTTACTTTGGAATCAACAATGTAAGATCTGAATTTTTCACAAGCAAACACAACTGCTAAAAATTCTTTTTCAGTAGTAGCATAATTTCTTTGGCCACTGTCTAGAGTTTTGCTAGCATAATGAATAACATTTAATTTCTTATCATCTCTTTGTCCTAGAACAACACCAATAACATAATCACTAGCATCACACATAATTTCAAAAGGCAAGTTCCAATCAGGTGGTTGAACAATAGGTGTAGAAGTTAAGGCTTTCTTAACTGTTTCAAAGGCTTCTACACAGTCATCATAAAAAACAAATGGAACATCCTTTTGTAAAAGATTTGTAAGAGGCCTAGAAATTTTAGAGAAGTCTTTAATAAACCTCCTATAGAAACCAGCATGATCAAGGAAACTACGAATACCTTTAATATCTTTAGGACATGGCATTTTCTCAATTACATCAACGTTAGCTTTATCCACCTCAATACCTCATTCAGAAATTTTATGCCCCAAGACAATACCTTCATTAACCATAAAGTGGCACTTCTCCCAATTCAAGACAAGATTAGTTTGCTCACATCTCTGCAAAACTCGATCAAGGTTGCTCAAGCAATCATCAAAAGAAGTTCCATAAACAGAAAAATCATCCATGAAAACCTCAACAATCTTCTCACAAAAATCAGAGAATATAGCAGTCATACATCTTTGAAAGGTAGCAGGTGCATTGCATAAACCAAAAGGCATACGTCTATAAACATAAGTTCCAAATGGGCAAGTGAAGGTGGTTTTCTCTTGATTAGGTTGTGAAATAGGTATTTGAGAAAAACCAGAATATCCATCGAGAAAACAAAAGTGTCTGTGCTTAGATAATCTTTCCAACATCTGATCAATAAAAGGCAACGGGTAATGGTCTTTTCTAGTGGCTTTATTTAATTTTCTAAAATCAATTACCATTCTATAGCCAGTAACAATTCTTTGTGGAATAAGTTCATTTTTATCATTAGGAACAACAGTAATACCTCCCTTCTTAGGGACACAATGAACGGGACTTACCCATCTACTATCAGCTATGGGATAGATTATACCTACTTCCAGAAGCTTTAATATTTCAGTTCTTACCACTTCTTTCATCTTAGGATTCAAATGTCGTTGATGATCAACAACGGGTTTAGCATCAGGTTCCATATTAATCTTGTGTTGACAGAGAGTGGGACTAATGCCCTTAAGATCATCAAGAGTATATCCAATGGCATCACGATTCTTCTTCAGAATTTTCAATAATCTTTCTTCTTCATGTTCTGAAAGGTTAGCACTAATAATAACATGATATATCTTTTTCTCATCAAGATAAGCATATTTCAAAGTGTCAGGCAATTGTTTCAATTCAAACATGGGATCACCTTTAGGTGGAGGAGGACCTCCTAGAGTTTCAATAGGCAAATTGTGTTTGAGCAGAGGTCGTTGTTCAAAGAAAATTTTATCTATCTCATTTCTTTCATGCATATGCATATTATTTTCATGGTCTAGCAAATATTGTTCTAGTGGATCAGTAGGAGGCAGGGCAATAGAAGCAAGACCAATTATTTCATCCTTACTAGGTAATTCTTTCTTATTAGGTTGTCTATTAAGCTGGGAAAAATTAAATTCATGAGACTCATCACCAAAGCGAACACTGACAGTTTGTTTATGACAATCTATAGTAGCATTGACAGTGTTCAAGAAAGGTCTACCAAAGATAATGGGACAAAAATCATCTTGTGGGGAACCAAGAACAAGAAAATCAGTAGGGTATTTTATTTTCCTACACAAGACTTCAACATCTCTAGCAATCCCAAGTGGTGTGATGGTGTCTCTATTAGCAAGTTTAATAGTAACATCTAAGTCTTCTATTTCAGTGGGTGCTATTTTATTCATAATTTCTTGGTATAAGGTAAAAGGAATAGCACTCACGCTAGCACCTAAGTCACATAAACCATGATAACAATGATCTCCTGTTTTAACTGAGACAACATGCATGCCAACAACAGGTCTATGTTTATCTTTCTCATCGGGTTTGGCAATTATAGCAGCTTCATCGCAGAAGTAAATAACATGCCCATCAATATTTTCTACCAGGAGATCTTTAACCATAGCAGCACTAGGTTCTACTTTAATTTGTTCAGCAGGTTTAGGTGCTCTAATATTACTTTTTTGAACCACAGTTGAAACCTTCACATGTTCCTTTATCCTAACAGGGAAAGGTGGTTTTTCAATATAAGCAGTAGGCACAACTGGATCAACATTATAAATAATAGTTACATCTTCAACTATGACCGGTTCTTTAATTTCTTCTTTAATAGGGGGATGCTATTTAAACAACTTCTCCTTAGGGAGATCAACATGAGTAGCAAAAGATTCACAAAAAGAGGCTATTATCTCAGAGTCAAGTCCATATTTAGTGCTAAACTTGTGAAAAGCATCGGTATTCATAAAAGATTCAACACAATCAAATTGAAGCTTAATACCTGACTCTTTATCTTCATCGAGTTCCCAATCTTCAGAGTTGCATTTAATTCTTTCTAAAAGATCCTACCTGAATTCAATAGTCTTCTTCATAAAAGAACCGGTACAAGAAGTATCGAGCATGGATTGATCATCACGAGAAAGCCGAGCATAAAAATTCTGAATGATAATTTCTCTAGAGAGCTCATGATTGGGGCATGAAAATAACATTGACTTAAGCCTCCCCCAAGCTAGAGCGATACTTTCTCCTTCACGAGGCCAAAAAAAAATATTTATATATATATATATAATTCCAATCACGATGAACTAGATGCATAGGATTTTTGGGTCACCGCACTTGATTTTTCAAAGTTTAAAATAAGAAAACATTGCAGAGTGGCATGTCTATAAAGGTACTGGAGGGAGTGCATTGAGCACTTTTGTGGCCTCTTTGATTAGTTTTATTCTGAAAGCACAATATCTTGTAGGAAATAAACTATTGAACGGACCAAACATCAAGTTTCTAGAATTGGAAAAAATGTCAATAATAAAAATGTTCGAGGCAAAATTACAAAAGTTAAGTTTTACAGGAATTGGAATAACTGACAGCAAATTGTTCAAAAGCAAACTGATAAAAGGAAACAACTATGTCTTGACACTTGGCATCTTGGAACATATTGCTGGAACATTAGGCAATGGATGTCTTGACACTTGACGTCATGTGCGAGGGAGCTGGGAACAAACTACAGACTCATCACCGCCGGTCTCAAGCGTCAACATGTATGGGGCGATCATCGCCATCGGCCAAGTTCTGTTGCCGCACAAGGGTCAGGCTCCCCTCTGTGACATCCACCCAGAACACCTCGACATCTATGTCTACCTGTTCGATAGGGAACACGATGAGGATGTCACGCACGAGCTGCATTCTCACCATCCCGTCACGGTGGCGGGCCAATCGCAGGAAGGATCTGGTGACCGAGTTGTTACTGCGCCTGTGGCGAGCGTGCTGCCTAGCCACGCCCATGAAATGATGCAGCGGCCAGAGCGCATATCTGAGCACGTCCCCTTCGAGGGTTAGTAGGTAGAACTGGCCGCGCACGGAGAGGCCGGACTCTGACAGCGCCGGCCAAGTATCCACGATCTGGCACCTGGCGTCGCCCGGCTTGGCGTGCACAATCACTTCGCCGGGCCGGGCTTAGAGATTCAGTTTACCGATGCATGCTTTGAATACTTGGAAATCAAGAGATTAGAGATTCATTTCATCCACGCATATGCTTTTGAACTTGAAATTAATCTAGCAACAAGAAAATATATAAACTAGATCTAATCCGTAAGAGATATAGCTATATGCATGCGTATAGTGTACCCACTGTTTGTGGCCGGAATCGTCGGGGCCGGCAATGAACGGCCGGCCAATCTCTGGCGCGACTGCAGGGGCTATGGTGGCGGCGGCTGCAACAGGGAGCTGTGATTCCATTTTGTGGCTAGGGTTGTTGGGAGGGTAGGATGGCTTGCGGAGGCTAGGATGGGTTGGCTTTAAATGGCAGCCGGGCAGCTACAAGTGGAAGGGAACGTTGTGTGGATCGAACGAAAATGGAAGGTAGTAGAGAGACAGGAAGTCAGAGCTAGGCTAAGCGACGAGATTAATTATACGACCAGCTGGTGTACTTTTTCGTCATAAATTAATAGGCTTCGATCCTGTACCGTTGGATGCCAATCAAACGGCGCTCATTTGGAGACCGTTAGCTGTTCACGTGATTATATCAGAGGAAGAAGGGAGTTGCACATGCATACTACATGCAGTGCAATTCAACCATACTCCCTCCGTTTCTTTTTACTCCGGGTACAAGATATGTTTGAAGTTTAAGTACATAAAGTTTGACAAAATTTATTTTTAAAAATATCAACATATACAATAGTAAATTTATGTAGCATGAAAATTAATTTAATGACGTATCTAATGATATTGATTTCATATTGAGAATGTTGAGATTTGTTCCGATAAAGTTGGTCAAACTTTACAAAGCTTGACTTCAGATAAATTTTATATGCAGACTAAAAAGAAATGGAAGAAGTACAAATGAACACAAAATGGATACAGTTTAGCAAACATACACAAATTCATCGAAGAATATGACAATTTGTGGTCCGCACACAAAAAATATTATGTGAACAGCACATGAAACAATTTACTTATAATATCGTCTATTTTGCATAGTTAAAAAGAGCTCATATTTTAAATGAAATTTTGTAGGGAACAAGATACAACATAACCTATGCCAACATAACCTATTTTTAATAGATACAAAAAATAAACCTATGGCAATTATTTGATTCTAGGCGGTTCCTGCTGTAGAATTTTATAACCACATATATGCAGTGCCATTCACACATACACATATGCCCTGAAAGTTTTTGTATGCTAAGACACTATACTAGTTTTGACCAAACACAAAAGCTTATGTCTCAATGCATTGATAATATGAGGGAACAAGTATTTTTACAAGCCTAGTGATAGGCCAACACCCCCAAAGTACAATGCTACACTTCTAAGTAGCAACCATTGTGAGAAGTGTGGTTAGACACACTGCCACGACCTTCACCCACAACCAAGCCTTAGACTTGATCTTGTCGAGCAAACTAGTGATGATCATCATTATCGAAGAAAAGGTCATTATGATGCTTCCAATCCCACCAAGCCATGAGCATAATCACTGAGGAGGTGCCCTTGCACATGACAAATGGCGATGGGTGGCCCAGCTATGGATCAGATCCAAGATAGAAATTCATGCCACGAGGTCCATGAAAAAGCGTAACTAGTGTGAAGGCGAGCCTTGGAATCCATCATCTAGTAATAGAGCATGCACCACAAATAGTGTTGTGAGCTTATTGCTGCAAGGAACTATCGCTTAGGAGTAGTTGTTGGGCCTTTAAGTGCAGATGTTTTGCAGCAAGTGGTAATGTTCCTCTGAGAAACTAAGGTATCAATTCGTAGAGACAACACCACTAGTTACTCTTAAGAAACACTACAACCCAAATAAAAACCCGCTTATGTCCTAGACAGTTATAGCGAGGCTGTCAATCTCACTACTGCTGCTTGGAACAAGTTAGAACAAATAATGCAGAATAACATATTTTTATATTTTCAGATTAATTAGTAACTGAAAAAACAGCATGTGATTGAGTTTTGGAGAGTTTTCTTATGAAGAAAATTGGACCGTAGTTGACAAGTTCACTAGTAGCATCTCCCATTACAGTGAAGACACATAAATAAAAGCATATTAATTATAGGACCAGGTGTAATTTTTTTTGAAAAATTACTAGGCTTTGATCCTTTTCCATTGGATGCTAATCGTACGGCACATATTTTGAGACTAGGTAATATAGTAAGTTATTCAGGTGATTAAAGCAGAGGAAGAAACAGTTGCACATGCATACACACAGTTCAATTCAAACGTACACATACAGTGCATTCACAAAAAATGTGAACAAACTCATCGATATAATTTAGGATACATTGTGTTGACGCAATATTTCATCCAAAAATATGACAATTCCAGGCCTGCAAAAAAATGTGAATAACACATGATACTATTCACATATATCTTCTCTATTTATTCATAGTTAAAAGTTGTGAAAAAACATGTTAATTAAGTTATTGTTTTGGGAAGCTTCTTGGGGTTCATGATGATTCTACTAGACAAGTGTGATAAGCTTATGAGATCTGGCTAAAAAAGCTTCTGAGGCACACGAGCACTTTGTGTGAGCAATTTTTGCGATGCTATATACCGGGGTCATGTAAGAGAGAAGATTTGTGAAGCAAGAAATGATGTCAAGGTGGACTCTGAACCTCTGAACAACTTTTACATGCTTTGATATTTCTCATTTCGTGAAAGAAAGCTAAGCTTTCAAGCGGTATGCCAGGAAATGCAATATACACTTCTATCATTTGAGGCTTCATGGTTAGGTATTTGACGTGCAACTTAGCTATTCTTGATTTTGTGCAATCAAGCTTTGATCAGCTGGATTCAGTGCCAAGTAATAACTTATAGAGGTCTGTACAGATGCTATCGACAATGTCACCGTGATATCATGTAGTTTTACTGTTTGGTTTCGACGTCGTTCACCAAACAATTAGGAATATGCACTGCAGTGTCATACTCAGTTGACACAACCTAGACGCCTCCAGGGTCGCTCCCGAGCGACCCCGGAGGCACAGCCGCTACCACCCAAACTTCTACCCTAGCCACCAAACCCTACCGCCGCCACTGCAGTAGGCCGACTCTCGGCAGACGGCGTCGGTGAGGCGCTCCCGCTGGTCCCTCTCTCCTATTCTTGCGCCTCTACTTTGATGTCGCTTGAACTACGTCGGTATTTCCCCAAAGAGGAGGGGATGATGCAGCACAGCTACGGTAGGTACTTCCCTTAGTTATGAAACCAAAGTTATCGAACCAGTAGGAGAACCAAGCAACACTATGTAAATGGTACCTACACACAAAGAACAAATACTTGCAACCCGACGTATAAGAGGGGTTATCAATCCTGTTGGAAAACGTAGCATGCAATTTCAAAAAAATTCCTACGCTCACGCAAGATCTATCTAGGAGATGCATAGCAACGAGAGGAGGAGAGGTGTCCACGTACCCTCGTAGACCGAAAGCGGAAGCGTTAGGTTAACGCGGTTGATGTAGTCGAACGTCTTCACGATCCAACTGATCAAGCACCGAACATACGGCACCTCCGAGTTCACCACACGTTCAGCTCGATGACGTCCCTCGAACTCTTGATCCAGCAGAGGGTCGAGGGAGAGTTTCGTCAGCACGACGGCGTGGTGACAGTGATGGTGATGTGATCCACGCAGGGCTTCGCCTAAGCACTACGACAATATGACTGGAGGAGTAAACTGTGGAGGGGGGCACCGCACACGGCTAAGAGAACAATTAATGTGCCTTGGGGTGCCCCCCTGCCCCCGTATATAAAGGAGGAGGGGAGGAGGCCGCCGGCCATAGGGGGTGCGCCATGGGGGGAAACCGAATAGGACTCCAAGTCCTATTCGGCCCCCCCTTCCTTTCTTACGGAGGGGGAAAGGGGAAGGGAGAGGGAAGAGGAGAAGGAAAGGGGGGCGCGCCCCCTCCCCTAGTCCAATTCGGACTCCCCAAGGGAGGGGAGCGCGGCCACCCCTTGTGGGCTGCCTCCCCTCTCCCCTATGGCCCATGTAGGCCCAATACTTCCCCGGGGGGTTCCGGTAACCCCTCGGTACTCCAAAAAATACCCGAACCACTCCGAAACCATTTCGGTGTCCGAATACCATCTTCCAATATATCAATCTTTACCTCTCGACCATTTCGAGACTCCTCGTCATGTCAGTGATCTCATCAGGGACTCCGAACAATCTTCGGTCACCAAAAGACATAACTCATAATACAAATCGTCATCGAACGTTAAGCGTGCGGACCCTACGGGTTCGAGAACTATGTAGACATGACCGAGACACATCTCCGGTCAATAATCAACAGCGGAACCTGGATGCTCATATTGGTTCTTATATATTCTACAAAGATCTTTATCGGTCAAACCGCAATGACAACATACATTATTCCCTTCTTCATCGGTATGCTACTTGCCCGAGATTCGATCGTCGGTATCTTTATACCTAGTTCAATCTCGTAACCGGCAAGTCTCTTTACTCGTTCCGTAATGCATCATCCCGTAACTAACTCATTACTCACATTGCTTGCAAGGCTTGTCACGATGTGCATTACCGAGAGGGCCTAGAGATACCTCTCCGATACTCGGAGTGACAAATCCTAATCTCGATTTATGCCAACCCAACAAACAACTTCGGAGACACCTGTAGAGCATCTTTATAATCACCCAGTAACGTTGTGACGTTTGATAGCACACAAGGTGTTCCTCCGGTATTCGGGAGTTGCATAATCTCATAGTCAAAGGAATAGGTATAAGTCATGAAGAAAGCAATAGCAATAAAACTTAACGATCATTATACTAAGCTAACGGATGGGTCTTGTCCATCACATCATTCTCCTAATGATGTGATCCCGTTCATCAAATGACAACACATGTCTATGGTTAGGAAACTTAACCATCTTTGATCAACGAGCTAGTCTAGTAGAGGCTTACTAGGGACTCGCCGTTTTGTCTATGTATTCACACATGTATGAAGTTTCCGGTTAATACAATTCTAGCATGAATAATAAACATTTATCATGATATAATGAAATATAAATAACAACTTTATTATTGCCTCTAGGGCATATTTCCATCAAATCCCTCTCGGGTAAAGGATAGATTGGTTTGTATAATTTTGGATAAATAGATCTCGCAATAAAACAAAATAAAATAAATAAAGAAAAAGGGCAGCAAGGTATTTTTGGGTTTTTGGAATACTAGATCTGAAAACAAAAGCGAAGAAATAGATCTCAAAGCAAATATGGTAAATAATAGACCCGGGGGCCGTAGATTTCACTAGTGGCTTCTCTCGAGAAAAATAGCATACGGTGGGTAAACAAATTACTGTTGGGCAATTGATAGAACTTCAAATAATTATGACGATATCCAGGCAATGATCATTATATAGGCATCACGTCCAAAATTAGTAGACCGACTCCTGCCTGCATCTACTACTATTACTCCACACATCGACCGCTATCCAGCATGCATCTAGTGTATTAAGTTCATGGAGAAACAGAGTAATGCAATAAGAACGATGACATGATGTAGACAAGATCTATTCATGTAGGAATAGACGCCATCTTGTTTCCTTAATGGCAACGACCAATACGTGTCTTGCTGCCCCTTCTGTCACTGGGAAAGAACACCGCACGACTGAACCCATCACAAAGCACCTCTTCCCATGGCAAGAAAAATCAATCTAGTCGGCCTAATTAAACCAAAGATTCGAAGAAGAAATACGAGGCTATAAGTAATCATGCATATAAGAGATCAAAAGAAGACTCGAATAACTTTCATGGATAAAATAGATCTGATCATAAACTCAAAGTTCATCGGATCCCAACAAACACACTGCAAAAAGAGTTACATCAAATAGATCTCCAAGAGACCATTGTATTGAGAATCAAAAGAGAGAGAGAGAGAGAGAGAGGAAACCATCTAGCTAGTAACTACGGACCCGTAGGTCTACAATAAACTACTCACGCATCATCGAAGAGGCACCAATGAGGATGATGAACCCCTCTGTGATGGTGTCTAGATTGGATTTGGTGGATCTGGAACTTGCGGTGGCTGGAATTGTGTTTCGTCGACTCCCCTAGGGTTTTTGGAATATTGGGGTATTTATAGAGCAAAGAGGCGGTGTGGGAGGCCACCGAGGTGGGCACAACCCACTAGGGCGCGCCTGGGCCCCCAGGCGTGCCCAGGTGGGTTGTGCCCCCCTCGGGGCACCCCTCTGGTACTTCTTGGGCCCAGTGGATATATTCTGGTCAAAAAAAATCTCCAACAAGTTTCGCTGCGTTTGGACTCCGTTTGGTATTGATCTTCTGCGAAGTCAAAGACAAGCAAAAAACAACAACTGGTATTGGGCACTATGTGAATAGATTAGTCCCAAAAAATGATATAAAGTTGCCATAAAATGATTGTAAAACATCCAAGAATGATAATATAACAGCATGGAACAAGCAAAAATTATAGATACGTTGGAGACGTATCTGTAGGGTAACGCAGCAGAAAACAAAAATATTTCCGACCTACGCACCAGCCCAGGACCACTATGGAGACTGCATACAAGGTTTGATCATTTCGTTACCGACTCGTTGCGCAGCGGAAGTAGAGTCGATGACGATCGGCGGTGCAGATCCCCGCAGCTAGGATTTACAACCTCCCAACCGCGAGGATGTATACCCTCGTCTTCCCTTCGGACAGCCCTCCGGGAGGCTGTCGAACAGTTCCCCAGACGATGTCGCGGACAGCCCTTCGGGAGGACCTTCGAAACTCGAACGGTCACTCGGACAGCCCTTCGGGAGGACTCACAGAACTCGGACCGTCACTTGGACAGCCCTTCGGGAGGCACTCTCGAACAGCCCCTCGGGCACTAAGATCGAAACTACGACCTCTCTACAGAGTAGCACACATACGGTGTCATCTATCCGGCAGGGCTTCGCCATCCAGAACTAGTTCCCACCGGAACCCAGACAGCCTTTCGGCTCTACGAAACTCTTTTCATGGGAGGGAGAGAGAAGCCAGATCATTGCAATGGCATGTATGTGAGAAGGGATGAGTGTGGAGGGCTGCCCCTCCACCTCTATTTATAGGATAGCCAAGGGGTAAAGATGTCATACAAAAAAACCCCAAAGTACCCCCACTTTATGCCTTTCCACAAAAGAATACAGATAAAAGGGGTGCCATGTGGAGCTCCAAGGAGCTCCACGATGCTTGGCCGGCCACACCCTTGGGGGACCCCCCAAGGGGGCTTCCTTAGTGCCTAAGGCATTCTAGAAGCCTTTTGGGAAATTCCCAAAAGGTGCTTTCCATAAAATTCCCAAAAAGCACTTTCACTATTCACGACGACATTTTTCAGCGTCCGTTCGAACTGAAAATATTTATGTGGGCTTAGAACATTTCCAGTACCCACTAAAATAATTTTCAATGCGTTCTGGAACAATTCCAGTTTAGTGATTTCATCTGCGAAAAGCATCTGAAGCGGTTCCGGCAGCCCCGGAACATTTCCGGTTTTTCTTCCAGAAAATTCCCAGAAGTTTCCAGAATGATTCTGGTATCCTCCAAGAATTATCAGGCATGTGCAGAAACCATTTTGACTTAATGGTATCCCCTGAAACAACTTTTCAGTTTCACCGGAACTCATCCGGTGACCTCTCTCTGCGGAACTTTTCCGCTGTCCGAAACTTTTCGGTGTCCGAAACTTTTTCGGTGATTTTCTCTCAGACTCCCTTTCTAGTATTCAGCAGATAGATGACCCTTAAGCGTGTGACCCTATAGGTTCGGTGAAGTATAGACATGACACAGAACCCCTTCCGATCAATGATCAACATCGGAGCCATGGACACCCATATTGACCCCTATACCCACACGAATGAATATTCGAGTGAACCTCCAGTTGCCGTGTGCTATTCCTGTTGCTTCGTGATATGTTACAAATACCCGAGGTGAGACATGTTGGCATTCCCGTGGATCAACACTTTTCCACTATGCTAGTTACCTCGTTACCGGTATTGTTCTCTTTTCTCGTTACCATGTTCCGGCATCCCCGTGATCAAATCACAAAGTGTCTGGCCAGACGATGATGGATACCGTAACACCGAGAGGGCCCAGAGATATCTCTCCATCGCCGGAGGAGCAAATCCCAATCTTGAGCTATCAAGTTACTTGACACACTTTTCCATGAACCCGTAAGCCGCCGTAATAGCCACCCATTTACGGATGATGTTTAACAAACCCCAAAGTTCATGAAGCAAGCATGAAGAAACTCGATACTCTCATGGTCTAAGGAATCATGCAAACATTAACCATCTCTGTGTTATTAACCATTAACTTGTGACGAAAGAATCTCATAGCATAACATCAATCGGGTCGATTCAACACAAATGTTCTGCTAACATTGTGCCCTCAAAATTGCTGGCATAGTCATGCCCATGATCAGGAAAACAGGATCATCATGCAATACTTGAGCCAGTCATAGAGGCTTGACTAGGAATACATTTTATCGTTTATTATTCCACACGTGCATATGAGTCTTCCTCCGAGCCTCGTTTTATTTGCAGACTCGAGAACCATAGCAGTTATAGCATGGAACATAAACCTAATTATGAACAAGGAGATAATCAATAACATTTATTATTGCCTCTAGGGCATATCTCCTACAGACTGCCACTTGCACTAGAGTCAATAATCTAGTTAATGCTAATGCACTTCACACCTGTGGCACACCGGTGTAAATATGCTTCGCTTGTGGTATAGCCTGATGTCTAACGGATCTGACGACTTCAGCTCCGTGTGTATCTTTGCATATCCTCGCGTTTTCATGCTTTCACAAAATTTATATTTTGTGTGGACTTGGCTTTGTATGTATGCGAATCACAGGTCGAACCTGGATTCCTCAGACTGAGTTATGGAGCAACTACTTGCAGTAGTGTCCCATTGACAAAAGCCATCTTGGAACCATACTAAGTTCATGAATGAACTATATGATTCAACATCTTTTTTGTCACTTTAAAGGCGGCAACATACTTCGCCTCTGTTATAGAATTCGCCACAGTAACTTGTTTGGAACAATTTCCAACTACCGTGCCACCATATTGTGTGTTACACAAAACCCTCAATTTAAATCGAAAATCGCTTGGAGCATGGATGAAGACTGTATCGATGTAACCTTTTACAACGAACTCTTCATGATCTCCGCTTGCGAGAAAACATGTCATCAGTGCTACTATAGTACTCAATGACCCTTTTTCACTGTTGTCCCATGATCAGAACTTTTGATCACTTTGGTATCTATACTCGCAACAACTTTGGGAGTATTGGACATATCTGGTTGTTTTTCATACCATGGAATACATGATTAATCCAAACACAAGAGTGTGTGGAATCTCCATCATGTATTTTGCTCATCAGTGTTTTGGGACACCGAGTCTTGCAAAAACTCTTTCCATGTGACTTCGGCAAGAATCACTCCTTGACGTTTTTAATGCTAAAAGGTTTTAGCATCTTGTCAATATGTATCTTTGCTCAGCCCCATTAGGTAAATCTATCTTCATAGATCATCATGCCTAATATAAAGGCTATTTAGCCCAAGCACTTCATCGAAAAACTATTTTCAAATGAAGTCCTAATTCGTGTCAAGAAATTTATTTCCAATTAACAATGTGTCAAGCACACAACGTTTTTTTTTAGAAATTTTATTATGCTCCCACTTACTTTCTTGAATCATAAGCATCTTCGTTACCCATTGATGAAGTCAAACCCCTTTGACTATTTCATCAAAACATGAAGATTCCAACTCCATTTTGCTCTCTTCTGTCCATTGCTGGAACTCTGAAGTTTGCATACTTACTAGCATCCTCTGGACTGACAAAATACCTTGGACTGTAACACATGCAAGTCCTTGGTTTCATTTCCATCAGATGGAAATCCTATTGTCATCCATGTTTCATATCTCATGATTGAAATATGTATCAATTGCTAGTTCAACCCGAACCGACTTTAAGCATCGCTATGATGAAACAACCTCATCGTAGTCAACTCCTTGAACTTGTTATTGCAACAAGTCGAGCTTCATGGATAAAACATTTTTTATCCGTATCAGTTTTAAGTTCCATAAATATTCGTTAGACTCTAAGTCTTCCGAAAGGTGTATCAAGGTTTTAATCTTGAATCACTTATATGGAAACTAACTCGGGTTGTATTGGCATTTAGCCAATTCCGAAGTCTGGGCCCATCAACGCTTCCTTGTGTATCGTAGGTATACTGTTGTCTAATAACAATATCTCGTTTGCGCACCTGAGAGGTTTGCACGAGCCTTGCCTACGTGGTTCAGCTGCAAGTTCGACCGAAGTCCATACATTTTATTGTAGAGACTTCCGTATCAGTCGCAATAGGAAACCCTGGAATTACTTCCAAGGTCTCTTTCCTTTGACCTGATGACGGAGATACTGGTTATCTCGTCGAGTTGCATTATTCTCCCACTCACCTTTTTGAAAGAACCATTTTCTTCAAAAAGCATACCGTTCTTTGTGGCAAACCTATTTGCCTCGGTATAGTGAGGGAGGAATACCCAATTGCTTGGGATAGCCTACAAAGTAGCACTTGTCTGATTTGGAATAGGTTTGTAACCTTTTACACAAGCCCCATATTCCAAATGTTTAAGAAAAGATATAACATGGTTGGGTGTACCATACCATGGCGTCATTTCAACAGACCTGATGGAGCTCTTTTCAGTGTAAAAGCCGTAGTCTCTAAAGCATCACTCTTTAAAAGGGATAATGGCAAATTTATATATGTTATCTTTGATCTTACCATGTCATAAATGGTTTGATTACATCTTCACGGACTTTCCACATGCAGTGGTGCTCCGGGAGGTGTAACTTATGAAACTACTTTCACAACTCATCAGACATTCGCTAAACTTGTAACTCAAATATTCCTTTCTGCAATCGAATTGTAGAAACATAATTTTCTTGTTACAATAACTTCTACTTCATTTTTGAAAACCTTTCGAATGAATTCAAAAGATCCAGACTTACGTCTCATCAAGTAAATATCCACATATCTACTTGAGTCATTTCTGAAGATAGATAAATCCACTACTAACAACATTTATCGGACTACACACATCAAATGTATGATCACCAATAAGTTTGTTGTCCGTTCCTTATGGCCTGTGAACGGTATTTCAGTCACTTCACTTTTCGGAGGAAAGTTGCAAGTGTCAGATGATTCAAAATCAAAGGACTTCAAAAATCCATCATAATGGAATTTTCCATGCAGGTTTCTCCAATGTGACCGAATGCAGTGCCACACTTGTGTGGTATTCTTTTAGTCTTATGACATTTAGCATCAGTGTTATGGATGTATCATATTACCATCAATATTCATAACATACGTCCCATCTTGGATGGAAGCATGGCCCTTCATGTTATTCATAATACTGAACAACAATTGTTGTTTTTATTAACAACTCTTTTGCAACAAACATTATGCAATGGGCTAGAGTGTATGAAACTCTAAAATGAATTATGAAAGTAAATCCAGAGGTAATATATTATTATCATTATTCATAACATACATCTCATTCTCAATGAAAGTATGGCCCTTATGTTATTCATAACATCGAACATAAAAAGTTCTCTTATGAACAACCTTCTTGCAAGATACCTTATGCAATGGGCTAGAGTTTGTGAAACTCTAAATGAATTATGAAAATAAATACAGACGGTAATACACCGATGGAAGGTATAGTAACATTTACTATGTTCCCTGTGTATACCAAAACCTCATTCCTGGCTAGTCTTTCAGGCCATAGTAGTTTTTACATCGAGTTGCAATAGAAAGCAATCGAGCGGGTATCTTTGTGATTAACTCACAATACCAAGAATCAGTGATTAACAATTTAATCATAATTCCCAAGAACTATATCTTTGACCAGCCTTCTATACATCAAAAACTTGTATGACATTCATACATGAGCTGGATATTCCAGTCTTCTTTCTTTCTGCCTTTATACTTCTAACAGTTTAACTTTTAGTATTTCTCCTACTCTCAGAAGAAGCACCCAACTTAAGAGTGGCGTTAGCCCTGGACTTCCTAGGCATGTAAGTCACACTAACACCCTTTGGACACTTCCTTTCTCTTTAAGTTGTTGTTTTATTCACCTTTCATCATATGACAGGCGTTCTCCTGCATCCCTCTTTTATCAGTCTAATGCATAGTAAACTCCTTTACTAATAGTTTGCAAACAAACATTGCTTTGGATATCTCATATCTTTTAGCCTTTGTCTGTCTCTAAAAATGATTTTCAGATTCCATGAATATCACATAACTATCCAAACTTTCGAAGTTCGGGTCTCATGGAAGCAAATGTATTGCACTTGACTGAAAACGGAATTCTAGCTTTTGGATCGTAGGACGAGAGTCACATGATCCATAGCATAAGCGAGAGAATACCGAAAGTATGCGATAGGACAAAGTCCTTCTCGGCACTCTTGAGGACAATCCTCACATTACGTTACCAACCGTAAAGTTTTAACCAGATATTTAACAGCTATTCAATTTTAATAGGGAAGGTGGAAATGCGAGCCATTATTCTACAACTATTATGCAAATCACACTTAGACAGTGTTCAAAATTAATTGCACTGAGAATTAATTCTACAGTGCGCTCCCACTCAAATCAATATCTCTCATAATTGATTGTGAGTGATTCAAGATCCGCATTTCAATTCAACGCCATTGATGGTAGCATCATGTGACGAAATCTCAATCGGTAGGCAAACTGCCAATCACATCCTATGTGACTCTTGTTCATCTTTCGATGCATGTGTTCCGAGCTCATGACTTTCATGCCTGACGTCAAGACAACCAAGTGATCTCGCTGCGAGGTCTCAACTCACCCGCCTCACACATCCCATCGTTCGTACCATGTTAGCATGTGATACCCGCGAAAAGTTAGGTGCCGTGACGGTGCTACACTTGGGAGAACACTAACTACTTGATATTTTTGTAGAGATCACCCTAATAAAGGCGACTACCGCCCAATCAAAAGGGTGCTCATAAGGGATAAACATCTCAGGCAATTCCATAATAGCATGATATGGTATAGCCCTTTCTGACGGAGAAGTCTTGTATTTCTTCGTCTTCGGCATTCGCGTCGGTGTTCACCTTTGCGAAGATTGCCACCACCTTGTCGATGCACCAGATAATATTGCTATCTCTATAGCTAATAAAATAATGCATTACAACAAGGTTGACACGCAGGTCATTTAAAGTGCAATCATATGGCTCCAGCCATCATGCCGAATCATGACACGCAGGTCAATAAATTTACATTATATAGTCATCTCATACATAATCAAATTATTATGAGCACTGCTATACCACATCATATGCACATGCAAACCCTCCTGCAAAACCAAGTTAGACGCCTCTAATCGGTTCATGCAAAAACTTGTTTTACGTGGCTTCTAAGGTTTCGAAACAAACCGAAGCTACCAACGTCCATCATCAAGTATGATAATTCAAGTCGCTAGATTAACTTTCCAGTGTGTATGAAAACCGAGATAATAAAATCTCGAGCCCCATACTAAACTTCGTCATACGCATGACCCCCATGCAGATCATATCTGCATTGCCCTTTTGTCTGCGAAATTTCATCTTTCCTTTTAACTACGGTGGAATTCAATGAACTGTTAGCACTTCGTTGATCAATCAGGATCGCGGATTGCCAGAACTTTGAAACTCCACCATACTGTTATCAAGATCAGAAATATGCAAATTCCAGGGAAGCAACAAGAACATCGGGTAACAGATTTCATCTGCTACCCGCACAAATAATTTTCAGTAATAGAACTCATCTACTACCTAATTATATTGTGCAACACCCATACATCTCTATGTATTCTAGATCGCAACCTGCATCTACGCATAGCACGGCTCATGATGCCACTGTAGGGTAACGCAGCAGAAAACAAAAATTTTCTGACCTACGCACCAGCCCAGGACCACTATGGAGACTGCATACAAGGTTTGATCATTTTCGTTACCGACTCGAAGGGCAGCGGAAGTAGAGTCGATGATGATCGGCGGTGCAGATCCCCGCAGCTAGGATTTACAACCTCCCAACCGCGAGGATGTATACCCTCGTCTTCCCTTCGGACAGCCCTCCGGGAGGCTGTCGAACAGTCCCCCAGACGATGTCGAGGACAGCCCTTTGGGAGGACCTTCGAAACTCGAACGGTCACTCGGACAGCCCTTCGGGAGGACTCACAGAACTCGGACCGTCACTTGGACAGCCCTTCGGGAGGCACTCTCGAACAGCCCCTCGGGCACTAAGATCGAAACTACGACCTCTCTACAGAGTTGCACACATACGGTGTCATCTATCCGGCAGGGCTTCGCCGTCCAGAACTAGTTCCCACCGGAACCCAGATAGCCTTTCGGCTCTACGAAACTCTTTTCGTGGGAGGGAGAGAGAAGCCAGATCATTGCAATGGCATGTATGTGAGAAGGGATGAGTGTGGAGGGCTGCCCCTCCACCTCTATTTATAGGATAGCCAAGGGGTAAAGATGTCATACAAAAAAAACCCAAAGTACCCCCACTTTATGCCTTTCCACAAAAGAATAAAGATAAAAGGGGTGCCATGTGGAGCTCCAAGGAGCTCCACGATGCTTGGCCGGCCACACCCTTGGGGGACCCCCCAAGGGGGCTTCCTTAGTGCCTAAGGCATTCTAGAAGCCTTTTGGGAAATTCCCAAAAGGTGCTTTCCATAAAATTCCCAAAAAGCACTTTCACTATTCACGACGACATTTTTCAGCGTCCGTTCGAACTGAAAATATTTATGTGGGCTTAGAACATTTCCAGTACCCACTAAAATAATTTTCAATGCGTTCTGGAACAATTCCAGTTTAGTGATTTCATCTGCGAAAAGCATCTGAAGCGGTTCCGGCAGCCCCGGAACATTTCCGGTTTTTCTTCTAGAAAATTCCCAGAAGTTTCCAGAATGATTCTGGTATCCTCCAAGAATTATCAGGCATGTGCCGAAACCATATTGACTTAATGGTATCCCCTGAAACAACTTTTCAGTTTCACCGGAACTCATCCGGTGACCTCTCTCTGCGGAACTTTTCCGCTGTCCGAAACTTTTCGGTGTCCGAAACTTTTTCGGTGATTTTCTCTCAGACTCCCTGTCTAGTATTCAGCAGATAGATGACCCTTAAGCGTGTGACCCTATAGGTTCGGTGAAGTATAGACATGACACGGAACCCCTTCCGATCAATGATCAACATCGGAGCCGTGGACACCCATATTGACCCCTATACCCACACGAATGAATATTCGAGTGAACCTCCAGTTGCCGTGTGCTATTCCTGTTGCTTCGTGATATGTTACAAATACCCGAGGTGAGACATGTTGGCATTCCCGTGGATCAACACTTGTCCACTATGCTAGTTACCTCGTTACCGGTATTGTTCTCTTTTCTCGTTACCATGTTCCGGCATCCCCGTGATCAAATCACAAAGTGTCTGGCCAGACGATGATGGATACCGTAACACCGAGAGGGCCCAGAGATATCTCTCCATCGCCGGAGGAGCAAATCCCAATCTTGAGCTATCAAGTTACTTGACATACTTTCCCATGAACCCGTAAGCCGCCGTAATAGCCATCCATTTACGGATGACATTTAACAAACCCCAAAGTTCATGAATCAAGCATGAAGAAACTCGATACTCTCATGGTCTGAGGAATCATGCAAACGTAAACTATCTCTGTGTTATTAACCATTAACTCATGACGAATGTATCTCATAGCATAACATCAATCGGGTCGATTCAACACAAATGTTCTTCTAACATTTGTGCCCTCAAAGTTGCTGGCATAGACATGCCTATGATTGGGAAAACATAATCATCATGCAACACTTGAGCTAGTCTTAGAGGCATCACTAGGAATACATTTTACCGTTTATTATTCCACACGTGCACATGGGTTTTCCCCAGAGCCTTTATGGATATACGGGCTCGGGAACCACAGCAGTTATAGCATGGAACATAAACCTAATTATGAACACGGAGATAAATAATAACATTTATTATTGCCTCTAGGGCATATCTCCTACAGACTCCCACTTGCACTAGAGTCAATAATCTAGTTAATGCTAATGCACTTTACACCTGTGGCACACCGGTGTAAATATGCTTCGCTTGTGGTATAGCCTGATGTCCAACGGATCTGACGACTTCAGCTCCGTGTGTATCTTTGCATATCCTCACATTTTCACGCTTTCACAAAATTCATATTTTGTGTGGACTTGGCTTTGTATGTATGTGAATCACAGGTCGAACCTGGATTCCTCAGACTGAGTTACGGAGCAACTACCTGCAGTAGTTGTAGGGTAACGCAGCAGAAAACAAAAATTTTCCGCCCTACGCACCAGCCCAGGACCACTATGGAGACTGCATACATGGTTTGATCATTTTCGTTACCGACTCGTAGCGCAGCGGAAGTAGAGTCGATGACGATCGGCGGTGCAGATCCCCGCAGCTAGGATTTACAACCTCCCAACCGCGAGGATGTATACCCTCGTCTTCCCTTCGGACAGCCCTCCGGGAGGCGGTCGAACAGTCCACCGGACGATGTCACGGACAGCCCTTCGGGAGGACCTTCGAAAACCGAACGGTCACTCGGACAGCCCTTCAGGAGGACTCACAGAACTCGGACCGTCACTTGGACAGCCCTTCGGGAGGCACTCTCGAACAGCCCCTCGGGCACTAAGATCGAAACTACGACCTCTCTACAGAGTTGCACACATACGGTGTCACCTATCCGGCAGGGCTTCGCCGTCCAGAACTAGTTCCTGCCGGAACCCAGACAGCCTTTCGGCTCTACGAAACTCTTTTCGTGGGAGGGAGAGAGAAGCCAGATAACATCTTGGCATGTGTATGAGAGCAAGGGATGGGGAGAATGGCAGCCCCTTCTCCTCCTTTTATAGGCCAAGGCAAGGGGTGGGGTGGGATGTTGAAATACCAAAATACCCAAGCTTCATGTCACACATGAAAGGGCATAATGGTAACACAAGGGGGGCACCAAGGGGACACCACCATGGCAGCCCTTGGGCCGGCCCACACCTTGTCTCCCCATGGGGGGGGCCCCCCCAACAAGCTACCAACATGTCTCCATGAAACATGCATGCTCCCTAGACAAAAAGCCACCAAACATGCAACCCCCGATTCGTGGGATCTTGTCCCCTCGCGCTGAGACAAGATGTTTTCCGCGAAACTTTTTCTGAAAAATTCCAGAAGGTCCCAGAACATTTCTGGCACCCTCTAAAATTATTCTGGGCATGATCCGAAACATTTTCGGTGCGGTGGTTTTCATCAGCGGAAAGCATTAACAGCGGTTACGGCAGTTTCGGAACATTTCCGGTTTTTCTCTCCGAAAATTCCCAGAAGTTCCCAGACCAATTCTGGCATCCTCTGAAAATTTCCAGGCGGTGCTGAAACCCTTTTTGACCAAATAATATATTCCGAAACAACTTTTCGGTTTTACCGAAACTCTTTCGGTGTTCTCTCTCTCGGAACTCTTCCGTTGTCTCCGAAACATTTTCGGTGACTTTCTCTCAGACTCCCTGTCTAGCGTTCAACAGATAGATGACCCTTAAGCGTGTGACCCTATAGGTTCGGTGAAGTATAGACATGACCGGAACACTTTCCGATCAATGATCAGCATCGGAGCCGTGGACACCCATATTGACCCCTATACCCACACGAATGAATATTCGAGTGAACCTCCAGTTGCCGTGTGCTATTCCTGTTGCTTCACGATATGTTACAAATACCCGAGGTGAGACATGTTGGCATTCCCGTGGATCAACAACTTGTCCACTATGCTAGTTACCTCGTTACCGGTATTGTTCTCTTTTCTCGTTACCATGTTCCGGCATCCCCGTGATCAAATCACAAAGTGTCTGGCCAGACGATGATGGATACCGTAACACCGAGAGGGCCCAGAGATATCTCTCCATCGCCGGAGGAGCAAATCCCAATCTTGAGCTATCAAGTTACTTGACACACTTTTCCATGAACCCGTAAGCCGCCGTAATAGCCACCCATTTACGGATGACGTTTAACAAACCCCAAAGTTCATGAAGCAAGCATGAAGAAACTCGATACTCTCATGGTCTAAGGAATCATGCAAACATTAACCATCTCTGTGTTATTAACCATTAACTTGTGACGAAAGAATCTCATAGCATAACATCAATCGGGTCGATTCAACACAAATGTTCTGCTAACATTGTGCCCTCAAAATTGCTGGCATAGTCATGCCCATGATAAGGAAAACAGGATCATCATGCAATACTTGAGCCAGTCATAGAGGCTTGACTAGGAATACATTTTATCGTTTATTATTCCACACGTGCATATGAGTCTTCCTCCGAGCCTCGTTTTATTTGCAGACTCGAGAACCATAGCAGTTATAGCATGGAACATAAACCTAATTATGAACAGGGAGATAATCAATAACATTTATTATTGCCTCTAGGGCATATCTCCTACAGTTATAGCATGGAACATAAACCTAATTATGAACACGGAGATAAATAATAACATTTATTATTGCCTCTAGGGCATATCTCCTACAGTATCATACTTCAAATCCCCACCCCTCCTCCATCACCCATCGACTAATCGACCTGGGGTCATCAGCCGCTGTCCAGTCCAGCTCTGGTGGACGCTCGCACAACTGCCTGATGCGCCGCATGACATGTGACCTCTAGGGTGCATCCCTCTGTTGAGGCGCCAGATCTAGCGGCCGATTGTCTGCTCCATGTGCCTAGCAGCGTCAAGCTCGGATGAGTCCACAACGATAGACAAGGTGATGGCCTTTGCCCGTGCGGTGGCCGGCCAATAGCCCTACGGTCTATGGATTAGTGGTGCTTAGCCAAATTCGATCGACTGGATGGTGCTCACTGCAAACTGTATTGCAGCAACTTCCTACGGCGCCATGATGGCGGTAGTCATCGAAAGGTCATCGGGAGGGTTCATCTCTCTTGATTCGGTAGTTGACTTCGGCGGTGAGATAAAATTATGGACGATGGCCTAATGTAGAGGGATGTTAGTTGTGTAATGGCGGCATCTTGTAGCGACCCGACCCGAATGGATTGGAGTCTCTGTGCTTAAGTGTCATCCCTGGATCGGTATGCTAGCACAGACAGTACACGATGAAATATAACAGAGTTCAATCACACACCTTATTACATCGGGGTCCTCAAAAGAGTATTAATTACATAAATATGGCTGAAGGCCATCTAAAATAAATAACTGCGAAAGCATTGTAGTTAAATGAGTCCATCCAACTCCACGGCAAATGTTGAGTGCGGACAATGACCTATCGCACCATATTCCTCGTTGGAAAACTCTGCAACATGAGACGTTGTAGACGTGTAGGTCAACACATGGAATATGCTGGCAAAGTAGAATAATAACGAAATTTCTACCTCTATATACAATATGCCTGGTGGAGACTCTAAGTTTAATTTTTCCATAAAGCTAATTTTGTCCTACATCAAGTTAATTAAATTATTATTACAAAGTTTATGCCATTAGTGAGATGGTTATATAGCTGCGGGGATCGCGAAAAAGTGGCGGCTACAACACATGAGTGACTTCAATGGCGGTGCTACCCGAGCACCCCATCTCGAGCTCCGGCGCGAAAGCCTAGGTCACACCCGAGTGGGTATACCTAGCAATGGCGATGTTTTTCTTGCGTCGTTACCTTGTTGAAGGTGTTGCTCGGATATGTTCGGAAAGATTGTTCAGGGTGAAAAACTAGATTTTGGCCTTGTGGTTGGATCCGTTGATAGCGGTGCTTGAGTGTCGCTCCCTTCCTAAAGGAAAGGTTGGATCCTTTTTCTTCGAATTATTTTCAGACATGATAAACCACATGCAATCACCACATTTCCAAGAACAAGAAGGAATTCGAGCTCTAAAAATCACGAAACACATGCTAACAAGCTCCAAAAGAACACTTGAAGAGTAAGGAGATGGTACGAAGAAGATATCAATGGGTAATTGCCTAGTTGGGTATCTACCTCGCTCGCTCTCTACTCTCTAGAGCTGACGCAAATGGCGTATTACGGAAGTACGTCCGCTGCCTGCAGGGGCAGCACATGGTGTACCCAGGAGTCTGGATATATTTAAAGCCTAATAATCCATGCTTAATAAGGATAACTAACAAACAGTTGCGAATTAGCAACCATTGAAGTCGTGCTTGTCCCGCTTGTCGCACCCCTTGCGAACAGACGGAAACGTCCCCTTGTACTTCTATATATACCTGAGATCATCAATAAAGGAACACACACTTGATTCATTTGTTGCTTCTCTATTTCTCTTTATCTCTATTTTTAATGTAACGGAGGAGCGATGACTCCCGAGAACAACGGCGATGGAGGGCACAAGGCCACAGAAGACGACGAGTGCCAATATAATCAATGTGGATATGGGCGGGCGGGGGCTGTAAAGATTGGAGCGCGGGGACACTAGTAGAAAAAGGGTCTTTAGTCCCGGTTCCAGAGGGCCTTTAGTCCCGGTTCTGGACTAAAGGCCCTCCACGTGGCCGCTGGCTGGGCGGGGGCTGGAGGACATTTAGTCCTGGTTGGTGTTACAAATCGGGACTAAAGGTGGAGCCTTTAGTCCCGGTTTGTAAGGAATTTTTTCGAAAAAAATATTCAAAATTTTTTTTTCAAATTTTTTTTGTTTTTAATTTTTTTCTTCTGATTTTCAAATCTTTGAATTATTTGACAACTTAATCTCTAATCACCTCTCCTCACTGCTTCAGAATTTAATCTCGAATCTCTAATCAGCACTCATTCCAAATCGTCTAACTTCCCGGCCGGTCACCCATCCTCTCACTACTCCAGCCCCAGCACGCTTAATTTTCAGGTCCTATTCCCCCTAGTTTCCAAGTCTGCACTTGTTGTTTTCCTGACAATAGTAAGCTATCAATCCTGTTAACCCTTAGGTCTTGATGTCACATGATTTAATTTTTTGAATTCCAAACAATTATTAAAATAAACAACAATGATTAACAAACAACAATGATTAATTTAAAAACTAAAAAATACTTCAAAAAAATGAAAAAATTTCAAAAAAATCAAAAATTCTCAAAAAACAAAAACAAAAATCAAAAAATCCAAAATAATACAAAAAGTTCAAAATAAAATAAGTAATAATAATATTGAATTTCAATGAAAATAAAATAAGTATTATTATTATTATGCCGTTTATTCATTTAATATGGCATAATTAATATCTTTAAATCTGTAAATCAAAATTCGATAAATAATATATCCATTATTATCAGAAAAATGTGACCATGATGTCACACGCTTCACCATTTGAGTTTGAAACTATTATTCTAAAAAACAATAATTATTTAGTAGTTTGACCACTGTTTGACCAGAGTTTGACCACATTTCATTTTTTTAAACTTATATTAACTGAAGAATTTTTGTGTGTTCAATATGAACAATTCAAAGCCACATCCTCAAATTTCAATCATTTCTGACTTTATTTGCTATTTTTCATGCATTTAATGATTTTTGAGCTAAATTAGCCCGAAATTGAAAAACACTACAAATGAATTCTGAAAAGGTTGAAACTTGGCATGGTATCATCATTTCACCCAAATAGCTTATGCTAAAAAGTTGAGAGGGTTATGGCAAAAACTGGATGCACTTTGTGTACAAACTGGACCATCTCTTTCGAAGTAACAGGGTTTCAGACGAAAACTCAGCTGTTACAAAGATATTTCATTTTTTTAATCTCATTTTAACTCCAGAATTTTTGTGTGTTTAATATGAACCATTCAAAGCCACATCCTTAAATTTCAACCTTTTTTGACTTTATTTGCTATTTTTTCATGCATTTAATGATTGTTTGAGCTAAATTATCCTGAAATTGAAAAGCACTACAAACGAACTCTGAAAACCCTAAACCCGGGAGTTAAAACGTCCGAAACTCTATTCTAAACAGTAAACATTAAAGGGTCAAACTCTAAAATATAACCCTAAACTTAGAAATCTAAACCCTAGCCCTAAACCCTAAAAACGTCTAAAACGTCCAAAAACTCTATTTTCCCTTTGGAATTTGGTGATTTTAAAAATTTGTCGAAACAGAAAACAAGTTGTTTCATCGGACAAAACTTTTTTTTCTGCAAATTTTGATATATTATTTGTATTTTTCTGAATTACAATGATTTAGTTATGATTTTTCTAACATTAATGTGGTAAAGGGGTTTAGGGTTTAGGGGCCCCCCCTTTAGTCCCGGTTGGTATCTCCAACCGGGACTAAAGATAGACTTTTAGTCCCGGTTGAAGACACCAACCGGGACTAAAGGGCTGGGAAAAAAAAATTTGAAAATTTTTTTTTTAAAAAAAAAAATTTGAATTTTTTTTTCAGTCCCGGTTGGTATCTCCAACCGGGACTAAAGGGGGGGGGGGGGGGTCTTAGTCCGGTTGGAGGTACAACCGGGAAACTAAAGGGATGGCACAACGGGACTAAAGGGGCTGGCACCGTTCGAGGCCGGTCGCAGACCCTTTAGTCCCGGTTGGTGTCTCCAACCGGGACTAAAGGTCCCGTTCGAACCGGGACTGATGCCTGCGCCTCACGAACCGGGACTAATGCCACCTTTGGTCCCGGTTCGTGAGTGAACCGGGATTAATGCCCTTATCCTGCCTCAACCAAAACCCTGTTTTCTACTAGTGGGAGAGTTGGTGGGCCCGTTGTACGGGAGGGTATGAATGTGCGAGGAATCAGAGATACGTCCAGTGCTTGGCTGGAAAATTGACATAGGCCATGCAAGCATGAATGTTTTTTGAAAAGGAGGAAGAGAGGACCTTCAATGGTGTGTATCCGTTGCAACGTGGACGTGGGCAGGGAGCTTTAGAGGAAGGCGTTGGCCGGAGCAGGAGATGTTGATGCGTGCATGTCGTCCGGAGGCGGGGACAAAGATTTGGATTTTGGACGGAAAAACGAGATTCCAACGAAATCCGTCTGTTCGTTCAGGCCCGGTAGATTTGCTTACCGGCCGAAAATTTCGGCCCAGTTTGAATTTTTGGCCCAGCTCCGCATCTGGTCCAATCTGCATTGCCCTTTTTAGGATATAAAAGGCCGAAACTGAGCTACGAACCCTAGAAAAATGTCAAATTCCTCAACTCTTTTGTAAGCGGCGGTGCCGTCCTCGTGGCAGAGGTGCTCGCGCCAGCTCCTTGTTCTAGAGCCCATCGTCCTCGCGCATGACGTGCTTGCTTCTTCCATGGCGTGGCGCGCTAGCTGTTGGCTGGGGGCGCAGGTGTGCTTGTCCGGGTGGCCGGAACAGCACCATCCGGCCCGAACTGAACCGGATGGTGCAGCAGGTGCCCCCGCGTAGGCAGCACGAGACTTGGCCAGTATTTGGTTCACGTGTGTATAAGCAGTTCATGTATCGTTGCTGTTCAGCTTGGTTCTGACGTGTTCTAGTTGCTGCAGATATTATTATTTTTGGATAATTTCGTTTATTTTTGTTCAAAATCCGCTCATTTTTCGTAAAAGAATACAAAATTTGGATGGTGCTTATCGTCCGGAATTTCCGGAAAAGCCGAATTTCGCCAATTTCATTCTGGGGCGGTATATTTTCCGAAATCCAAAACCGGCGGGCAAGACAGCGGTGTCAGGCACGTACACCGGCCACCTTTTTTTTTTTTTTTGCTCGATCGATCCGCGTGCGTGGAAGAAAAACGACTCACGAGCGCCTGAAGGAAACGGTTTTCCTACCTACAAAACGTAGGATCGAAACCCACTCGGCCTCCGGCTGTACCACACGCCGACTCGGACAGCTAGTTCTCGATGGATCAGTGCTACTGCTATATAAGAGCAGCCTCCAGCTTGGATCTCTCCATCAAACCAAGCCATCCAGCGCAGGTGCTAATTAACCAAGAGTCCAACAACACGTAACTACGCCAGATCGATCCAAGTCCAAGAGGCAGCGAGAGAAGCTAGCAGATCGACAACATGGGGTGCTGCATGAGCCGCCTCCTCAAGACCACCGTCACGCTGCTCATCCTCGTGCTTCTCCTCATGCCCGGGGCCTTAGCCGCCACAAGCTTCGATGCCTCACGAAGCCAACAGCTGCCGCTGCCGCGAGGGACGGTCAAAGGGCCGGAGAGCGTCGCCTTCGACGGCCAGGGCCACGGCCCCTACAGCGGCGTTTCTGACGGCCGGATCCTCAAGTGGAATGGCGACAAGCTAGGATGGACTACCTATGCATATGGCCCCGGCTATGACAGCAAGACATGCACGCCGTCCAAGTTCAGCTCGGAGACTGAGAATGCCAGGGAGAGCCGCTGCGGCCGCCCGCTTGGCCTACGGTTCAACCAGAAATCGGGCGACCTCTACGTGGCCGATGCGTACAAGGGGCTGATGCGGGTAGCGCCGGGCGGCGGGGAGGCCACCGTGTTGGTCAACCAGGTTGACGGTTTTCCTCTGCGCTTCACCAACGGTGTTGACGTCGATCAAGTTACGGGCCAGGTCTATTTCACCGACAGCTCGATGAACTATCAAAGGTCACAACATGAGATGGTGACTCGCACTGGGGACTCGACGGGCCGCCTCATGCGCTATGACCCACGGACATCGGATGTCACGGTGCTCCAGGCGGGCATGACGTACCCCAACGGCGTCGCGCTCAGCGCCGACCGCACCCACCTCGTTGTCGCATCTACTGGCCCGTGCAAGCTACTAAGGCATTGGATCAAAGGGGTCAACGCAGGCACATCCGAGCCTTTTGCCGACCTGCCCGGCTATCCAGATAACGTGAGGCCCGACACCAAAGGAGGCTATTGGGTGGCGTTGCATCGCGAGAAGAATGAGTTGCCCTTTGGTCGTGATAGTCATCGTCTCACTGTCAGGGTCGGTAGTGATGGGAAGATAGTCGAGGAGATGAGAGGGCCAAAGAAGGTGAGGCCCACCGAGATTATGGAGAGAAGCAATGGCAAGATCTACTTGGGTTCCGTAGAGCTTCCTTATGTCGGTGTTGTTAAGCGCAAGTAGAGAACTATTGTAGTAGATGCATAGGATGCCTTTTTGTTTCTTGTTCTTACCACCTAATGTAATTTTCCATTTGTTTGTTTTTTCGTCGGACGGACCATTGTAATCCACATTTTCTTTCAGCAAGTTATTATTTGTTCTTTCCTCCATATTAACGGGTATAAAAGCTAAATTCTATATATAGAAGTTGTTCTTGTTAAGAGCCAGCCTGCATGCTATTGCTAGCGATCGAGGATGGACGCACCCATTGATTGTTCCCTTTACGTTTCCTTATCTTTTTCTTTTTGAGGAAAAACCGTTACCTGATCCTGATGGGTCAATGCTACGTACGAAGTCGCGCGCACGCACCAAACAAGGGAAGCTCGTGCGTGAGATATTCCGCCAACACGTGGACACAAACGTCGGTTGGCTCGTGCATCACAAAAGATATAAAAATCCCAAATGCTAAAAAGTGCATGCGTGCTCGTTGACGTGATCGAGCGCTCACCGTGACAGCCGTCGGATCGAACCCTGCACGCACGATCGCGACTCCAGGATATTTTTTTGTTGGGAGGGAACCACTCGTGCGAGTCGTTGGGCATTAAACGTTCAAGAAAAAAAAAAGATCCGACCGCATTACAGCCGGGAGGCCCCACCACTACCCACGTCTCTCGCTGCCCATTACACAGTTTTTGGATGCCAGAGGCACCGCTGAATTCCCCCAATCCAGCGCAGGCCATCTCCACCCAAATCCACCGCAGGTCGTCGCTGCCCAAATCCACCAGGTCCATCACCGCGCCAATTCCAATCCATGGCCGAAATTGAAGGGGCGCGGGCTGCCGGAGTTCGGTGGTGCTCGTGGTGCTGGAGGAGCACGCACGCGGCGAAACTACGAGTTCCGGCAAGCGAGGAGGCTGTTCGCTGGTCAAAATCGCGAGGTAAGCGGCGCACTCCCTCCGTGCACTCATGGTTTTTTCCTCCCGCTCCATTTCTGCTTCGCACGAAAGCGACTGACATTGGCTACTGCGGGTATTGGCGGCTTATTGCGGAAGCTCACAGGCCTTGGGTGCTGGCGGCGGTTCTATGACGGAGGCGCGAGATCATGCGATGGAGTGCGCACAGGAGCGTAGTGGGGTGCGCTCTGTCTCCATCTCAAGGGGGCGGGTGAAGGTCGCGCCGACGATGCGTTTCCGGCGAGCGAGGAGGGGACTCGCTGCAGAAATCCCGAGGTACGGAAGTCGCTCCTCCTGCCGTTTTTTGCGTTTCCATTTCCTCTCCGACGAGGTTCCTCTAGCTCGTTGCATCCTGGGTAGGGGGGTCGAGGATTTTTCATGGGCACCGGGAGGGGGGAGGGGATCATGCGCGTAGAGAGGGGATCCTGGGGGGTCGGAGTTGTTAGATCCGTGGTGTGTAATTTCAGGAGCGAGGGAACGAGTCTCCATGCTAATCAGTGGTTGTGTTAGGTTTTTGCCAGATCTGTGAGTTCCTTCGAAATGGATGTGAAGTTGCTTCAAGATTGATATTGAGTTTCCTGCTCCATGTAAACCAGAGAGGAGGTGTGGGGAGGTGGGGGGAGTTTTTTTTATAGGGGTTGCCATGAGATTGAGCAGGAGTTCCTACCCCCTGCTAATTGAGTTGTCAAAACCAGACTTCCTTAGTACGATTTTTTCTGAATTTTTTTTTGTGTGGACAGTTGCCAAAAGTTAGCATACGAGTTGCCTGGACCATGCTAATTGAGTTGCCGAAACTAGATTTCCTCAGTATGATTTGTTTGAGGTTTTTTTTGGTGTGGACAGTTGCCATAAGTTAGCATACGAGTTGCCTGGCCCAAGCGAAGCAGGACGACATTCGAGGGGGCAGTGCTGGCTGTGCACCCTGATCACCTAGCGGAGAGGATCTAGAGCCAGGAAAGTGTTGTCGCCAACGGTCGAGGAATTGGGCCGAAAATCGTTGGCAAGTATCTCGAAATCGACCCACTAAGCATGTGTTTTTACCCAAATCTATGATTCTATGTGATAGAGGTAGGGATAGGGAGGTTGAAGAGGGGTGTGGGGGGTCTTACGTTTTTTGGGCGAATCGATGATTTTTGAATGCGGGGGTGATTTGCGGCGTGGGGGTGCGGGAGCTAGAATCGTTGACAATTTGAGTAGAAAGTGTCCAAAACTTGCCCAACGCATGATGGTTAGTTGCTAGAGATACTGACGCGAGTTGCCCAAAGATCCTCTTCCCAGAGTATTGGGTTTATTTCGCCCAAAACTTGCCCAAACCAAACTAGTTATTTGCTAGAGAGGCTGGCTTGAGTTGCCTAGAGATAAATTTTAGAGGCAAATTGATTTATAATTGGAACCAGTTACTATTTACAATAGGATATGTTGTCTACATATAAACATTACTTGACAAAATCACCAAAGTTTCATAGATTTTTTTCCACCAATTTGATGCACTGAAATAGCTTTTCATTTTGGTCCACCAAACAAGCAAACCATTTTGGTTGTAACATAATCAACACCCATTAATTGTCTGGTACAAGACCCGTCTACGTTGTCACCTTCAGCAACTCCTTGCTCCACGGCTTCCACCCCATCGCCTCTAGTCTAGATGTCACTGTCAAAGGCAAAGTTGCCCAAATAAAAATCTTTCGCTAAAAAACCCACTAGTTGTCTAGGACAAAAAGACCTATGGTTTGGGGGCGGCAAACTTCACACTAGTTTTGTTGTCTAGGGGGATAGAAGCAAAGTTATCTAAATGGAAACCATTAGTTGTCTGCGACAAGTTGTAAGTTGCCGGGGGATTGGCAACTTCACACCATTTTTGTTGTTTGGGGGAAGAGGCGAATCTGCCTTGGTGTGGCAACTTTACGAAACTTTGAAAGCAACTATCTTGCTGAGCGAGGCAACTTTAATGGTACACATAAGCAAGTTCATTACATAGTGTGTGCTAATGAATTTGTCTAACTTTGTCTACAATAGTACAAAGTACCTAGTGTCGATCCTTAGTAGTCTACCATTGTGATTTTTAGTCACCTATTTTATTACCGATAAGTTGTTTGACATTGCTAACTAGTTGCCTACCAATGACGCTTAGTTGTGTGCCATCACTAATTAGTTGCCTACCATACTATGAAACTTGCCCAACATTGTTTCTAAGTTTTGTCTACCTCTAAAGCTAAGTTGCTTATAGTACTAGAAAGTACTTCTAGGCAAGTTAGGATAATGTTATGATACTTGCTAGTCATGTTAGGCAACTTTAGAGATGATATTATGCAACTTGAGAAACGACGTTAGGCAACTTGGCAGTCATGGTCTCCAACTTTTAGAGGGAAGCATAGGTGATATTAGGCGATAGAAAAGTTGCCCCATATAGCGCTAAAGTTGATTCTTCTAGTTGTGGCAGCCAATTTAGAAGTACTTTGGGGGTAGATATGTAATCGTGATAGGCAATCTACTTCTAAGATTCTTCATGTAGCATCAAAGTTGCCTCATATAGCACCTGAGTTGCTTCCTATAGAACCGGTAGCCAACTTAGAAGAAATGGGATAAATATGTAATCGTGATAGGCAATCTACTGCAAAGTTGCTTTCTATAGCACCGAAGTTGCCCCATATGGCTGCAAAGTTGCTTGAAAAAAAAGTTCATCGAAACATAACCATATGAGACCTTGTTTTGAAGATATTGCTACGAGAAACCTAATGGTGAAAACGAAAATTAATTTCGATGCTCGGTTTAAAAGTTACAGCTTTTTGAATTTGTTTTGGCATGAAATTAAATGCACGTGACGCATTTCTACCTTTTGCCACATGCTATTGCAGGGAGTTACAGCAGATGGAACCACATGTGGGGCAGTAGAACCCGGATGGAACCACGGGTGGAACGCACGGGGCGTGATCGCAGCTATCACTTTCCACTTTTGCATGGGGGACCAAAACTTTCCTAATAGGGCAGGTTGCTAGGAATCCCTACGGAGCACTCGGTTGCCAGCTAGACGCGTCCTATAAAAATAGGGTTTGTCTAGGTCTCAGTCGACTGAGACTTAACCAAGTCTAAGTCAAGTGATATAGTATGTAAGGAGAAAAAAGAAAAAGGTGAAAAGAAAATTTTAGTACGAATCTCCATGCAAGATCAAAGGAATATAGCATCGACTGAGACATAACGAAGTCTTAGTCGACTGAGACTTAGCAAAACTGATAAAAATAATAAGAAGGAAAAACGGTTCACCTTCGCACTTACGCAACTACGCGACTCTTATTATCCCGGCTTATTAGCTCACTCTTCTTCTTTCTCTGCTTTCTCAAACGTCCGGCACGCAAAGCCCGTATTTTTATCATGACCAAACAGCTAACACGTAGCTTCGCCGCTGTCTGAACCCACGCGCCAGCCGTCCACGTGCACTCGTCTCTGAGACTCTGACCAACATGCATGCTCGCGCGCCGTCCGTCGATTCCCAGCCGCGCCCACAAGCCCTTCATATTTCTTGCGGCAAAGTCCGAATTTTGAACATGCCCGTCTGGGCTCCCTTAGGCTCCAATTTCGGCACACAAGTTAATGGAGCCGCGGGGGCTTGACTTGACGACCAATGAACAGAGGGGAGGAGCATGTCCGGTCTTCCGCGCACCCAACAAATCCTCCGCCCTTGCCGGCCCCATCAACATCTCCTCCTCCGAATCCGCTCATCGCCGCCGCCAAAACCACGCCTGCCACCAACTTAGACCGCCCTCGATTCAACGACAAGCACCAGACGATTCCCATTTTGACCCGACCCGACCTGAGAAGGAGAAGCCCCGAGCACACAAGCGCTCCATCCTCCTCCCGCTTTCTTCCCCGATCCCGGCAAAGTCCGTCCGTTTGTTTTCAAGAAGATGCGGACGCCTTCTTCCATTAACGGGGATCGCAGTCGCCGGGGACACTCTCCCAGCCCACAAATTAAGTGCTGGACGGCCAAGCCACTCGGCATCCTCATCGAGTTTCCCAGCCAGAATCCGGCAACATCTCCCTCTGAACCCACGCACCGTCCGTCCACGTGCACCGAGTCTTCCTCTCCGATAGCCATGCATGCAAGCCCGCGGGATAGCCGGCCGTCCGTCGAGCACCAGCCGTGCCGACAAGCTAAGCTAGCCCTCCATATTTCTTCCTCTTTCTTCACCGATTCTGGCAAAGTCGGAAGTTTCAACATCCATGGCAGCCTCCATCGCTTCTTCTTCTTCTTCTTCTTCTTCTTCTTCTTCGTTCCTCCCCGATGCCGGCAAAGTCCATGTTTTGAACATGTCGTGGGGTGTGCTACCATGGCCAAGCCATCTTGATATGGTCGGCCGCAATCAACGGAGTGCACGCCACTGCTAACGTGACGTCACACGGTGGGATGTGCTACTCCCTCCGTTCCAAAATATAGTGCGCCCTTGGTTTTCGTGCTTCAACTTTGACCATAAATTTAACCAACCAACGAGACCGACTGCGGCGGGAGTAAAAATTATACTGGTGAATTTGTATTCAAAAGAAGTTTTCAATTATATAATTTTTGCTCCCGCCGCAGTCGGTCTCGTTGGTTAAATTTATGGTCAAAGTTGAACTTTGAAAAACATGGGCGTGCTATATTTTGGAACGGAGGGAGTACATTTTAGCAGGTGGAGGTTATTATAGTACTAGGAAATACAACCTATATACCCGTTGATTGGGGCGTCTCCCACTGCTAACGTGACATCACTCGTGATCGCAAATGCGCTGCTGCATGCACGCTCCTGCCGCCGTGACGTGACATCACACGCTCGCTGGCTCGCTCACGTCGTTTCGTTTCTTTTTTCTTTGGCAATTATAAGGGAATCGCCTGTCTCGGTTGCAAACAAATTCTCCGTCGCGAATCAACCTGTGGTTGGATGGTTAGAAGGACAGTGGTATCCCCAACCCTATCAGGGTTCAAGTCCTGGTGCTCGCAGTATTCCTGAATTTATTTCAGTATTTCTGGCGATGCGCATTCAGTGGGAGGAGACGTTCCTGTCGACGACGAGACGCCTACGGTGACTTTGTAAATCTCAAGATGATATGCCGGCTCAGTCTCTCGAAGGTGATCATAGGGATAGGATGTGCGTTCATAGGCTTGATTGTATGCGCGTATGTATGAGCGCTTGCGTTAATAAAAAAACAAATCCCCCGTCCATTCCCACTACCTGCTCATTCATCCATCACACAATTCATTGACGGCCATGCATGCACGCAGATCGACGACGACACGATTGATTGATTGGTCGGAGATGACCCGCGGCGCGGTCGTCCCCGTGCCTCGCCTCGAGCACTAGCTCGATCGGTGCCTCCGACCGCCGGCCAGTCAACCTAGTGCTTCCGCACCGCGGCTCGGTGAGAGGGCAAGGCGGAGCATGCACGTTCCAGTGCTGGGGCTCTGGTTCGGCATCTCCGTGCCTCCCATGGATGCGTCTTCCACCTCCGCTGCACCGGCGTTGTCCATGTTGATCTGGGCGGCGGCTCGGGCAGATTTTTAGCCGTTGGCTGCGTACCAACTTCCGCACCATGGAGCTCTCAACTCTGGGTTGCCAACGGCAAGGAGCTCGCTTTCCAAGAGAATGTACCATTTCTCGATCGTGTACATACGTCATCCCGTTGCTACCTAGCTATATATATATACACACACACACACACGCTACCAACGCAAGAAACTGAGCTACCAAGTCGACCGTGTACAACTACATCACACATGCATGGTTCTTTAGTACGTACGTATTTGTTTGTGGAAACAAAACGGCTATGTAAGAACCATAGCGTAAATGGAGAACCATAGCGCTGCTCACAGCCCGCATCCATCCTCCAACTCATCGGCGGTGCGGTGCTTGAGGCGTACAACCGATTGATCCCTCCCTCCTACACATTCCCGGCCACGCGGCTCCTTCACTTCCCAGTGAGTGCGAATAGTTCACGGAGCCAACATCTTTGGTGCGCTTCGATCATGACTTTGGCACTCAAAATTTCATCCGCGCTTTGCTTGCTTCCATGTCGCCATTGGCGCTCAAATCTCGGCCTGAAAACTTGCCCCAAAATTTGATTTGCGCCTTTCATTCCATGGATGGCGCCTTCTCTGTTCAAAAAGTTTGGGCCGAAATTTTAGGGAAAAAAGAAACCCACCCCATAACTCTCTATCTCTCTCGGCCTGCTCCCCTCCCGTCTCCTTGTCTCCCGATCCTCTCCAGCCGCCGCCATCGCACCCACCGGCGACCTTATCTCCGCCCGCTTCACCGCCCCCACCGCCGACCTCGTCTCCTGCCTCCACCGCCGACCTAGCCGCCATGATCAGCCCTATCCCCTCAGCATCTCTCCAAACACTAGGCCCCAGATCGAGCGGCGGCCATGGTCCTCCCAGATCCGCCATGGATGTAGCGGTGCTTCCGGATGCAGGACGCGAACCACCTCCTCCATGTAGTCCCCCGCACTGATTCTATTCCGGTGACGCGCAGAGGTGGGGAACCGCCTCCTCCTCCACCATGTAACTTAGGGTTCGTTACAAAATCCTCTTCTTTTTCACCACTCTACTGTCACTCGAGTTGGAAGCAGGGAACCTGCAATTCCTCCGTGCGTGCTGAATTCGGGTGTTGATGCAGGGACGCGATTGATGCTCTGAGTGGAGGACATCATCCGTCGGCCGACAACATCAAGGGGAATGTGCTCGTGGTCTCCTGTGTTGCGTCGTTGCAAAATCCTCTTCTTTTTTCCCCCGATTCATTCGAGTTCCAAGTAGGGAACCTGCCATTCTTCAGTGCTCAACTTGAGCGATTAGCATTGTGCCCATTATATTAGTCTTATGCGTGCAATAGAAATTGCCCTCCTCTGTTTTTCATTCTTCAGACTAGCTATAGCTTCAGTCAGATTAGAAACGATTCAGACTTTTAGTATGCACACATTCAGATTCAGGCTTGGTTACTCACTCAGCCACCTCCAAACGTATTCCTCACCTATATGTGACTGGCAGCAAGCAGCCTCTTCGGTCAATCTAGTTCGAATTCTTCAGTGCCGAATTCGTACGCTGCTGAGTGTTGAAAAGCATTTGTTGTGTGCGTGCATTAGAAGCAGAATCTTAATCGCCATCCTCTGTTTTTCTTTTTTCAGATTCAGACTAGATGTAGATTTGGTCAGACTATAGATGATCGTCTTGCAGACTTTGAGTATGCATGCACACATTCAGATTATAAACTCATTCTTCATAGCTCATACGGTTCCCCACTAAAAGCCCCATCTTCCGCTCCCTTACTTGCCACTGTTTTTGGTCCAAAAATGCGCGCTGTTGTGTCGTCTATTTGTGAGGGTTCTAGCATGCCAACACAGGATGGCGCCAAGATTAATTTTAGTTCAGGTCTTTCTTTTTTGTCCAATGGCTGATTGCCACGTATATCTGTTGGTTTGGGTCCATTCAATTGTTGTTTGTAGAACAAATTCATCTGATTTCATTTGGCTTTCAAGTCAGATTCCACTTGGGGAGGGGATTCAGTGTAGATTCGGTAAGATTTTAGACGGTGGTTGTTCACACATTCTGATTCAGGCTTGGTTACTCAAGCTTCATAGCTCACACAGTCCGAAACAACAAGCCCATCTTCTGCTCCTTCACCCAGCCACCTCCACACGTATTCCTCACCTATGGGAGCAAGCAACAACTTGGTTTCCCATTAATGTAATTAGTAGAACTATTTACTTTACTGTCATAGTCATATTCAGGTCTGACCATCAAAATACTCAATCACATATTTGACTGCATGCTACTGTGTATTTAGTCTTCCTTAAAGATGCTAGGCAATGGAGATTATTATTCTCCAAAGTACAATTAGCAGCTTCAAGTGTCCATTTCCCAGGTTAACTTGACTTATCCTTGCATGGGAAAAGAAATATCGTTCCACCGATGAATAAATAAGTCTGTCTTGGTTTTATTCAGGTCTTGAGAAGAACAGAGAGGCTGCCTGGAAAGTCGCGTAAGCAAAAAAGGTACCTATATATAACCCACTGTCCCATTCTGTTCCGGTGATGCGCAGTTAGAGTTATTACAATATCCTGTTCTTTTTTTACCCGATTCACCTCTGTCACTCGAGTTAGAAGCAATGAACCTGCAATTCTTCAGTGCTTAATTCAAGTGTTTAATTCTTCAGTGCTGAATTAGTACCCCGAGTGGAAATCATCAGTTGTATGTGTGCATTAGAAACAAATACTTAATCACCTTCCTCTGTTTTTTTCAGACTAGCTATAGTCTAGGTCAGATTAGAAACGATGGTGTTAGGCACACAATCCACGAAATGTGTTGCATATTTTATTTCATATATGGTTCTAACTCCTTCGGTCATGGTACCTGAAAGTTGGATGCATTCTCACCTGTGTTGAATTGATATGACCTGTGCGCTAATTTCGTGATTTCGTCGTCTATTGAGAAGCACAAATAGTGTTTATGTGAAGCGTGTAAAAAATTGCTTGCTTTTAATCCTGTTGCATGTTGATATTGTAGCCTGACTTTGGGCTATTTGATTATTGTTGACGCCTTGATGGGGCAAAAGGTACTGGTAGCAAAAAATGGCCATACATGGTTCTGGAACTGACATATATGATAGTACTCCTAGTGATGATTCCATTTCCAGACTAGTAATAGACCTGATCATCCCAGTAGCTAACCAAAGGACCATGGCAGAGGATCTTGAGAACTTTAACTAGTAATAGACCCAACAAATTCTCTTTTTTTTCTCAGATAATACTTTGTAATATTGTCTTGATTGTGTAGAACTTGGAATAAAAGCCCTCTGGTGCATGGTCTGTACGCAAATTGGTTTTTTGAAAATGGAAAACTAGCAGGCTAAGATATCTAGTACTCCCTCTGTTCCAAAATAACTGTCGTGGTTCGGTATAGTTACTTGCATTGCCTGTAAATACTGGAATTGTGGATATCTCTTACGATTGCGAAGTTCTGTTCTTTTTTTCCTGATTCACCATTGTCACGCGAGTTCGAAGTAGGGATTCTTCAGTGCTGAATTGAGTGTTTAATTCTTCAGTGCTGAATTAGTACTCTAAGTGGAAAACCACAAGTTGTATGTGTGCATTAGAAACAGAAACTTAATGGCCCTCCTATGTTTTTTTAGACTAGCTATAGTTCCGGTCAGATTAGAAACGATGGTCTTGCAGGCTTGGTTACTCACTCTTCATGGTTCATACGGTCCCAAACCAAGGGCCTCATCTTCTGCACTCTCACTCAGCCACCTTCACACCTTGGAGCAACTAGCAACATGGTTTCTTTAGTGCAGTTGCTAATAATATTTACTTTAATGTCATAGTGATTGACGGTTCAGATTCAGGCCTAACCATCAAATACCCGATCACATATTTTACTGTATGCTACTATGTATTTAGTACCTCGAGTGGAAAGCCATTAGTTTCATGCATGCGTTAGAAACAGAAACTTAATCACCCGCCTCTGTTTTTCCTTTTTCAGACTAGCTGTAGATTCAGGCTTGGTTACTTCATATATCACACCATCAGAAACCACATTCAGATTATAAACGTTGGTCTTGCAGACTTTGAGTAAGCACACATTCAGATTATAAACTCACTCTTCCTGGCTCACACGGTCCAAAACCACAAGCCCATCTTCTGTTCCTTCACTCATCCACCTCCACATGTAATCCTCACCTAAGGCAACAAGCATCAAATTGGTTTCTTTAGTATAATTACTAGCACTGTTTACTTCACTGGCATAGTCAGATTAAGGCCTGACCATCAAATATTTAACTGCATGCTACGGTGTATTTAGTCTTTCTTAAAGTACAGTTTGCTCCACATGGACATTTCCTAGGTTAACTCGGCTTATTCTTGCATGGTAAAAGGAATATTATTCCACCTATGAATAAATAAATCCTTGTTGGTTTTATTCATGTGTTGGTAAGAACCGAGAGGCTGCCCTGAAAAGTGGCATAAGAAAAAAAAGGTACATATATAGAAAACCCATGTCCCATTCTGTTCCGGTGATGCGCCATTAGGGGTCGTTGCAAAGTTCTGTTCTTTTTTTTCCCGATTCACAACTGTCACTCGAGTTCGAAGCAGGGATCCTGCGATTCTTCAGTGCTAAATTCAAGCGTTTAATTCTTCAGTGCTGAATTAGTACCCCGAGTGGAAAACCATCAGTTGTATGTGTGCATTAGAAACGTTAATTTAATCGCCCTTCTACCTTTTTTAGACTAGCTACTGTTTAAGTCAGATTAGAAATGATGGTCTTGCAGGCTTGGTTACTCACTCTTCATGGCTCATACGGTCCCAAACCAAAGGCCCTATCTTCTGCACCCTCACTTAGCCACCTCAGCACGTATTCCTCACCTATGGCAGCAAGCAGAAACATGGTTTCTTTTAGTGTAATTGCTAGTACTATTTACTTTACTGGCATAGTGATTGACGGTTCAGATTCAGGCCTGACCATCAAATACTCATATTTAGCTGCGTGCTACTCTACGCATAGTCTTTCTAAAATATGCTAGGCAGTGAAGATTATCACTCCAACTACAGTCAATAGCTCCAATTATCCATTTCTTTCCTAGATTAACTTGATTTATTCTTGCACGGCAAAAATATTATCATTTCCACCTATATAAATAAATAGTTAGTGTTGGCTTTATTCAGGTCTTGAGAAGAACGGAGAGGCTGCCTGGAAGAGTTGACTAAGAAAAAAAAAGGTACCTATAAATATTCTGGTTATTTTAGATTGAACATGACCATGACATGATTCTCATCGCTGACTGATCCCATTATTATTTTCCCTCACCATAGTGTTACGTCCAGCAGCTATATTCGAGCAGGGTATAGCTGGCCCAGCTAGAGCAAGAGCTTCAACGTGCCAGGCAGCAGGTACATACATAGATAACACAACCTGATCAATCAATAAGCGTTGCATTTACTAACCGACTCCATTGCTGGCGATGATACAGAATAAGGTGTATACGGAATCGAGTGAGCATGCGTGACGACTTGGCTCATCTCCGGTGCATGGGACTGGTGCCTATGGATCGAGTACATCAACTGGGTGGACGAAAAAACCGCAACTGGGTACTGAATTTCTTAGCCTTATTTAACCATTGATGTTGTTTTCTCCTTGAGTATGCATCTGATACAGTCAAGATCAAGGTCAACCCTACTTGTTGGTTGTTGTACTTGTGGGCTATGATCAACGATAAGTAATGTTCGTGTGGAGTTACCATCTTGTGGGCTCATTCTCACCTATATATAGCAGCAAGCAGCAATTTCATTTCTTTTGGTGTAATTAGTAGCACTACTTACTTACTGGCATAGTCAGATTCAGGCCTGACCGTCAAAAACTCCATCACATACTTAGCTGCGTGCTACTGTGTATTTATATTATAGTCCTTAAAGATGCTAGGCAATGGAGATTATCATTCTTTTTTCCAGATTCACCACTTTGACTCGAGTTCAAATTCTTCAGGTCTGAATTAGTACGCCGAGTGTAGAATTCTTCCGTGCTAAACCAGTACCCTGAGTGGAAAACTATTAGTTGTACTCTGTTTTTCTTTTTTTCAGACTAGCTCTACATTCTACAGATTTTTAGTGTACAGGCATTCAGATTCATCCTTGGTTACTCACTTGTCATAGCTCATAAGATCCCAAACCAAAAGCTCATCTTCTGCTCCCTTACTTGCCTTTGTTTTTGGTCCAAAAAGGAGTTATGTTGTGTCGTCTGTTTGTGAGGGTTCTAGCATGCATGCATGACTGCGCCAAGATTAATTTCTTTGCACTGGACCCATACTTTTTATACTGAGTTATGATTTAAGCTTAATTTGTTGCCCCAATTTCGGTGATAAACTATTCCTGCCAACTACTATATAACCTACAAAAAGCAACCCAAACATGGGTTACAATGGGAAGTGTCTAACCACCAGACATTTGTTTTTCAATTCGGTTCAGGTCTATTTTTTTTGTCCAATGGCTGATTGCCATGTACATCTGTTCGTTTGGGTCCATTCAACTATTCTTTGTAAAAAAAAATCATCTGATTTCATCTGGCTTTCATGTCAGATTCCACTTCGTGAGTGGATTTAGTGTAGATTCGATCAGATTTTAGATGATGGTGTTGCAGACTTTGAGTGTACAGAGATTCAGATTAAGGCTTAGTTACTCACTCTTCATAGCTCACACAGTCCGAAACCACAAGCCCATCTTCTGCTCCTTCACCCAGCCACCTCCACACGTATTCCGCACCTATGGCAGCAAGAAACAACTTGGTTTCTTTTAATGTAATTGCTAGAACTATTTACTTTACTGGCATAGTCATATTCAGGTCTGACCATCAAATACTTAATCACATATTTGACTGCATGCTACTGTGTATTTAGTCTAACTTGAAGATGCTAGGCAATGGAGATTATCATACTCCAAAGTACAATTGGGAGCTCCAAGTGTCCGTTTCTATGTCCCAGGTTAACTTGACATATTCTTGCATGAGAAAAGAAATATCTTTCCACCTATGAATAAATAAGTCAGTCTTGGTTTTATTCAGGTCTTGCGAAGAATAGAGAGGCTGCCCGGAAAAGCCATGTAAGGAAAAAAAGGGTACCTATCTATAACCCACTGTCCCATTCTGTTCCGTTGATGCGCCACTAGGGATCGTTGCAAAGTTCTTATTCTTTTTTTTGTCCGATTCACTGCTGTCACTTGAGTTCGAAGCGTGAACCTGCAATTCTTCAGTGCTTAATTCAAGTGTTTAATTCTTCAGTGCTGAATTAGTACCCCGAGTGGAAAATCATCAGTTGTATGTGTGCGTTAGAAATAGAAACTTAATCTCCTACCTTTTTTTTTCAGACTAGCTATAGGTGCCAGTCAGATTAGAAATGATGGTGTTAGATATCACAATCCACAAAATGTGTTACATGTTTTATTTCATGTATGGTTCTAACTCCTTCGTTCATGGTATTTGAAAGTTGGATGCATTCTCACATGTGTTGAATTCATATGACCGGTGCACTAATTTAGTGAGTTCGTCGTCTATTGAGAAGCACAAATAGTGTTTATGTGAAGCAAGTAAAAAATTGCTTACTTTTAATCCTGTTGTATGTTGATATTGTATCCTGAGTTTGGGCTATTTTATTATAGTTGACACCTTGATGGAACTGACATCCTTGGGCAAAAGGTACTGGTAGCAAAATATGGCCAGACATGGTTCTGGAACTGTCATATATGATAGTACTGCCTAGTGGTGATTCCAGTTCCAGACTAGCAATAGGCTGATCATCCGAGAAGTTTTACTAAGTCAGGATCCAGCCGTTCTCATTAAGAAATGAGTACACCCAACAAGTTCTCTTTTTTTTTTCTCAGATAATACTTTGTAATATTGTCTTGCTTATGTAGAAGTTGGAATAAAAGCCCTCTGGTGCATGATGTATAAGCAAATTGTTTTCTTGAAAATTGAAAATTGGCAGGCTAAGATATCTAGCTCTCCATCCATTGCAAAATAACTGTCGTGGTTTTCTATACTTACTTGCATTGCCTGTAAATGCTGGAATTATGAATATATGTTACAATTGCAAAGTTCTGTTTTTGTTCCCTGATTCACCACGGTTACTCGAGTTCGAAGCAGGGAACCTGCGATTCTTCAGTGTTGAATTCAAGTGTTTAATCCTTCAGTGGTGAATTAGTACCCTGAGGGGAAATCCATCAGTTGTATGTGTGCATTATAAACAGAAACTTAATCTCCCTCTATTTTTTATCAGACTAGCTATAGTTCAAGTCAGATTAGAAATGATGGTCTTGCAGGCTTGCTTACTCACTCTTCATGGCTCATATGGTCCCTAACCAAAGTCCCCATCTTCTCAACCCTCACTCAGCCACCTCCACACGTATTCCTCATCTATGGCAGCACGCAGCAACTTGGTTTCTTTTACTGTAATTACTATTACTATTTACTTTACTGGCATAGTGATTGATCGTTCAGATTAAGGCCTCACTGTCAAAGACTCTATCACATACTCCCTCCGTTCCATAATGTAAGATGTTTTTTGACACTACACTAGTGCCAAAAAATGTCTTACATTATGGGACAGAGGGAGTATTTAACTACATTCTACTTTATATTTAGTCTTTCTTAAATATGCTAGGTAATGGATATTATCATTCTCGAAAGAACAATAAGCTCCAACTGTCCATTGCCTAGGTTAACTTAATTTACTCTTGCATGGGGAAAGGAGTATCGTTCCACCTATGAATAAATAAATAAATCCGTGTCTGTTTTATTTAGGTCTTGAGAAGAACGGAGATGCTGCCCGGAAAAGCCGCCTAATAAAAAAAAGGGTACCTATAAGCATTCTAGTTATCATTGCCATGCTAGATTGAACATGACCATGGTATGATTCACATCGCTGACTAATCCCATTGTTTTGTTCTTTCACTACAGCCTTACATCCAGAAGCTAGATTCAAGCCGGATAAAGCTGGGCCAGCTAGAGCAAGAGCTTCAACGTCCTAGGCAGCACGTACATATAGAAATAACACAACCTGGTTGATCAATAAGCGTTGCACTTAATGACCGTCCACTGCCAGGGATGAAACACAACAAGGCGCATACGAGTATCCGGGGAGCCTGCATGTTGACTTGGCTCATCTCCGGTTCACTGGACAAGTGCTGATGGATCCAATACATCAACTGGGCGGACGAGAAGACCACATCTGGGTACTGCTGATGGATCGAATACATCAACTGGGCGGACGAGAAGACCACAACTGGGTACTGAATTTCTCACCCTTATTTATCCATGATGTTGTTTTCTCCTTGAGTATGCATCTGATGTAGTCAAGATCAAGCTCAATCCTACTTAGATGTTGTATTTGTGGCCTATGATCATTGATAAGTAAGGTTACTGTGGAGTTACCATCGTACTAGCTGGGAAAAACACCATACTAGAGCCTGCAAATAAATGGCCTCCGAATCTTCTAGTTCTTGCTGTATTGAAACAGGGACATGATTTTTCTCTTTCCCGACCAGCTGTAGTTTCAGTCAGATTAGTAACGATGGTCTTGAAGACTTTGAGTGTGCAGACATTTAGATTCAGGCTTAGTTACTCACTCTTCATAGCTCACACGCTCTGAAACCACAAGCCCATCTTCTGCTCCTTCACCCAGCCACCTCCACACGTATTCCTCGCCTATAGGAGCAAGCAGCAACATAGTTTCTTTTAGTGATTGACGGTTCAGATTCAGGCCTGACTATCAAATACTCGATCACATATTTTAGTGCATGCTACTGTACGTAGTCTTTCTTAAATATGCTAGGGAATGGAGATTATCACTCCAAAGTACAATTAGCAGCTCCAAGTATCCATTTATTTCCTAGGTTAACTTGATATATTCTTGCATGGAAAAAATTATCGTTCCATCTATATATGAATTAGTCAGTGTTGGTTTTTATTCAGGTCTTGAGAAGAACGGAGAGCGGATATCTTGGCACTGAACATCTAAATGCTAGTTTGATTGTTTTCTGGTTCTATGAAATGTTAGCCCACATGCTGATAATAATGGGAAGGCACAATCCCATCTCGGTACAGAATTGACTGATAATAATGTCGCTTTGTTAGTTTGGTTCGTGATATTGACAATTTACTTAGTATACCACTCCAGTATTAATTTATTTAGTCTTTGTAGCTGTCTTAGTTTGCTGCATGATCATGATAATCGATCATCCCAGTTATTTTGCTCTTGTGCATGTAACTGTTGATACATATACTGCTCTCTACGAATTCTACATTACTGGATGTCCAAACATCTAATTCTAAATTTACAATAACCATGTCAGGATCCATTTTAATATAATTCCCTTGGCTTTGGCGCCGAAGTCCAAACATCATAAAAGTAAATTCTGTTTCAAAAAAAATAAAAGTAAATTCAGATTATACTTCTAAATGTAGACTGTTTTGAGGTTCTATGAAATGTTAGCCCGCATGCTGATAATAATGGGAAGGTACAATCCCATCCAGGAACATAATTAACTTATAATAATGTCGCTTTCTTAGCTTGCTGCATGATAATGAGAATTTACTTAGTATAGCACTCTAGTTACAGATTACTTTATTTAGTCCTCTGTAGGTGTCTTGGTCTGCAGCATGATCATGATAATCCATCATCCCAGTTATTTTGCTATTGTACATGTAGCTGCTAATACATCAACTGCTCAAAAACATTTGTTTTTATAATTTGGTATTGGGACTGATACCAACTAGCATGCATGTGTGCTTACACAGTTGTTCTGGTGAGTCCCAGGTCTCCTCCCTCTTGGTGCCCCTTAGATGGTATGGCCATCTAGTCGAGGCATATTATTGTGCTGGCCATCAAGCCAATGATTTAGGGTTGATTCTGTGGCCATACTATTCCGTGGTGGTCTTCAGGCCACCACCAGTCTCTTGATTGTGGTCATCTTTCTTGTTGATGAAATATCACAACATTTGTGCTTGCAAGATTATCTGTTTACTATCCGGTGTCTGTGTCGTAGTTTTCCATGTGATAGCAATTTGTAAGCTGTGCATATTTCTGCCCGTGAACAGTGGATATCTTGGCACTCAACATCTAGATGCTACTTTTATCATACTTCTAGATGCAGACAGTTTTGAGGTTCTATGAAATGTTAGCCCGCATGCTGATAATAATGGGAAGGTACAATCCCATTTGGAAACGGAATTAACTTGAAAATTTACTTAGTATAGCCTCCACTTTATTTTAGTCTTCTGTAATTGTCTGAGTTTCCTGCATGATCATGATAATTGATCATCCCAGTTATTTTGTTATTGTAACTGTAGCTGTTGATACATGTACTGCTCAAAAACTTCTGTTTTTTGTAATGTTACATCTTCACAACAGTAGGTTTTTCTCAAGATCCGGTTGAGCATAACGTTATTACCTTATAGAGTGTAGACGAGCTAAGAATATTCACAAAATATGTAACTACTGGTCCTTGGCTGTCCTACAGTACATTTGCTTGGATTTAGACATTTGTATTATAGTTCAATGTCTGTTCTTGCAAATTTCTGAAGATGCCCACATAATTGCCTTGCTGCAACAAGTGGTCCTCTATAATGTCCTATTCATAATTAATATTGCTTTGGCACGACTGATTTTGTACTTTACAGGTTTCTTCCTTTTGATACCCTTACTTTTCCCATTAATAAATCTTGTTCTCTCTGCACATAGGGGCCTGACTTGATGGTCAGGACGGTCTATGCCGGATATATCTTCCTGAGGGCATTCCGGGTGACTGTCATTGGGAAGTCAGGTGGTTTCTCTTGTATTTCCAGTATCTGTATTGGGTTGCTGCCCAATGCTATGTTGTTCTGGAGTTGTGGATCAGCTCCGATGAGTGTTTATTTTCCCGCTGGCTCTTAGCTCCCGTTTAACCTTGTCCTCCTGCCCCTAAATCTAGAATCTTATCCTCCTTTTCCATGCAGTTTCTAGCACTATAGTGACAAGAACAGGTCCAAGATGCTTAGTCTTGATATCTTTTTTGGGTTCCTTGCATTTGTAAACCGGGGTTCATTTCAGTGCTTAGTATAGTGATTCGTATGTCTGAAGGATGTTAAAGCTGAGGGAGTAATTAGCGTCGCCGTTTAGTGGATTTAGCCCTCGAGTATTGATTTATCTATGTTCTTTATCTACAAGGGTTCTTGTAGCTGCGCAAGTTCATAACTTGTCAATTGGCATCTAGCAGCCCCATGGGGATGCCAGCGAGTTCACGGCGGCGCAATTGCATCTCCTTCAACTATGGTTTAGGTAACCGCTTGATGTCTTACCTATTCTACCACATGCTCTGTGGTGTATGGCCATTGTGCCAAGGCTGGGTACTTGATTATAGCTTGTGCGATGTAATCACAGTAATGAATGCATCAGCAATAATGATTCTTCTCCGCTAATTGCAGTCTACTTGGGATTGTCATGTTCATGTTACTGTATTGTTATTTACTCTTGCCTGTTTCATCCTAGGATTGTGTTGAGAGTTAAACCTGTTTCTACTGTCAAACTTGATTAATCGAGGGGTTATTGGTGGTTAACTGAAATGTTTGAACTAAACCTTTGATTATTGTGTGAATGAACTCTATTATGCGCTATTACTTGAGAGCATCCATCAAAAGCTTATCCTCTAGAATGCTCTCAAGAATTCCAAACCACATCACAACAATCCTGTATAATGCTCTTAAGAAATTTTACAAACAGAAGTACACCCGGGCCTACAACAGTGTGAATTCTTGATCTGTGATGCCTTCTTGTGATTGTTCTATGCTAATCTGTGGTTCCTTCTTGTAATTGTAATCTTGACTACATCAGCAACACAACTACAATGATTGTTCTCTGCTAATTGAAATTTAACTAGAATTGTAAAGAGTCTGTGCTGTTATTTAGTCCTGCTTGTTTCATCCTAGGATTGTGTTGATAGTTAAACTTGTGTCTGCTGTCAAACTTGAATAATCAACGGGAATTATTGGTGGTAGACTAAGATATTTGAATTAAACATTTGATTATTGTGTGAATGATTTCTAATATGCATTATTACTTGAGAACATCCGTCAAAAGCTTATCCTCTATGCTTGGAAGAGTGCCGAACAACATGACACCAATCTTGTAGAATGCTATTAAGAAAATGTACAAACAGAAATACACCAGGGTGATAGTTGCTGGTTAACAGCTACACCCTCCTAGTGTTGAATCCGTTCAAAATCTGTGTCACTGGATTTGGTTATCCTTACTGGTACCTCTACAGATTTTAACGTGATGGCACCTGAGAGGACCTTTCTGGTTCATGAGTGCCTGGTATGTATGTTTTTTTTACTGTTAAATCACGGCAGCAACGAATATTTTCTCCCATACAGCTTTGGCTAGTCAGTAAATTATTTACATTCCTAGCAAAGTATGCTTTTGTTGATTGCAGGGTTGTTCCTTCTAGATCAGAAGTGTGTAGCTATGGAGTGCTTTTGCTTGAACCGGTGACATGGATGCTTCTTGTCTCTCCGGCATTGGTAAGCCACTCACTCTCTCTCTCTCACTCTCTCTCTCTCTCTCTCTCTGTGCCTATCGAGCATGGGTTGAGTGTTGCACATGAAGGCTGAACCGGATGGTGCTTATCGTCCGGAATTTCCGGAAAAGCCGAATTGGATAATATCGTTTATTTTTGTTCAAAATCCGCTCATTTTTCGTAAAAGAATACAAAATTTGGATGGTGCTTATCGTCCGGAATTTCCGGAAAAGCCGAATTTCGCCAATTTCATTCTGGGGCGGTATATTTTCCGAAATCCAAAACCGGCGGGGAAGACAGCGGTGTCACGCACGTACACCGGCCACCTTTTTTTTTT